>OV743333.1:3157383-3757383 GCA_928268935.1 Lasiommata megera
GTTTCGAGTAAAACACCGCGACGCCAGGTCATCCTTGTATAGCTGCCACGCAGGAGTACCACAAGGATCGGTACTTGGACCGGTACTATACAATATATTTACAAGCGACCTGCCTCAGGCACCTAACGTTACAGTCGCAACCTATGCTGACGATGCTGCATTCCTCGCATGTAATGATAACCCTGAAGAGGCAAGCAGACTGCTGCAAGCTCAACTGGATAGCACTAACGTATGGCTAAATAAATGGCGTATAAGGGCTAGTGCCCCAAAATCCCACCATATCACGTTTACTCTGAGACGCGCAACTTGCCCCGCGGTCAACTTAGGTAACAACACCTTACCACAATCATGCTGTGTTAAATACCTAGGGTTCCATTTGGACCGGAGGCTAACATGGAAGGACCATATCAAAAATAAACGTAATGAAATAAATTTTCGGTTTAAAAGCTTGCTATGGCTTCTGGGAAGACAGTCAGCACTATCCCTTAGCAATAAACTGAGAGTGTATTGCTCTGTGATAAAACCAATTTGGACATATGGGATCCAACTGTGGTCATCTGCAAGCACCTCGAATATTCTTTGCTTACAAAGAGCCCAAAACAATATACTCAGGGTCTTATCAGCTGCCCCTTGGTACGCCCGCAATTCAGAAATCCACGAACATCTTGAAATTCCTACCATCACAGACGAAGCAAAACGTTATACAGCTACCTATAGGGATCGCCTGGCATCGCATCCAAACCCACTGTCACACTCGCTGCTTCAGCCTCCTTCCATGAAGAGACTCAAAAGAGCCGATGTGCTCCATTATTAAGGGGATCTAGGGCACTGGTTCTAAGTTCCCCCAAACATTCTGTTACTGCAACTCACCTGTTCATAGTCTGATAGACTGATCGCAGATTTATAAAAAAAAAAAAAAAAAAAAAAAAAAAAAAAAAAAGAAATAACTAAGTCGAGAATTCGATCGTTGTCGTTCAAAATAGAATTGAATTGGAGTAAGTTACAAAAGGACAATGTGTCCAAAAAATCATGAACGATTACATGACTAGTGGGCTGAGGGGTGAGAGAGTGACTGTTATATGTAGGAATCCAGGTTATGTGTGGCAGATTAAAATCTCCTATAAGTAAAAAATTTGATGTTAAAACTGTGTTTTGACATACATTTGTTAAGTTTTTTAGAAATACTTCAAGATATTTATAGTCAACTGGAGGAGGTAAATAAACAGTGCAAATATATAAAAATTTGTTGTTTCCAACGCTGACAGAAACCCACAGGTCTTCACAAGTAGATTCTAGCTCAAAATTTCTATGTACTTGGAATTTCTTGTGAATTGCTAATAGTACTCCGCCACCATCCTGTTTATTTAAATACGAAGAAGTTGACGCACGATCACGCCGAAAAACTATATATCTGTCATCAATAAATTCATAGTCAAAAACCGTTTCATTTAGCCAAGTTTCTGTAAAAATAATTATGTCATATTCAGTTTGTAGAATAGATTTATATAACTCATCAGTTTTCGTTCTAAGACCTCTTACATTTTGATAAAATATGTTAAAATAACCTTTAAATTTTTTAAACCTAAAGAACGTGGTAACAAAATTTGGAAGAAAAAGAAAAATTTACAAAGAATGTAGAGCATCTACATTCTTAATCTGAACTGACGGTGACTCATCGTTCTTGCGCACAAAAATACGGCCTCCTCGAACCCATACGTATCTATAGTGTTTTTCCTGTGCGGCAAGCCTAGTTGATGCATGCAGACGTTTGTAAGTTGGGGACAAGTGCTCTGCGACATAAACCTGCTGCTTAGTACCGGCAATCCCTAGGTGAGAAGTGTTGAGTTTGTCAGCTGCATGTTTTTTATTAAAGATTCTCACAGCCGCTAAAAAGTTATCTCGCTTAAGTGGGCTAGATAGTTTAAAAATAATACTGCGTGGGCGTTTGGATTCGGTATTCATTTTTGCAACTCTATGAAAGTTTACTATATCAGTGGGTCCAAGCTGAAAATTAACCACCTTGGCCAATTGAGAAATCAATGTTAGCAGATTTTCTGATCGATGCTCGGGAACACATCGAATTTCTAAGTTGCTGTCACGAGACTGTTGCTCCATCTGAGATATTTTAAATTCAAATTCAGTCGACCGAGATCGTAGTTCCAAGTTCTCAATTTCCAGTTTAGATATTCTGGCAGACAAGTCCTTATTTAAAGTATTCTGTTCATCGTGACAGTCAGACAAAAATTTAAGAGATTTGATAGCCTCATTTAGCTCATCCTGTATAGTAGTAAATTTTTTTATAACTCCGGTAACTTCTTGTTGTAATTTCATTATGGCTATGTTAAAATTACCCAAGGTAGATTGCTGGTTTTCAAGCTTTTGATTTATCTCCGTTCGAAAACTACGTATTTCGCTCAAAAGACAATCAAGGGACATGTCTACTGATGTAGGTGAGCTATTAACGTCCGCACGCTGCACATTTTTCCTTTTATTGGATATTGGAGTATTAATATTATCTGCCTTAGGACGCTTGACAATACACGTTGGGCATATCCACTTAGACCGATGGGTTGAAGTCTCACCATAATTAAGACAATCTGAATGATATACGAGTAAACAATCGATGCTTGAGCACTTCACGCGTTTTTGAGTGACAGAAATGCTGGAGTTACAGGCACCGCAATTCATATTTATATTATGTGGATATTTATGACAACCGTTTTGACTTTTTCGTTTTGACACCACTCCGATGCTCAAGTTAAACAAGTTTTAATAGAAGAAAACCATAATGATCTCTTGAAATATCACATTACACGATTCTCCTATCACTTAATAATACAAAAACTATGATTCTGTAACAGTACTGCAGGTAAAAACGATACTTTTTGAATTATAAAGCGTAGCGCGTTAGTAGCGTGTAGGTTGACATTCGTTGCCATGGAAATGATGTCTTACGCTTTTTCGATCAGGTCACGTGTCCTGACGCGAGTTTAAGATTTTATACCCATTACAGAAAAAGTGCTCAACGCCGCTAAAGAAGTTTTCACTTCAAAAATGACGAGATTTCAATTTATAACGGCTATAATTGAAGATTTAGCAGACAAATGGTTGCTCCACAAAAATAGACCAGAAACGGCTACACCGACTACATCTTCCCCTCAATGTTTTGGATTAGAAAAGCTATCCGGGCGTAATTTACGGTGCTGCGTAGTGTGCAGCAGAAAGGATTACAGCTCTGTGAAGAGAAGCAACTTCATTTGTGCTCGCTGTAAGAAGGAACACCATGGTGTCTGCGCGGTAAAGCACACGTGTTGACTTTTTTACTTTTAGCTTCCAGGTTTTTGTTATAATTTTTGTTCACAATATATATTTCCATGATGTTTTTATATTTTATTATCCTTGTACAAGTATTTGTTAATAAAACACCAAAAAAATTATCAAAATTGGATAATTTTTGGAAGAGATACAGTCTTTTTTATGAGACAAGGGTAAATGACATCAAAAACAAAAGATTTCTTTGGCACTTTTAAGTAGATATGAGTAAAAATCAATGGCACTAAAACGGAATTTAATTAAGCAGTGATATCCCATTGAAATGGTTCTGTCCGCTCATACATCATAGATTACTTCATATGTCATAGATTTTTATACTTTTCTTTCTAAGATTACTATTCATAAACAAGATATGAGTGTTAATATATATATTTGCTATTTAAAATCTCACATTCCCATAAAGTTGAATTAAAATGATAAAGGTATGTTTGTATATAAATAAAAGAGAAAATAACTTATGAAAATATTGTATTTACAAGAGCACTTCGAACAGATGTTTCACTACTATTTAAATTAGGCAAAATAATGTCATCTGAGCTAGAAATAAATTCCATATCATTGGGTGGTGCAGTTTCATCGAGTTCAATGCAAATATTATGCAATACAGCACATGCAACTATTACTTGCAAGACTGTAGAAGTTTTATTTAGAGTTATTCCTTTTGCCAAACAAGGGCAACGCCGTTTCCAAACTACAAAACATCTTTCTACAGTATTTCTTGTTGCTATATGGCTTTTGTTGTAAGCTTCTTGAGCATTTGTTTGGGGTTGCAAAAATGGAGTGAGTAAAAAATTTTTACTATAGTATCCACTATCCCCCAAAAAATAGTAAGGATGGTATTTTCCCATTTCAAAATCTGCACATAAGTGAGAATTATTAAATATAGTACTGTCGTGAACAGATCCAGGCCAACGAGCAATAATATCTCTTATTTTCAGAGATGAGTCACATACAACTTGGACATTAATAGAAAAGAATCCTTTCCTGCACCTATACAGTTCAGAAAATTCACCACCTCTACTAATTATTTTAATATGAGTACAATCCAAAGTTCCTGCAACACGTGGAAATCCATCAATAGCATAAAAATCTTCTGCTACTTGTCTTATTTCATGCCTATCTGGCATTTTAATATAAGTAGAGCTTAATTTTGCCAATTCTCTACTAATTCTCTGAACAATACGACAAACTGTTGATTTGTGTATATTTACCAAATCACCAAGTACTTGCTGGAAAGATCCTGTAGCAAAGAACCTTAAACATATCAATAGCTGTGTTAAACCATCAATCGCTTTATTTCTTTGGGTCATTGGCTCTACCCTTATTTTATTAAGTATCAGAAGTACTGCAAAAGAAAGAAAGAAAATTTCTTTAGAAATTCTGTACCTCACCCGAAATTCTTCTCCATCATGTTTAGTACCTAAATAAATTTTGACGGTCGGGAATTTGACGTCGTGGTAATTCTTCTACATCAGACAACGAAGAAAGGCTAGTCATGGACATTTTTCTACTTGAGCACTTGTAGTAACACGGAAATTAAAGTTTTAATGAACGATTCTTGACCAATTAAAATTTTAACTAATTACTGTCAAACTAAACTGCCCTACTAAGCACAAAAGCGGTATCTCACTGAAAGCTAGTTTAGAGATAATTGATGTTTTGTAAAATTAGGTTTTTTGTTAATTTATCTATTGTTATTTTTGGTTATTAAATGTAATTTATGTATAATATTAGGTATGTTTTCTATCACAATAGTTAAAATATGTAAAATATACATGGAAACGCCATAACCATGAGTTACTGCTACACCGCTTAGTAATTACAAACTTAAGAATTGAGTTGCCGCCTTTTGGTTAGCTTTTCATCTA
Source organism: Lasiommata megera (assembly GCA_928268935.1). Classification (NCBI taxonomy): domain Eukaryota; kingdom Metazoa; phylum Arthropoda; class Insecta; order Lepidoptera; family Nymphalidae; genus Lasiommata; species Lasiommata megera. The sequence continues at coordinate 3,162,585 of OV743333.1, forward strand.
ACATTCTTGTATACAAAAGGATATGGATTTTCAGTCAAATAAAATACATATTTTAAAAAATAAAAAAACGAATCAAAGTGCACTTATAAAGTCTTTTATTTTTAAATTTATAATCATAAAAAAAAATATTAAAAAAAGAGACGTGTTCTATGAATTATAATCAGTCAAAAGTGAGGAGTTCTCTCCAAAAGGACATTCTATTTTGCGGTATAATATTTTCGAAAGATTTCAAAATATTATCTTTTTTGTTTGTAGAAATACCGTCTGGTGCAGTTTTCTTCGTCGGTGGCGGCAATACTCCAGTTTTTAAAATTTTATTTCCTGTTATGCTAGTAGTGATAGGATCTTTATTGAATCCTGTTTTGTATGTCAAATCAAAACTGCCTCTATTGACTTCTACTTCGACCATTTCACTTATATATGGACGCGGTCTCATTCGAGACAGCTTATACTGGGTTGTGTAATCCTCCCACTCATAAAAATCTTGTACAGTCATCTCTTTCAGCTTTACGTTTTTTCCTGCAGAACTAACTGCCTGAGAAAAGTCTGCAAAATCATATATTTTGTTTTTCATGCGTTTCATTGACAATTCCACCCTGTGGTGGAAAGAGTCGGCTGACATGAAGGTGTGCCCTGGTTCGAAATATTTTATTATGATCTTGTCGGCGCTGATATCATTTGAATTCACTACGTAAATTAAGAAAGAAAAAAATGTCCAATTTTTATTCTGTGATGAACAATTGTCAACCCACAGAATGATACATTTTTTGTCCCGATGAAAAATAAAGAAATGGTAGTATGCACTAATAATTTCAGTTTTGGACCGTCCAAACAATCCTTCATGCCATAGTACAGGAAAAATAGCCAGACCTTTTCGGCCTTGACCAGTTGGCACGAAACTTTCATTATAAACCACTATTCTGTGGGTAAAAATAGCACATATCTATCCTTGGCAGCATTATTACTTTTTCTAAGTCGGCAGAGTACACAACAGTATCAGATATATCTAACTCACTATCCAACTTATATTGCTCTCTTGACATGGTGGCCCGTTCGTTATGACTTGCCCATTTAGTGCATCCTAAACAGCCTTCTTGCAAATTTTCTTTGGAATGTGTCTCATTGTGCAGACGAAATTCTTCACACTGTTTACACTCTTCGTGACCGAGTTTTACAAAAGAAATATTTAGTTCACCAACCACTTCTCGATATTTGTCGTAGGATACGTTGTGAGTTGTTGACAAATCACTAGGTAAGTATAAACGATTAGGAGCATGTTCACGCCTATAATGAGAAATGCTGGGCTCAAAGCTCTTTATATGTTCTTTAAGCGGATTAGAGTCAATTTTATTATGAGGGACAGCTCCCAATCTTTTATCTATTGGCGGTGCAACAGCATCCTTAAAATTTACCAAAGCAGTCTGTAACGGTTTGTCATTGGATGGTCTGTAGCCCAAAGTTGTCAAAAAGAACGTTTTGCATACTCCAAACGTTGTGCCAGTTCCGTTTTTTAGAAAATATTTGTAGCTGATATTTTTTCTGTATTGTCCTGCATCCGGTTTTACTCTTCTTTGTCTTACAGATTCAGCTGAAGTTTGATGTAGCATGAAAGCTTTCCTCTCTTTGTCATTTAAACTCCAAAAACTTTCATTTATATCTTTTCGCTGATCCTCTGCTATATTTTGGATACATAATTTTTTGCAGGAAGCTGGACAGGGTGGTCGCACGGCATGTGTACGTTGTGTGTGTACACCGAAACTATTGCTGGGTTTGATGATGGATTAGCGCAATATTGTCGGAGAATAAAACACCAGGGTAATGTCTCTTCAAGTCTTCTTTATTGGGGGTACCGCTACTTGTCGGCTTAGCTTCTATCCGCTATTTCCTCTAGGTTTCGCACTCTTCATTACTGTGCCGAGTTGGTTTCGAGAACTGGTTGCCCCGAACAACGAGACGCCGCTATTTATTTCGATGCCGTCTCTATTGCCCACCGACTCGACCAATCAGAGGCCGAGATACAAAATCGGTGGGCGTGGCTTGCAAAGGCTGTCTTCATGGCTCGGGGCGAGCCCATAGAGAGAACCGCGCATGGGTCTCTCTCGCACAATCTATATGCTATCTCTTTCTATTACAATATACAATATTATTCAAAACTATTAGTAAATCTGTAAAACAATCACACAAATTAATCAAACTATAAAACTATTCCTATGGGCTATAAATCATCTAAAATAATCAAATAATGAAACTATAAACTATTGCTATAAAAGCCTATTACGTAACTATCGTTATAAACCTATTACTATACTGCTATACACACAAAAAGAACAAACTATACTATTTCACATCGTAAGTGCGCGACCTGCAGTCGGTCCCGCAACTTACGTGCTACGATTCTATACTATTCCTAACTATTTGTTCAATGCGCCGAGGTGCGCCGTTCGCTGTCCCGCACAGCATGTTTCTTTCTTATCTCATTTTTTTTTGCAACTCTTCTAACCTTAAGACTTTGGTCGTATTTTTTCCTTTTCCTAATTGTGCCTGCTTTAGTAAGACTTGTAGAATCATGTGTACTATCTTCAGCAATCTCATTTTGTGACAAAGTCTCGATGCCCTCAATATTAGGGTTTTCTGTACCTTCATTTCCTTGCGGCGATGCCTCAACTGATTCGTCATGTTTAGCATGTGCATTTTCAATATTGAGGTTTCTAATAACTTCACTTCCCAGGAGTGTTTGCTCATTAGATTTTTCATGTTCAGCTTGCATGTCCTCAACATTAGGGCTTCTTATAACTTCATTTCCTGAAGATGATGCCTCGACAGATTCGCTATGTCCAGCATGCGTCAGACTTGTATTATTTTCTATTAGAATCTCAGAAATTTGAATCGTATTTTCGGGCAAAGTTTGAGAAATACAGAACGTTTGTTGATCATTTATTGTCTCTGTGACCAGCGTTACAGTATTGGGGCTAACTAAATTAAAAATATTTTCTACCGGACTGATATTAGAAAAAAATACTGGCGATGGTATTTCAGTCAAATCATTTTGTTCAGCAATTGACACTGTTGTTAATGTTATCAAAGAGTTGCTGGATATATTTTTGTAGCTGATTTCTAAGTTCTGGTCCTGTTGCTGCTGATTAAATTCAACTCTTGATGTTGATGGACCCGTTAAAAAGTTTACATCTTCAGGTTCAAAATAATTTGATGATTGATCAATTTGAGCCAGCGATTGGCCTGCTGCTGCTGCACTGTCGTATCTGCACTGAAAAAGGAAGATCGTCATCTGAATCACTCGGAAAAAAGTCTGGATCGATATTTTGAATATTACGTTGTATTTGTTTTGATTCCTTGAATCTTTCTCTCAACACCTTATTTTTTTGTGCTAACAGCATCAACATTTTTGTATTTCTTTGTGACATGGTTTATCTAAAACAATCAATAGGTATTCCTTTATTAAAAATTGATTAAATAAGTATTGTTTACTTAGTAATACACATCGAAAGTATATAAAGTAGAAACGTTGTGTAAAAGTTCAAAATGAAAAAGCGTGCGCGCGCTGGTTAGGCCGCAAACTATAGAAATGTGGAACTTTGTGGACTAGAAAATAAAGTTCGCAATGCGACAGCGCGCGCACGCGGCCGCCGGCTGAGCGCAAGAAAGGTTTACGTAGGTATCGTCTGACTGACAGTTTCACCGTGAAATTGAAAAGTATAACAAACTCAAAACTCAACAATTATAGTTCTACCTCTGTTATACCTACTTGATTATTAAGTTATTTGTAGTAAAATCATTGATCTGCGATATATCGTGAACGCAAATTCGGACACCAAAGTACCGACCGCAAAGAGGTTACGAGGATATTAGGTACTTTTACCAAAATTAACATGCAAATTATACTCCTAACTAGGTATAATAACACTTAGGTACCTACCTGATTGTTGAAGAACACAGCCAAACCACTGAACACATAAAATCACAGTATTTTCAATAATTTCAAACAGCAATTATAACATTGCCACTTGTTTACAACAACAAAACTAAGTAATGACACGAATTTATAATATATGTAGGGATAAATCATTGCAAGATGATTGAAATTTCATTGAAAAGAATAAAGCCGTATTTCGTATCGTATCGTATTAGTAAAAATACTAAGCGTTGTAGCGGTAAGTCATATACCGCTCATTGGCTTAGAACACGACGTGCGTAAACGCTCCTGTTTTTTAAAAGATTTGGCGGTATTCAAATATACGGCTGGTTGCCTACGTATTATTGATATACCTCTAATATCCTTAGAAATTTAAGGTAAAACTGAGATAGGAAAAACTTTCATAACGTTTTTTTATACCTTTTGAGTGACATACCGCTATAAGGCTTAGTTCAATAGATACGTATTTTTCTAAGCTATCCGATGCCATAAAAATCAAATTTTCGATTTTTGAAGTGAAAACTTCTTTAGCGGCATTGAGCACTTTTTCTGTAATGGGTATAAAATCTTAAACTCGCGTCAGGACACGTGACCTGATCGAAAAAGCGTAAGACGGATGGAGAGTAGACAGCTATCCCCTCTCTACGGCGCGGCGAAAATGTATGCCTGGGCCTACTGTTTCGTTTAGGCAGCGCAGGAATGTTCGTGTATGTTACAGCGTGCCACGCGCATCCATGGATGGTGACAGCTGATGGCTCGACCGTCTGTGTAGCGATCACATTGTTGTGTATTCGTAAAATTCGTGAATGTAAAGTGCTTAAAATATGGAAATTGATATAGATAAACTTTTTAATGTAAAATAATTGTAATAGTTTTAAAGTGTTAAATTTTTAATGTAATATAAATTGTCATGTTTGTGTACGATAGCGCAATAAATGAATATTGTATTCTACCACATAAATGATAGTACTTTTATACTGATAAAGCAATTGGTGCAAAATTATTCCCTAACCATTCCAAAATATCAAACATGCTCAACGTTAATAATCAAGTTTTCACTTCTGCCGGCACTCCCGGAGTGCAACCAGGTTTTTTTTTTGAGATACCGCTTTTGCGCTTAGTAGGGCAGTATATGCATATTATTGTCGATTACTACAGTCGTTATAACGAAATAGCAATTAAAAGAAATATTCTCCCGGCTAGGATACCTTTCGATATTGACATGTAATAATGATAAACGGTGAGGGACAAGGAAAGCAGTTGATTGCAATTTAGCGATAGCGGAAAAGGGTTACTTGAGGAACATGGTAAAGGATAACAAATAAAACACAAAGGAAAAGGGAAACACAGGGAAAGAATATCGAAGGAATGTCATCCACCTAAAGAGTGTAGAGAATGGAGATTAGAATATCGTAAATTCCGCAGGTTATAATGGTGATTGATAATAATTTCATTATAAATTTTGTAATGTTATTGTTATAAGTAAGTATAGTTATGCATGAGTAATTAATAAATATGTCAAGAGTCTGCTGTCTACTTTAATTTAAATGGTTTAAATTGAATTAAAATAAGTAAGGGATGTAGTGTACAGGCAGTGGACGTAGGGTTGTAGTACGGGGAGTCAACTGTCAACCGGTGTGGAGAACGGACGTGTCCACGGGCTGGTGTTGTAGATAGTTACTAAGAGTGACGCTGGTGTTGTAGATAGTTACTAAGAGTGGCAAGTATAAGCATTTTACAATCAGTATATTGCCACATCAGATAGCTTTCTTATTACATAAAGAACTGATAGTTATATATAAAGAGTAACATTTACCTTTTCCCTGGTTTCCAGTAGCAGATGTTATATTTGTTGGGCATACTATATCATACTTTAGAAATAAATTTCTGAAACACTTTATTAAGTGAGGTGTGTCGAAAATTGTAATACTTTTTTTAGTATTTAATTTAAATTGTGGACAGTTAGCAGTGGGGGTTGGGTATAGATATCCGGTACTCGATTTTACTTATGTTTATAGCTTAGGAGCCTTGTCTGGGCTAAACTTGAACCTTATACACTGTTTTTGGATAGCGGAAATTCATTTTAAATTAATTACGATAAAAATAAATTTCACTAAAAATTGCGTATAACGAAATGCAGCTATATGTTTTTGGTATGGTTTGTGAATTAGTTACAAAAAAAAGTGTGTAACGGAACGTTGCAACGGTCATTTTGTTAACGTCCGTCAATGTCAATCGTCATTCCGTTTCTTATAGTCGTCACGTGAATGTTATTTGTTGTGTTGTGTTGTGTTGTGTTTCACTGTTTTTTCGACGACTTCTGCTCTGTTTTTGGACTTTTTTGATAGCTTTTACGTTTGACCTTGGCTTTAGCTTGCAGATGTAGTAGTTGAATACTTGAAGAGGCGAAATGTTGAAAAATATAAAAAGGACCCGTTCCTTTAATAATGCAAGCTATAAAACATGTTTAAATAATTAATTAAAATAAAACTTTGATTGTTTCATTTACCACTATCATAGCAAAAGGTTAACATAGGATAATTAACATATTATTGGTCAAAAAATATTTTAAAAAGTTAGAACATAAACCATTGGAGCTGAGCGGAGCGAGGCAGGATGTTTAATACATAGGTAAAAATCTATTTTAAGAAGCTAGGTTAGGTTAGAACATACAAACCCATTGAGAGCCGAGCAGAGCGAGGCGTCCCCTAAAATTTTACATGAAAAAGGTATATTTAACATAGGATATTTAATATATAGGTCATAATCTGACAGGAAAAAGTTATATTTAACAGAATATTTAATACACTAGTCAAAATCTGTTTTAAGCAGCTAGGTTAGGTTAGGTTAGAACATTAAAATCCATTGAGAGCCGAGCGAAGCGTAGCGGAGCGAGGCGTCCCCTATAATTTGGCAAGAAAAAGGTATATTTAATATAGGATATTTTATATATGGGTCACAATCTATTTTAAGAAGCTAGGTTAGGTTAGGTTAGAACATAAAAGACCACCAAAAAGGTATATTTAACACGGGATAAGTATTAAATAGGTCAATATTCCTGTGTAAAAATAGTAAGGTTATGACTTATAAAAAAAATCATTACTCAAAAACTATAATTTTCCGCCAAAGGGGAAAAGTGGAGGGGGGCTTACCCTACCTCCCCCCCTCTCCCCTACCCCTATCACCCTCCTACGCGAGTACCGGATATCTATACTTTACCCAAAAAAAATATTACAATTTTCGACACACCTCACTTAATAGTGTTTCAGAAATTTATTTTTGAAGTATGATATAGAAAGCCCAACAAATATAACATCTGCTACTGGAAACCAGGGAAAAGGTAATGGTTACTCTTTATATATAACTATCAGTTCTTTATGTAATAAGAAAGCTATAGCCAAATTGTCACATTGTCAAATTCTATGAACTGGACAACTATAATCCAAATTTTGTATTTGCACCTCTCTCACACAAGAACATTTAAATCCAAATACTAAACAGAAAATGAGGGTAAAACTAGCAGTTCAAGTGCTGAGCCACACAGTTGCTGCTGGCATGTTTGCTAAAATAGCCCCAGGTAACTTGGTTCTTTCTTACCCATCTAAAGGGTGTAGTAACCAAATGACAGAAAAAGAACAGTTTTTTCCTACCTACTTACCTTGATAGTATTTTGGGAAACTTGTATTAAATAAATTAATTCTTTATTATAATATTGATGCCTGTGTGAAATTAGGCTTTTAACAGGTTTGCTGCCACCCCCGCACGGGTGCGGGGTGAGGTGTACATACGCGGGGCCGTCCACGCACCGGTGCGGTCTCGCGTCATAGTAAATTCTTAGAATCAGTTTGGCGCCGGCATCGGGCTAAGAACACTGTATTTGGATCGGCATTGTGGTCGAAATTTTAAATTTTCTTACCGTCTTTTTGGTTTTTTCGTATCTTTGACGGTTCAGTTTTTATACACAAATAACGAATAATAAAAATGGATGACAGAGAAGGCTCTCCTAGACCTAAAAGGCAGCGAAAACAATTGTTTTCTGTTTTGAATGACTGTGAAATAGAAGAGGCACTGTATTCTGATAATTCTGAAGATGACTACCAGCCTGATGACGAGGAGTCAGCATCAGAGAGTGAAGGTGAGGAACACCTCTGGAATATTGAATGCCGTCCTCCGACACGTCCATCAGTGTTACCTACAGTTCAGGAGCAAGACCTGCAGCCGTTCTCTCTAACTGTATCAGACAGTCAAGATCAAGGTCAAGCCCAGATAAACCAACCCTCTGCATCAGGTTCAACCTCTGAATGGACTACAACTGGTGAGATGAAGGAAATTCGTTTTACGAAATCAAACGAATTTTATGGTGAAGTTGAAGGAGCAAATCCTATTGACTATTTTAATTTTTTTTTTACTGAAGATTTTTTGACGATGATTTGTACTGAGACCAATGCACAGGCACAGAGGTTGATAACTAAACATAATCAGGAAGTTCCAGGCAGAAGAAGTAAAGATTTTGCCAGGATTACTGGATGGAAACCGGTCACTGTCTGCGAGCTGAGAATTTTTCTTGGTTTGTTATTCCACATGGGAACTATCCCCCTCAGTCGTCTACAAGATTATTGGAAAACTGATAGGCTGTTTTCCATTCCAATTTTTGGGCAACAAATGAGCAGGAACAGATTTCTCCTCATAATGAGATGTTTGCATTTTACCTCAGAGGAAGAAAGTGAGGACCCAATGTTCAAGGTTAGAAGTGTTATTGATTACTTTAACAACAAGATGATTGAATGTTATTATCCTGCAGCACAATTATCTCTGGATGAAAGTATGGTGCTATGGAGAGGGCGATTGAGTTTTCGGCAGTTCATCAAAAATAAGCGCCACAAATACGGCATCAAGTTGTACATGCTCACTGAACCAGATGGGTTGATATTGAAGTTTCGAGTGTATGCAGGTGCAAAAGATACAGACGTGACTGGAAAGGGACACGCTGAGAAAGTTGTCATGGAGCTGCTTCGGGAAAAACTAAATAGTGGTCACGAATTATATATGGACAACTATTATAATAGCTTTGGTTTGGCAAAGAAGCTGCTCGCTCACAACACCTATTGCACAGGCACTCTCCGTAAAGATTTGAAAGATAATCCTCACGAAATCATGAAAAAAAAAATTAAAAAAGGAGAAAATTGCTCTATGTTTCGTGATGGAGTGCATGTTGGTGTGTGGAAAGATAAACGTGTTGTGACGTATATTACTACCCAGTATGAAGACAAAATGGTTCAAGTACAAAATAAACGTGGCCATGTTACTCAGAAACCAGAAGCTATTTCGAAATATAACGATTACATGTCAGGAGTAGACAGGCAAGACCAGCTTCTAGCTTACTATCCATGCGAAAGAAAAACTTTACGTTGGTATCTGAAAATAGCCATCCACACATTCCAATTACTTTTATTGAATTCAATGAAGATGTACAATAAATATTCAGGACAACGTAAAATGTCTCTCTATGATTACCGCTTGAATGTCATAAATGCTCTGCTGCCGGAACATGTGCCAGCAAATAGACCTTCAAATATCCACAGTGCTCATAAAATAAAGAAGGCCACTGAAACTACTTCAAATGGGCGTCTCAAACGAAAGACATGTCGCCAGTGTACCAAGAATAAAAAGCGTACTGACTCTCCTTGGTATTGTGACACCTGTCCTGACAAACCTGGACTTTGTGTGGAATGCTTTGAAAATTACCACTTAGAACTTAATTAGTCTTCAGTTTCGTTATAATGTTGATTGATAATAAATCATATTTAAATAAATATTAGCGTATTATTACATATAAATTATAAAAACGTAGTTAACTCATAACCCGCACCCGTGCGGTCTTTGGCACTGGGGATGAAAATTTCATTCCCAGTGCCAAGCACGCGCCGGTGCGGTGCAGTCCCCTCCTCACTTAAAATACTGTTAAATATAAATATACATAATTAAGTGTAATAATAATCTTAGCTAATCACTTTTAAAGTCGATCAAACAAAAAAAAAATTTGGCCTCCCCGTTGATCATAAATTTTTCAAGTGGCAGCGAACGTGTTAAAGTCCTTCTTGAGAACTTTACTGTTCTGGGATAAAGAACAGAATATATATATTAAATCACAATAATAAAATATAATATGTTCTATTACAGGTGATTTAACTGCTGAAGCAGCTGCAACTGCAGATATTATATCCAAAATGGACAAACTGTTTGACTCTCTGAACAGTAACACAGTGCATCTGTGAAGAGGAAAGCCATTTTCAACCAATTTAAAAGATAAATCACCTCATTTAGTATTTATAAATGAAATGAAAACATTTTTACCATAGCTCAAATTTATAGGCTCCAAAAGCTCCTCACCATCATAAAAAGGTTGGCAGGATACAATGATTATAAAGATTCTTTAAATTACTCTAACAAAAAATTTGGCCTAGAAGAAATTCTTCTTTAATAATTTCTTTACTTGTGAACGTTGGCTGCCTCATTAAATAATTCGTAATATTAGTAGTTGTAAGATTCTATGTTTTATAATAAAGCTATTTTGACGAAAATACAGTTATTTTAAATTTTTTTTAACCAACCACCAAGTTATTTAATTTAAAAATTAATAAGGCTTTTTGTCTACCAAAGCAGAGCTGGAAAATTGTAACACATAAAAAGGTAAATTAGTGTGCATTTTTTATTCACGTTGGTTACAATTTTTCAGTTCTGCTTTTGTGGAATAAAGCTACCTGAGCTTTATTAAATTCTTGAAAATAATTAGATTTTGAATTTCCCGCGTAAATTTGTTTTATCTGCTTATTTTGAATTTCCCGCATTTGCGAGTTTTTAGGGGGTCTGCCAGAGATGGCGCTGATTTCAGGAGAATTTATTTGTACTTAGTTATCATTCTTCTCCCTAGTGTATAAATGTTCCTTGGACAGAATGCAATCAGTCTCATAGAATGATTATGACTAGATTCACATCAATGTGTTGCATTGTGTTGTGGCGGCGTCTGTCGTGGCTAGAGAATGCAATCCGCATAACCCGCAATCCGAAAACTCCGAATATCCGGATATAACATTTTTGACATACTTCCAAATTCTTATTTGTAAATCGAATCGGGCTTTTTCGAATAATAAATGAAATGTAAAAAGTCGGAAGCAAAATTCAGGGTAAAGTATAGATATCCGGTACTCGCGTAGGGGGATGATAGGGGCAGGGGGAGGGGGGGAAGGTAGGGTAAGCCCCCCTCCACTTTTCCCCTTTGGCGGAAAATTATAGTTTTTGAGTAATGATTTTTTTTTATAAATCATAACCATACTATTTTTACACAGGAATATTGACCTATTTAATACTTATCCAGTGTTAAATATACCTTTTTGGTGATTTTTATGTTCTAACCTAACCTTACCTAGCTTCTTAATATAGATTTTGACCTATATATTAAATATCCTATATTATATATACCTTTTTCGTGCCACATTATAGGTGACGCCTCGCTATGCTACGCTTCGCTCGGCTCTCAATGGTTTTTTATGTTCTAACTTAACCTAACCTAGCTTCTTAAAATAGATTGTGACCTAAATATTAACTATCCTAAATTAAATATACCTTTTTCTTGCCAAATTATAGGGGACGCCTCGCTCCGCTACGCTTCGCTCGGCTCTCAATGGTTTTTTATGTTCTAACCTAACCTAACCTAGCTTCTTAAAACAGATTTTGACCATTGTATTTAATATTCTGTAAAATATAACTTTTTCCTGTCAGATTATGACCTATATATTAAATATCCTAATATACCTTTTACATGTCAAATCATAGGGGACGCCTCGCTCTGCTCGGCTCTCAATGGGTTTTTATGTTCTAACCTAACCTAACCTAGCTTCTTAAAATAGATTTTGACCTATGTATTAAAAATCCTGCCTCGCTCCGCTCAGCTCCAATGGTTTATCAGCTTAATGGTTGTGTTAATTATCCTATGTTAAATATACCTTTTTGCTATGATAGTGGTAAATGAAAAAATGGAAGTTTTATTTTAATTACTTAATTAATTATTTAAACATGTTTTTTAGCTTGCATTATTAAGGAACGGATCCTTTTTATATTTTTCACCATTTCGCCTCCACAAGTATTCAACTACTACATCTGCAAGCTAAAGCCAAGGTCAAACGTAAAAGCTATCAAATAAGTTCAAAAACAGAGCAGAAAACACAACACTTAACACAACAAATAACATTGACGAGACCACTATAAGAAACGGAATGACGATTGACATTGACGGACGTTAGCCCTTAAATGCATAAAGTAGTAAAACTGCAACATACCATTCAAACGACCATAAAATTATTAGTATGAGTTCAATGCATGCTGTTGCAGGATTATTACTATCATGGTGATATATTTAATCGAGTGGTAACACACTTTTTTTCTTCACGACTGTCAAATTTAAATTGATTTTGACAAATCAAAGCCGATCGTAATTTTGGAGCGGATGAAAATTGTGTATTTGCTTTGCAGTGTAATTATTTGGTTTTCGAAGGTACGTTCAAACAAAATTAGTTATTTTACGTAATGATTCATCTTCTTTTCAGTACAATTTATAAGTTATAAAAAAAACTTTTGGTGTGTTCGGAAATTTTGTTTATTTTGTTGTTGTAAATCTGCAACAATATGCATTTACTAGAAAATGTCCCTGTTTAGTTACTAACTATCACTTTTATTGGTTTTCAGATGCCATACTTGAATCAAAAGCAAATAGAAGAGTATTTAGCTCTAATAAATGATGGAGAGATTTCGGAAGATGATCTTGAGGACTCGGATACAGAAGGTAATGAGAATTTTTATGAAAATGGAGACGATTTGCTTCACGATCTTGAGAGTCAATTAGAAGAGGAAAATGATGACCCCGATAATGATCCATTCATGGCAGGAGACCCGCCATTGATAAATGAAGCTACAGCAAATGATCAAGTGCCACAGGTTCCATTCCCCTCAACAAGTCAAGCTAGTCGCCGAGCAACTATGAGAGGACTCGTATGGAAGGTAAAAAAAATTGTTTTGAATTCTGACCAGACAGCTTTTCATGGAGACACTACATACCCACCTGAACTGAAGGATGAGGCTACTACTGGTACTCCCTATAGTATTTTTTCACATTTTATTACATCAGAAATAGTTCAAAGGATTGTGGAAGAGTCTAATTTGTATTCCGTTCAAAAAAATGTGACTAAACCATTAAATTTATCTGAAACTGAGCTAAGAAAGTTTATGGCGATACTGATATACATGTCTGTTATAAAATATCCCAATGTACGGATATACTGGTCAAATACTGTAGGTTTTCAACCAATCAAGGACATAATGACTGTCAACCGATTTGAGACTATTCGTAGATTTCTACATTTCAACAATAACGAGAAACATTTACCCAAGGAACACCCACAACATGATAGGCTCCATAAGATAAGGCCTATAATTAGCCATCTAAATGAGAAATTTGCTTTAGTTCCTATGGAACAAAAACTCTCAATTGATGAACAGATGTGTGCCACAAAAGTGGCACACTTCATGAAGCAGTATTTACCTAAATTATAAAATAAATTATATGTGATGTGCAGCGTGAAAGGTTATGCTCATAAATTTGAAATATATACTGGCCAAGAGAATGAACGGCTTCCAGATGAACCAGATTTTGGGCCAGTGGGAAATGTTGTAGTCCGGCTTGCTAGAGGTGTCCCAAGGCATATAAATCATATAATTTATTTTGATAATTTTTACACCTCTGTACCTTTAGTTACCTATCTTGCCAAACAAGGAATCTATAGCCTAGGTACTGTGCAATCTAACAGGCTAGTGAACTGCAAACTGCCGGACAAAAAAACAATGATGAAGAAATCTGTTCCTCGTGGAACTTATGAAGAGCAGATGACTGAATTTGACGGTATTGATTTGACAGCAGTTACTTGGAAGGACAATAAAGTTGTAACTTTTCTATTCATATGTTGGAGCTGAACCTGTGGGCCAAGTAGAAAGATTTGACAAGGCAAATAAGACTAGAATTAAAATTTCATGCCCACATATAATAAAGGAATATAATGCCCATATGGGCGGAGTGGACCTAATGGATAGCTTTATTGGGAGGTACCGAATTGCAATGAGAAGCCGAAAGTGGTAGAGATTGTCTAAACTGAAATGACGCGCCCCACTACTTAATTAGTGTATTTAAATGTGTGAGTGCAAATAAAACAACAACACTTCATCTGTGTGGGAGCGTCGATTTATCAGTAAACTACGATCTCTGAGTGCACAAGACGGTTGACTAGTTGGGTAATAAATCCGATAACGCTCGCTCTATTGAGCAACGCTGTCCCATTGTATGAAACAATACGTCCTCTCCTCTCGCGCGTTTAATATTAACTAAACTAGTTGGACAACAAATCCGAGAATAACGTTTCTTAGCAAGTATACAACTGAGCGACCAATTATAATACCATGTTTATATGTATTGCGTTCATATTTGAGTTGGGCTTGTGTGAGTAAATGCAGAGGTGGGGCGCGTCATTTCGGCTTAGACGAACTCTATCTTCGTATCTTTTACCACTTATTGGACATGACGGTAATAAATTCTTGGCTTGTGTATAAAAATTTAAAAACAACTGAAGCCAATTCATCAGTTCTAAACCTATGTAACTATAGACTGGAACTAGCTGAGGTATTAGCCAAAGTAAATAACTCATTTGAACTCTGCAACAAAAGAGGAAGGCCAAGTACCAGCAACAGTGTTGAAATGGAAATGTCATATGTCATATGGTATTTTATTATGGGGTAATGCTGCTGATATAGACACTATATTCGTTTTGCAGAAGAGGGCTGTTCGTGCGATATATAAATTAGGTCCCAGAGAGTCATTAAGAGATAAATTTAAAGATTATAAAATAATGACAGTGCATAGCCAATATATATATGAAAATTTAATGTATGTTCATAAAAATATTGATAAATTCAAGAAAAAAATGGACTGTAACGCACTGAACATTAGAAGTAAAAGTAAGCTTGTAGTACCGTTTAGTAGGCTGCACAAAATTAGTAACTCATTCAAAGGAAATTGTATTTTATTCTATAATAAATTACCTATTGATATCTTGGAGATGTCTATCAATAAGTTCAAAGTTTTTATAAAACGAAAGCTTGTAGAAAAATCATATTATGATATTAAGGATTATATAAACGATAAAAAAGCTTGGGTGTGAATTGCTCTATCTCCATAGGTACTATAGTTTATTATTAATTTTATTCATTATGTGAGATGGTGATAACGAAAAAAAAGAAAAACCCCGGCTAAGTTTGTTGTGGGCTTCTTCTTAGACCGGGGCGCGTTTGGAACCCTCATAGCTTTAGTTTTAAGTTTACGAATATAGTTATCACCATGAAATAACTACTGTGTAAATTATTGACGCGTCAAAAGTGCCTTTTTAAGGACTATTTGAATAAAGATTATTTTGAATTTGAATTTGAATAGCAAGCAAAAAAAAGGAGAGGACCAGCTCAACATATTCCTCCTAAGGACATAAGGACTGATAATGTTGGTCACTGGCCTGGTAATTGTGTTCGCAGCAGATGCAAAATGCCTGGATGCAAGGGATACACGCAAAACAGGTGTAAGAAGTGTGGAGTAGCTCTTTGTCTTACCACAACCAAAAATTGTTTTAAAAATTTTTATATGTAGTTATTGTCTAGTGAGTGCATAGTGTTGTAGTTCTGCAACAAATAGTTTTTAATA
Organism: Lasiommata megera; assembly: GCA_928268935.1. Taxonomy (NCBI): domain Eukaryota; kingdom Metazoa; phylum Arthropoda; class Insecta; order Lepidoptera; family Nymphalidae; genus Lasiommata; species Lasiommata megera. The sequence goes on from OV743333.1 coordinate 3,178,307, forward strand.
AAAATAGCTATGAAAATAAAAAAAAACTATTTTTTTGAAGTGAAAACTTCTTTAGCGGCGTTGAGCACTTTTTCTGTAATGGGTATAAAATCTTAAACTTGCGTCAGGACACGTGACCTGATCGAAAAAGCGTAAGACGGATGGAGAGTAGACAGCTATCCCCTCTCTACGGCGCGGCGAAAATGTATGCCTGGGCCTACTGTTTCGTTTAGGCAGCGCAGGGCGCTTGCGCGAATGTTCGTGTATGTTACAGCGTGCCACGCGCATCCATGGATGGTGACAGCTGATGGCTCGACCGTCTGTGTAGTGATCACATTGTTGTGTGTTCGTAAAATTCGTGAAAGTAAAGTGCTTAAAATATGGAAATTGATATAGATAAACTTTTTAATGTAAAATAATTGTAATAGTTTTAAAGTGTTAAATTTTTAATGTAATATAAATTGTCATGTTTGTGTACGATAGCGCAATAAATGAATATTGTATTCTACCACATAAATGATAGTACTTTTATACTGATAAAGCAATTGGTGCAAAATTATTCCCTAACCATTCCAAAATATCAAACATGCTCAACGTTAATAATCAAGTTTTCACTTCTGCCGGCACTCCCGGAGTGCAACCCGTCTTTTTTTTTATTATTTTTCCCTAAATCAGCATATTCATGGCTCCAAAATATATTTTTTCTCGGTCTAAAAATAAAATCATGCATTTAAGGGTTAACAAAATGACCGTTGCAACGTTCCGTTACACACTTTTTTTTGTAACTAATTCACAAACCATACCAAAAACATATAGCTGCATTTCGTTATACGCAATTTTTAGTGAAATATATTTTTATCGTAATTAATTTAAACTGAATTTCCGCCATCTAAAAACAGTGTATAAGGTTCAAGTTTAACCCAGACAAGGCTCCTAAGCTATAAACATAAGTAAAATCGAGTACCGGATATCTATACCCAACCCAAAATTCAAACTATGTCAACGGATTTTTAAGATTAGAGGCAGTACATCAATCTTGCATATGCACCTTAAAAATTTTCATGCCGTAATTCGAAGTTCTTGTACTGCTACGACAAGCAACAGCTTATGACGATAATTTGCCTTTGGTCAAACGTCAAAAATTACCGATGATTTTAAAGTGAAGACTGGCTATAGTAGGTTATCGAAAGGATGGTTTCCTCGGATGAAATTGCTTTTAGGCTCTTTTGCACATCCAAAGATCTAAAAAAACTTTTGCGTAAAGGAGGGTATACAAAACTGTCAAATTCACAGTGTCACAGAAACTTTGTTATACGTCTACATAATGAATTTTCAAAGTCACCGGCTGATGAAGTTTTTTTATAAGCCGAATAAAAGTGAAATAGAAAAAGTAATTTGCATTGCATTTTGCCGTTGTAATCTGTAACAATCATACAGAAGTACCTGACAAATCTCATGAAAGTTCGTCCAGAGAACCAGAATTTTCCAATCAAGAAATGTCTTTTCGAGAGAAACTGGCATTTCTTTGAATTTTCAAGTTTTATTGATTATTTAATGTTTTCTTGATTAAATTAATTAAAGTTAATTTAAAATAGTAATTATTGTGATTTTAAGTGTAAAATATGTACCTGTGATTACTCAAAGTCCATCCCCCATCACTTGAAATAATTGTTTAAACTGTGTTTCCATATAAATTTATCTTGCCACATCATTGCCTAACTGTCACTGATTCTATCATACATTTCAAATTTACAAAAACAACAACTTAACCCTTCTTCAAAACCTTTATTCAAATAAAGGTATATATATTACCACATCCTGTTTTTTTTAAATAATGCACTCTAACTTTTAATACGGTAACACTAAAGGTATAAATATAACAAATTTATAATCTATAATAATTTGTTTTTCCTTTTTATTTCATTTGACAACCTGTCAACGTCATTTCAGGGGTCTATTATGAAAAGTAACAAACTCCACTATTTTTTGTTTTTTAAACTTTCATTTTGTCTATGGAATTTACTTCCATGTAGTAATTTCACTCTGCATTAAAAACAACGAACTCCAATAGAAATAGAAAAATGACTTTTAAAATATGACTCATCATCAAACATAGCAATCTCCGTAAACGCACCAGTCAAAGTCAACAATCTCAGTTTAAAGGTGCCCATACACGGGACAATTATCGTAACGATTCGTCGCTCGATGTTAAAATCGAACGACAAATTGTACGTGTGTGGCAATATCGCATCCGATTTTGTGGTCGAACGATCGATTGGAGATCTCAACAGGCAACCCCGAAAATATCGATTGCGATCTGAACATCGTTCGATATATCGCACGTGTATGGCGTGATCGCATGCGATCATCGTCAGTCTACCTCTATCTTTCGCGCGAGTAGCACGTACGGTACCTACCTGTAAATTTTTTGCGATGTCGTGGAGCAAGGATTTCTTGTTGGAATTTATAGAGTTACTCCGAGAACACGAGGTTTTATGGAAAATAAAACACAAGGACTACCATAATCAGATGAAACGAACTGGATGCTATGAGGTATTACTTAGAAAAATGAAGGAAGTAGATCCCAGTGCGGACATAAGTAAAGTGCAAAAGAAAATTAACAACCTGCGTACTGTTTTCCGTAAGGAACTTAAAAAAGTAGAGTCTTCTCATGCATCGGGAAGTGGTACTGATAACATTTATGTACCAAAGTTGTGGTACTATGAGAAATTAATGTTTTTAAAAGATCAAGAGCAGCCATATGGAGCGACAAGTAGTTCAATGGATACAGTAAGTACACAATATTTATTATTTTTATATATTTATTATTTCGTATTATGTTTTATACATTTATAAAATTATTTATTTACTATTTCTAAAATTATTAATAAAGTCCTATGAAGTTGTTCTGCCAAGGTACAGATCCGGCATTATTAAAATAGTCTACAAATAATTCTCTTACTTGATTACCAGTATCGTTACTACGTAATGGTCGCCTTCGGAGTCCTAATAAATCACACCGGAGGCCTTCTTCAAATTCATTATTTTCAAAGTTCTCTCTATCAAATACAGTTAACGGTGTATAGGTGTTAGGACTATTACGGCGTAAGTAATTATGCAGAGCACAGCAAGCCATTACGATTTTTTTCATGTTGTCTAAATCCATGTTAATTTCTGTTTTTAATATACCAAACCTGGCAACTAAAATGCCGAATACATTTTCTATTATTCTTCTTGATCTAGATAAACGGTAATTAAAAATTCTCCTTTGAATGTTAAGTTGTTTTTTATTAAAAGGTTTCATAAAATTATTCCTTAACATAAAGGCTTCATCGCCTACGAAAACATAAGGCAAAGTCTTACCATTTACTGTAGTAGGATTTGGTAATTTTAAGGAATTATTTAAGAGGTTTTTGTAGAAGTCCGTTTCATTTATAACACCACCATCCGAGACTCTGCCGTTTGTACCAAAATGAAAATAAATGAACTCATAATTGGCGTTAGCAATGGCCATTAGGACTTGACTATGAAAATGTTTATAATTATAAAAATAAGATCCAGCTCCTGGAGGAGGTCTTATCCTTATATGTTTCCCGTCTACAGCGCCCAAACAGTTAGGAAAATCCCATCTATTTTCAAAGTTTTTCCCAATTTCGATCCATTCGTTCTCGCTTGTTGGAAACTGCAACAAATGAATAATTATTTTTTATTAATTGTTTCAGCAATCTGATGACGAGAGTATTGAAACCACCAGAGATGAAATCGCTTCACCAGGATCAGATATCGCATCAGTTGAAAGGTTTAGTGAGCCTCAACAAGATCGTAGTTTTAAACGCCGGAAAAACCTGTCAGTTTCCCAACATGTAGATCGAACGATTGAAACTATAGGCAATAAAATATGTGAAATAACAGCGGATGACAAGTTTGATGCCTTCGGTAAAAACGTGGCACATAAGTTGCGATCTTTGCCTACAAATCAACGCTTATTTGCGGAAAAAATTATAAACGATGCTCTATTTGAAGCCGAATTGGGTAATTTAAACAGACAGTGTTTCTTACACCTTCCCCCTCAATCCTTTCCTATTTGTCACTCACAAAAATTACAACCACTCTCTTCACAAGAACTCAATTTTCAAGCACGTGAGCCACTCATACTACAGCCACCCACACAAAGATTCGTTCACACAACTCAACCATCCACACAACAGGATCTCAACTTTCATACACGCGAGTCACTCATAGTACAGCCCCCCACACAAACTATAGTTCATACAACTCAACCATCCACACAACAGGAACTCAACTTTCATACACGCGAGCCCGAAAAAGAATCTCCAGTCCATGTTCACATACCAGATGACGCGCAAACATTTTATAATACTTTTTCTGTTGAGTGAAAGTAATTTTAGCCAATATGTTTAAGATATGTTATTATGTAAGATGTAAAACAATAATTTGTCGATAATAAATGTTTTAAATATATTTATATTTCATTATACCTAATTATCATCACCAACAGCGCATTATAATAAACTGCTATGGTAAATTATACTTGCCTTACAGTAATCCTTTAATGTATAGAAAATGGCTTCGCACGTTTCTGGAATGATCTTTCCCAAAGACTGGTGAAATCAACGTTGTAAATTTTAAATCTTCGTAAGTCCTTCCAGTAGCCAGGAAACGCAGTGTTGCAGTAAGACGTTCGTGAGGAGTAATAGCTTGCCTCATATTGGTATCATTTTTTATTATTCTGGAAGATACCTTATGCAAAAGCTCTAAGTATGTTTCCTCTGACATCCTAAGGTAGTTATGCCAATCTTTAGGATGAAAACGTAATTCCTCAAGAAGATTGATGTGAGAATATTGATGTCTTTTCAGAAGCCATCTCTTAGTCCATTCTCTCCTAGTCTTTCTTTTATTTATTGTAGAAAGTCTTTTTTTTATATAAAATGAGCGCCAATGCGCTTAAACGAAGTAGTTGCGACTTCATCGCTCACCCACGTACGTGCTACACGTTTTCACTCCGCACAGAGACTGAGAATCGTACGATCACATCGTTCGTGTGTGACGGACGGAAATCGAAGGATAAAATAGTACGATTTTCTTGACGATCGATCGAAACAACAAATTGTCCCGTGTATGGGCTCCTTTAGCACGTCGTGCTCTTTCGCCAAATCAGTGGTCGCCGGGAGCTCGCGCATGGTGCCGGCATCGTTAAGGTAAGTCCCGCCATTTTTGATTTATCGAAGTATTGCACGACTGCGAGGCGTATGATTAGGCTTTGTATAACTTTTAAGTAGGTTTGTGAAATTTTTCTTTTGTTAGTTTTTCGTATATTGTATGTCTATTTATGTGTTTTTACAGATATAAAATATGTCACGGTTTCGAAGATTAGACGAAGACAATATATTAGCCATCCTCAACGAGGAAGACGATTCTTCTTTGGACAATTCGGATTCCGAAGTTGAGGATCATGAGATCATCGACGATGGTCAAAGTGTAGACGAAAATAGTTATATCACTGAGCATGTTTCGTATTCGCAAGAACCTGCTTCCTGTGAGGAAACCGGCCTAACCTCTGTGACAGAAGATAGTCCATCATCTGACGCCGACCGTGTTTCATCACCTGCCAACTTGGGGCGAATTTATCGTGTTCGTGGTAATACTCTCCGAGGTAAGAATGGACATATTTGGTCAACTTTCAAAGCTCAAACATCTCATAGAACGCCAGCTATGAATATAGTTCGCACCTCTCGAGGTTCAGCTCGCATGTGCAGAAATGTTTTTGATCCTGTGCAAGTATTTAACTTATTTATTACTGATGAAATTATATCTGAAATAGTGAAATGGACTAATGTTGAAATGATCTCCAAACGCCAAAGAATAGGAAAAGTTACAGCGACTCATAGAGATGTCACTGATTTAGAAATTCGTGCATTTATTGGGTTATTGGCTTTGACTGCAGTCATGAAGGATAATCATCTTTCCACAGACGAGCTTTTTGATCCTACCTTTTCTGGTACACGATACGTATCAGTTATGAGCAAAGAGAGGTTTGAGTTCGTTGTCAGGTGCCTTAGGATGGATGATAAGACGTTGAGATCAACTCTCCGACCAAATGATGCCTTTGTACCAGCTAGAAATGTTTGGGAACTGTTTATAAAACAATGCCGAATTAATTATATTCCTGGATCTGAGGTGACAATAGATGAACAGTTACTCGGTTTCAGAGGGAGATGCCCGTTTCGGATTTATATACCGAACAAGCCGGATAAATACGGAATCAAGTTTCCAATGATGTGTGATGCAACTTCTAAATACATGGTTGATGCTGATCCATATATAGGCAAGAGTACAAATACGAACGGTGTACCACTTGGTGAATTTTATGTGAAGAAATTGTCACAGACTATTCATGAATCGAACTGAAACATAACGTGTGACAATTGGTTTACCTCTGTACCGTTAGCCAAAAGTTTACTTCAACCACCTTATAATTTGACCTTTGTGGGCACTATAAGATCAAATAAACGAGAGATCCCTGAACAATTCAAGAACTCGAGATCTCGTCCTGTTGGCACCTCTATGTTTGGTTTTGATGGCCTACTGACACTTGTATCGTATAAGCCAAAACCTGCAAAGATGGTATATCTTTTATCCTCTTGCGACGAAGATGCAGTAATAAATGATTCAAGTGGTAAACCTGATATGATCCTATTCTATAATCAAACGAAAGGAGGAGTCGATTCGTTTGACCAAATGTGCTCCGCAATGTCGTGCAGTCGCAAGACTAATAGATGGCCGATGGCTGTATTTTATGGTATCCTAAACATGGCTTTTGTTAATTCTGCTATAATATATGGACATAACATGATAAAGGATAATAAAAAACCATTGAATTGAAGAAAATTCATGAAGCAACTCAGTACAGATTTGGTAACGTCTTGGATGGAGAAGAGACTAGAAGCTCCGACGTTGAAAAGATCTTTGCGAGAAAGTATAAACCATATTCTCGTGAAACCTACAGATTTAATTAATAAAAATCAAGAAGAAGAACCTGAGCCAAAAAAACGTAAATACTGCGCTTTTTGTCCCTATAAAAAAAAGAGAATGTCAAAATTAGTCTGTCACAAATGTAAAAAATCTGTGTGTGGCGAGCACATAGTTGATGTCTGTGTAGACTGTTCTTAAAGTCTGATTATGTGTTTAAAGGCTGATTATTTTTAATGTTAGTTCTAGGGACAACTGATAAGTGTTAAAAAAAGGAAACTTTCTATTAAAAAAAGTTAAACTTTTGTTGATTTTGAAGAAGTAAACAACTTCTTCAAAATCAAAATTTTTTCAAATTTATGTAGCTTTTATTTTTCTAATAAATGACTGTGATTGTAGTAATTATTCTTAACAGTGTTGTTTTATTTTTAGCTTCAATACCAAATTTTAATTTCCACTAGAAAAAAAAACAAAATAATGCTATTTTTACAAAAATTATTAAATTATATGTGTACGCCTCTAAGACGTATATTTAGGCTTTGTGTACTTCTGACTGATTTCTGATTAGGCTTCTAGGGTTAAAACAGAATTTGACCATTGTATGTAATATTCTGTTAAATATAACTTTTTCCTGTCAGATTATGACCTATATATTAAATATCCTATGTCAAATATACCTTTTTCTTGCCAAATTATAGGGGACGCCTCGCTCCGCTACGCTTCGCTCGGCTCTCAATGGTTTTTCATGTTCTAACCTAACCTAGCTTCTTAAAACAGAATTTGACCATTGTATGTAATATTCTGTTAAATATAACTTTTTCCTGTCAGATTATGACCTATATATTAAATATCCTATGTTAAATATACCTTTTACATGTCAAATTATAGGGGACGCCTCGCTCTGCTCGGCTCTCAATGGGTTTTTATGTTCCAACCTAACCTAACTCTTTCATTGCCAATGCTAAAATTGGTGTTTTATGCTGGTGGCCCATCACCTTTTTTTATATTATTTAAGTCTTAAGTACATAAAACATTGTTTACGGGTATGTTTATGCTTTTTATATATACATATGATATTTTACATAATATACTTATATATCACGCAACGTCGCGTGATGGGCCATGAGGAATGTACAATAATCCTTAGGGGCCCCATCACGCGACGTCGCGTTATGGGTTACCTTAGCACTTTTGTGCATTTATGAGTTCAAATGTAGTAAAGTGAAACTATTTTTAGTATCCAAAACTTTTATTTGAATAATACAACCCGAAAAATAAAATAAAAAATCAAAAAAACACGCAACATTAATTTTTCTCTCATTAGACATCAAAGTCTATAATTATAATCAACAAAACTACTGTGAAAAACAAAAAAAAAGTACTATAATTACTATACTATATTAGGATATCAATTAGGAACATTAATTTCTTATCAGTCTCAGTAAACAAATCAGTCATAAAGTTTTAAAAAACAGAAATAATATTTGGTAAATTAGGTTTTGGTACAAGTATGTAATATAAAAAAACAGTCCATGCACATAGGCGGACTATCGGGACAATTCCTACATTCCATCGTAGTTTGCACACGTTTCTTATTTTTATAGCAATTTCTGCAATCTTTTCTTGCGACTGCTTGGACTTTTCTTTCCGGTCCACTTTTTATAGTCCGTTCCGTCGTTTTGGCTATTTTCGTCAAGCTATGAGTTGTTTGATTTCGAATTCCCGATGAAGATTCTTGTCCATTATCAGGCAAAAGATGCTCAATGATTTTCTCCCTAAAGTCATATAATGAAAGCTTAGGTTTTCCAGAGAACTTGTTATATAATAAACGGGAATTTATCAGGCTCATCATCATTGTATGTATAAAAATTTTTAAGTACCAACGTAAAGTTTTTCTTTCGCATGGGTAATACGAAATCATTTGATCCTGAAGATCAACTCCTGACATGTTTTCGTTATAACGTACTATAGCCAATGGTTTCTGTGTTGTAATACCACGTTTACTCGTCACTTCTTGCATCTCGTCAGCGAACTCTGAAGATATATATAGGATTTCTCTTTTATCTTTCCATTTACCAATATGGACTCCATTTCTATACCGCGAGATGTTCTCGCCTTTCTTTAATTTTTTCGCAGTTATAACGCGTGGATTATCCTTACGTTTTTTATTCAGGGTGCCAGTACAATAAGTTAGTCGACTCAACAATTTATTTGCTAAGGTATAAGAATTATAAAAATTATCCATGTAAATTGAATGGCCAACGTCCAATTTATTTTCCATTAATTTTTCGACAATTTTCTCTGTGTGGCCCTTTCCTGCTGTTTCATCTTCTGTACTGGCAAATACATGAAAATTTAAAATCAAGCCATCCGGTTCTGCGAGTACGTATAGTTTGATACCATACTTATGGCGTTTACCTTTTATGTATTGTCTAAAAAATAGGCGGCCACGCCATAAAACCATGGACTCATCTAAAGATAGGTTCTGGCCTGGATAATATATATTATTCATTGTATTGTTGAAATTATCGATTATTTTTTGACATTTATTTAGACGCCTAGCAATGACTTCTTCTTCTTCTTCAGGGAGTGTAAAATGTAAACAGCGTAAAATAATAAAAAATCTGTTTCTTGACATGTAGTTCGGAAAGCATGATTTATATAACCGGTGGACCTTCCAATAATCTGTCAATCGATTCATTTTTGCAGTGCCAGTATGTAACAATAAGCCCAGGAAAGTTTTGAACTCTTCAATGGTCAACTCTTTCCGTCTTGAAATACGTGCATGACGATGTTCACTAGAGCTTTTCATACGTATGGCGTATGCGTTGGTGCACTCCACAATCATTCTCAAGTATTCTTCACCAAAAAAGAGATAAAAATAGTCTATTGGTTGTGAAGGCGGTTCTACATGGAGCTTTGACTCCCGAATGAATGGTATTTGTTTCATGGACGAGCAAGAAGTACTCCAGTGTGTCGTTGAACCTTCGGTAGCAGGTTCAGGAGACTCACGTGGCTGAGTTGGCTCTTCGATCATTTCACTACCCTCACCCCTTTCTGTAGAGGAAAATTGAATTCCACTAGAAGGTAGCTGTGATATTATTTCCTCGTCTTCTTCTGACTCCAAGGTTGAGCTGTCTCCATCATCATTACCCAACACAAAATCTTCGTCTTCATCACTTCCCACAAAGCCATCTTCATCAGAGTTTTCTAAAGCCTCAAGAATATCCGAATCATGTGACAAAAAAACACGTTTTGATTGCACTCGCAACGGTCTCTCATTTGGTCGTTTCGTACCCCTGGAGGTACCAGGTTGATGATCACTCATTATAAATTTCGTTTTATTACTAATATTATATTTTTTTTAATTAGAAACTCATTATATTTGTTCAAAAGTAACTAAAAACAAGCAAGCAAGACGTTCGCACGAGCGGCGTCACAAGGCGTACTAACCAATTACGTAACACAAAAACAATCGCATGATTCTGATGGCCCCGCCCACTTTACGATACTTAAGACCTTTTTTTAGAGGCCCATAAAAATGTCATTCGCGATAACGCTCCGGCCCGCGCAATAACTGCCATACAAAATTCGTCGGACACTTCACGCGACGTCGCGTGAAGGGCCAAATCAAGGAGTACTGGGAACACGCGACGTCGCGTGATGGGCAATGAACGTGCTAACCTAGCTTCTTAAAATAGATTTTGACCTATGTATTAAAAATCCTGCCTCGCTCCGCTCAGCTCCAATGGTTTATCAGCTTAATGGTTGTGTTAATTATCCTATGTTAAATATACCTTTTTGCTATGATAGTGGTAAATGAAAAAATGGAAGTTTTATTTTAATTAATTAATCATTTAAACATGTTTTATAGCTTGCATTATTCAAGGAACGGATCCTTTTTATATTTTTGAACATTTCGCCTCCACAAGTATTCAACTACTACATCTGCAAGCTAAAGCCAAGGTACTACGTAAAAGCGATACAAAAAAGTCCAAAAACAGAGCAGAAGTCGTCGAAAAAACAGTGAAACACAACACCACGGTGCTATCACTTCTAACAACCAGATTGGAAACACGTTTGTTGTATAGTTTAGGAATTAATCAGTAGATGGCGTTGATATATTTTGTAATAGCCACACTTTTTTTTTTTATATTGGCATCCCTATTTTTTCGTCGTTACGCGTTCCATTTCATGCATAAAATTCATAAAAAAAATCAAAATGTCGTGTAATATGAAACAAATTTAACCTCAAGGCAAATTTGAGGAAATTTATTTGTCTATTCGTATTGTAATATTCATTTTTGCGGACTTAATTTTGTAAAATAAAGAGGTCAGCAAGAAATAAGGGTCACATTATATTGTTATCAATCACGAAATTATTTTTAGAAATGTCATTGTCATTCGTGTTATTTAATTTTACTCTTGCTATTTTCTTCATTGAGTAAACTTGTATGCTAACATTTCTATTTTACTGCTAAATTCAATGCTACTTTGCATTAACTGGACACCGACAGACCCGCTTTTCATTGTTGACCCACGCTATACTCACTGGATTTTGATTTGCCTCTTAATTTGGTTACTGCCGACGATGCCGCATAATTTGACTATAAAGTGCTGCGTACCTAACTGCGGCAAAACACGTAAGTATAATTTTATTTAGTACTATTAGTAACACCTACATTTCATATTTCAATACGTATACAATTCAATTAATAAACCTTATTATATTTTTCTTTGAAAGTCTGCTGTTTTTAAAATAATATAGTTTATTCGAAAGTGATATGTTTCTTTTATAGGATTGGATGGAACAATTTTACACATTTTTCCCAATCCTGAAAAAGACCCTAACCGGTTTCGAACTTGGTTCTATGCAATTGGTGGAGATATATTGGCACTAGAAAACAAAACCATTTTTAAGTATCGGATAGTATGTCATCATCATTTTGAAACTCGGTTCTACACTACAAGCAATAGGCTATGTGCTAATGCTGTGCCAACACTCAATTTACCAGGTTAGTAAAGTTTAGATATGAGTTATAGTTGTTGAAATAAGAGATGTTTCCCACGTAAGTAAGAGTACAATCACATGGAATCTTAACTAAAGAAGCCACTGCAAACTAAATTAATATATTAATTAATCATTTAATGTAATTTTAAACTTAAAGATTAAATGTTAGTGCACTCAACAAATTTCAACAGGCTCACAACTGCTTTGACTCCTGAAGTTATGAGATACTACATTAATACTTGAAAAAATATATATATATAATTTAATTTTTACAGGATTCTGTGTAACACGTAGGACACCTCTGCAAGAAGTTACTAATATAAATATTGAAATAAGTCAGGCAGAAAATGCTGAAGAAATCAATTTGTGCAATCCATCTTCTAGCAGTAAGTATGACACAAATTGAGCTTTTTTACAGCTATAATATTGCTGAAGGAGATATAGCTGAAATAACTCATTTATCATGTTACTGTAACCTACATAATATATAGATTCTAGGCTAGGCTAGACTTCTGTTGATATTAATGATAATAATGTACTGTATAAATGTACATGTACAAATGAAGAATTGGCAGTCTGTTTGGTATCTGTTAACAACTATCCAAAAGCCTATCAAAAATATTACTCCAAAAGATTCTTATCTATTACTTACTATAATACCTGCACTTATCATTGTGCAGCATTTATTTATCACTTGGTTTTTCTCAAAACACTTTATGATCTAGAGCACAATTTCATATCTGCTACAACAATTATTATAACAACATTATGAATAGTTTTTATAGACTGACTATTTTCTGTTTCTTTCAGAGATTATTACAGAAAAAGAACCTGGCAATGTAAAAATCAAACAACCAGTCTTGAAAGGTATGTGAATGTTATGTATTTGATAGTCTAAACACATATAAACCTGCCAAGCATGATTTGGGCTCTTTTATGGTTCCGTTGATGGAAATGCATTAATACATATTCATTTTATTTGCAGGTTTTGTTAAATATGATTTTTCGGAGCCTAATGAAATAACTTTTCTTAAGCAAAAAATTAAGAAGATTGAAAGAAGTAAGGATAACTATTTGAAAAAATGGAAAAAAGCTTTAAAAATAACGGAGAATCCATCTTTTTTAAAAGCTACAAGAAACTTCACTTCTACTGCAATGATTTTATTTATGATGCAGTTAAACCTAGCTAAAAAAAACAAATTTGGACAGAGATACTCGAAAGAGGAAAAAATATTTTCTCTAGCATTTTATAAAATGGGTCCTAGAGCATACAGATGGCTAAGGAACATTATCCTTTTACCTGCCCCAGTAACATTAAGTCGCATGATTTCAAGTGCAAATTTAAAACCAGGTGTGAATGAAAGCATATTTTCCCATTTGAAAAAACGTGTTTCCAAAATGTCAGAAACGGACAGATTGTGTGTCATATTATTTGATGAGATGGCTCTTTACCCTCATTTTGATTACAATAAAAAAAAAGATTTGATAAGAGGTTTTGTGGATAATGGAAAAAACGCAGAAAACCAAATTGCTGATCATGTATTGGTATTTATGTTAAGAGGTGTAGTAAAAAATTATAAACAACCACTAGCATATACATTTTGCCGTGGCAGCACTTCGAAAATAGAATTAAAAAATCAATTAAGAGCAGTGATAAGTGAAGTTCAATTAGCAGGTTTTAAAATGATAGCAAGTATTTGTGACCAAAGAACCTCAAATGTCAGTGCAATAAAAGAGCTAGTACATGAAACTAAAACTACATATTTAAAAGACAATAAAGAACACATGAAACACAATTTTTTTGTAGTAAATGACCAAGAAATTATTCCAATCTTTGACATACCACATATGCTCAAGGGAATCAGAAACAATATGTTAAAAAAAAATATTATTTGTAAACTCCATGGTATTGAAGTCATAGGAAAATGGGATCACATAGTGACACTATATGAAGAAAATCCTGCATATAAAGGCTTAAAATTTTTACCTAAATTGACTGAGCATCATGTAATACCAGAAAAAATAAAAAAAATGAAGGTACTATGTGCAACTCAGGTATTCAGTGCTTCTGTTGCCATGTGCATGGGATATTTTGCAGGTAAGGAACTTTTAATCTCTTTGAAACTATTTTATATCTAGAAAAGAACATTACACTATATTACACTAGTAGTATGTTTTAAAACACAGTTCATACAAGCCAAGGATGCAAAGCCAGATTTTTGACCCTAATGTTAGAATAGAGAATAATTTTGTCTCTTGAGTATTTAAGACTATAGAACATTACATTATCAATACTAATAAGTAATACTGCTAATATTTTTATAAATATTAAATATTTTTCAGATAAAAAAATCATTCCTGAGGAAAGCAGAGGCACAGCTGACATAATCAAGTTCTTTGATGAATTGTTCGACTCTTTAAATGGCAGTTATGGGAATTCTAAGAGAAAGCCATCAAAGGAGTTGCTTGGGCCAGTGACACCAACATCATGTCATGAAAAAATTTGGATAGAGGCAAAAAAAACATTAAAAACCATGAAATTCATAGACAGGGAGGGAAAAAAAAGGAGTGTACCATCTATTAATAATTGGATTTGGACAATCGAAAATGTTGAATATATTCGTAAAAAATTGCATAAGGATTACAACTTGAGGGCTTTTTGGATGAGGCATTTTAACCAGGATCCTTTGGAGAATTTCTTTGGTTCAGTTCGAAGCCATGGCATTAGAAATATTAACCCCACGTGTGCAAACTTTGAAATTGCTTTTGCGGCAGTGTTAGTAAATAACATAAGTAGCCACTCTAAAGGATCAAATTGCGAAGCGGATTCTGCAAAGAATATGCTTTTAAATTCTTTAAAAGAAATATTTTTGAGGAAGAAGGTTTCCTCAAATTGTGGTCCAAATGAGATTGATTACAATGACCTTGTAAATGACCACATCTTGATGGGATTAGAGTATAAAAAGGCCAATTTAAAAATATTTGAAATATTAAAATATGTAGCTGGGTATGTTATTAAAAAAACTACAAGGGTTTTAAAAAATTGTGAGAAATGCAAGAAAAATGTTTTTACTAATAATATCAACAATTGTGAATTTACTTTCAGAAAAGAAAGGGTAAAAAATAAATTTCTTCTCTCATACCCAGCAACACAAGCAGTAGAAATGTTTTCAAACATTCAAGATGTGGTCTCATACATTTTAAGAAGCCGAAGTAATATTTATAATATCAAAACATATATAAAAACAATATTACAAGTTCATTGTGATTTTAATTTTTTGAATAGTTGTGATCAACATGGCACAGAATTGTCCAAATTCATAATAGATCACTCATGTAATTTATTTTTATATTCCTGGTGTAAAAATACAAATAAAATATTAAATGGTGCAACAAGAGACGTAGATGTTAATGATTTTATGCAAAAAAGTTGTATTGATTATTATAATAAAAGAAAAAAATGAATTATGTTGTTTCTTTTCGATTTGATACACGTTTTATGAAGATTCTCTTTTGTAGAAAGAAAGTAAAAATGTTGTTTTAAAAGCTACCAGAAACAGCTAAAACGTGTATCTGTAATATTCGCTGAATTTATATTAAAAATGAAATTCAAATTATGAGTAAGTTACCTACCTATACATAAATCTCATACAGCTATAGTTATATACACAAGACAATTAGTTCAGGAATTAACCAGTAGGGGCGCTGCTTTCCATATCTCTAAATACGTGGGAGCGATAACTCTATACCCTATATATATAACCTACTCTATGCACAACACTTAAGGGTGCGTCCACATCTGGCGAATGTGCAGCTCGCGAGCTGCCCGCGAGCTGCGCGCGTGCATTTTTGTTCGTGAGCCGCTCCTGCGCCGCCCGCGCGCAGTTCGCGCGCAACCTATGCGCCGTACGCGATCAGCGAGCGGGCGGCGCGCTAGCGGCTCGCGTCTTCCTTCCGCCCGCGCCTCAAGCCCCGCGGCCCGCACCCCTCCGCTCAGTTCGTTTCTGATTACTGGAGGCTAAGTACGTGTTGTCATGGAGTGGACGGAGGAAAATTGTTTACGCTTAATTGAAACATATAAAAGATTTCCAGTTTTGTGGGATCCCAAAGATCAATATTACTATAGAAAAAATCTAAAAAATGATGCGTGGAAAGAAATAGGTGCTATAATGGGAAGCGATTATGAACAATGCCGTAGCAAACTGTTAAGTCTTTTATCTTCTTTTAGAAGAGAGAAAGGAAAAAGTCAAAAAAGTAAAGGGACAGGGAAAGGTGAGTAAAAACTACTTGTTACTTTTTGTGTTTTATTTTATTAATTAAATTGACTATGTAACTAATATTATTCTACATATATTTTTAGGTGCATCCGAGACTTACAAAAGTAGATGGTTTGCCTACAACGCTTTTTCCTTTTTAGCTGATCGGGATAAACCAAGGAAACGTTTAAATACTGTTAGTAATTAAATCAACAATATTTATCTTGAAATGCAATACGGCCTTCATTTACACAATAAGAAGCAATCTCATCTCTTATTTCGTTTATTTCTCTGGAATATCTTATTTGTGGTGTTTGAATATTTGAAAGAGATGTGAAATTAGGTACGGATTGATTGATGTACATATTAGAATTAGTAGTATAAGTATTGGTGGCGTTCAGTTTCAAATAATTATGCAAGTGAATAATACTCATAACGACCACTTCAGCAACTTCTGGTTTTAATATCATGGGTTTTCTAAGTACCCTAAAAATGGATGATGCAATGCCAAATGCACTTTCAACAATTCTGCGAGCTCTGCTTAATCTATAGTTAAAAATACGTTCCGGAGTGCCTTTACTGTGGTTACCGGAGTATGGTTTCATCACATGTTTATCTAGAGCAAAAGCGCTGTCAGCAACAAAGAAGTAGGGTATCGCTTTAGTCCTATAAGGTAATGCTTTTTCTTGTGGTAAATTTAAGGTGCCATTTTGCATCATCTTGTAGAACTCTGTATCTTTGAATATCCCTCCATCAGATATACGCCCCTGGCAACCAACATCAGCAAACATAAATTTATAATCTGAGTCTACCAGTGCAAACAGAACAATACTAAAAGTAGATTTGTAATTATGATATTCAGTTCCACTTTTCGGAGGTGCCTGTATGACTATATGTTTACCGTCTATTGCGCCAATGCAATGGGGCAAATGCCATTTATCTTCGAATCCTTTACTCACTTCTAGCCATATATCTGGTCTCCTTGGCACCTGAATAATAATAATATAAATATAAAAACATTATTACAGGAACAAGCAGATACAGAACAAGATAAAGTGGATGAGGAACAGGTACAAGATGATGGAATAAATACTGACACCGAAAGCAACCTGTCTTTTATTGAACCTCCGCCGCCCAAAAAGAAAAAATCGACGGATGATAAAATCGTAACTGAAGCCCTACAAGTTTTAAAGACTGCTACAGAAAAATTGAGCGATAATTCCAAGTTGTCACAAGAAGTACATTCATTTATAAATTTTATTGGAGCCAAAATGGAATCTTATTCACGTTTAACAAAAAATATGGTTCAAAAGGCAATATTTGATGTCATAATGAAAGCCGATTCTGGGTACTATAATTATCAACCAGATGTGCAAGGTTATACAACTTATTCTCAAAGTGCTTCTACGTCCAGACCGCACAGTCAGGAAAGTAATTATTCGACAGAAGATACGAATGACAGCCTCGATGATTTGTTTCAATATTAATACTTTCTTTTCGTAAACTTATATGTTGCTTATAAAAAAGGCTATTTGATTTTTAAATAAAAATAATTGGAAAAATACTCACACGTACGTTTTCCTTTAAACACTTGATAATCGCCAAACACACTTCAGGAATAATAATACTTATACTTTGCTTAGAAATTCTAAAAAGGTACTGCAAGCTTGTGTAGGAATCTCCAGTGGCCAAGAATCGTAATGTCAAACTTAATTTATTTTCAACTGAAATTGGTAGCCTAAAATGCGTTTCCTTTTTAGCAATCTTGAAACTAACCATATGTAGAAGATTTTGATATAATTCTGGTGACAATTTTAAAAAATTGGCATAGTGTCCGCTTAATTGATGGCTTTTCAACTCCGCTACTATATTCTGTTTTCTTTTAAAAATAGGATTTTGCCACCAACGCCGTTGTCTCTTTTTTTTCCTTTTTATCAGTAATATAATAGCTAATGATGCAGCAATTATATTAAAAGCACTAGTGTCGTCCGACATCTTCGGAAGTACTGAGCCAGTAAACGGAACTGTAAGCGCGAGAATTGAGTGCGCGCAGATCGCGCGCCGCGCGCTCGCCTTTTACTCGCCTTGCATGAGTTGCGCTAGAGGCGCACCAAACCATTGCCGTGACTGCACGCGTGCAGCTCGCGGGCAGCTCGCAAACGGCTCGCGAGCTGCACATTCGCCAGATGTGGACGCACCCTAAGATCTACAATTAATTAGAACATTTTATGATTCTATCTATTATAGTTTATGCAGCTTACGCAAAATAAGTAACTTTTCTGGTTGATTTTTTACACCTTGTGTCCGAAAAAACGTAAATATCTTACGGAAGCCTATTTTTTTCCAAAATAAAATTTAGCCTATGTCACTCGTGGATAATGTAGATTTCGAATGGTGAAAGAATTTTTAAAAACGGTCCAAAAGTTTCTGAGCCTATTTATTACAACCAATCAAAGTTTTCCTCTTTATAATATTAGTGTAGAAATGCAGCATCTCATAGTTATACCTATTATTAATGCAAAAGTGTGTTTGTATGTTGGTAAGTCCTTAAATCACGTCGCAACTTGCTTGCAGCTATGGAACGACGAGATTTTTTGCATGAGCATAGTTGAGGACTTGGAGAGTGACATAGCACAGTTCCCGTAGGAATTTAAAAAACTTATTCCACGCGGACGAAGTCGCGGGCATAATAGTAAGTAAGGTACCTATCTGCTCATCATGACTTCTCTAACTAAACGAATTGCCCGATTCGAACAGTTCGGTAGGTATATGGACTAAGAACCAAGGAATAATATGCACCTATAATTATAATACAAATATGATAGGTATAACTGACAAATAGGAAAACACTGAGCGACACACGCCGAAAACTATCATTTAGGTAAACTAAACTACTGACCATTTAAAATTACCGCTACATTGCTCAAAAATACATTTGAATAATATAAGTATCAAAAAATTTCAGCTACCTAAATATCGTTTAATATAAATACTGAAATTTTAAGCTACAAGAATATTTAAGGTACACGAATTATTTCTGTACTGTTATTTTATCGCGTGGCGAATCGGTTTTACGTGCGGCTATACATGTTTCACATCAAAAATAGTAGTCGATTGATTACGATTACACATTACAAGATATTAATACCGCCATCTAGCGTTCCGTAGATTATAAAGCTTCCTTCCTAAACATGTTTTAGAAGTAATTTACGAGGGGATATTTTTTTAATAACTAGTTTAAAATCCCCGATGTCCCCGTAAACGCGCCCTGCTCTAAGCAGAAGCCCACAAAAAGCTCGGTCTTCTTTATCCTTTAGAGCAACGTTTCATACCAAAGTTTGTTTATCATTTACGTAATGGTTAACACTAAAATGGGACTTCACTTGAACTTGTCCGGCGCCCGCTTCGCTTTACTCACTCGTCAAATATACTTCGCCCGACCACTGACAGTGGCATTCGCGCGAGCTCGTCGCTGATCGAACGGCGCTGTTGATACTTTGGGAAAATCATAGTCCTCAGTCGGCTTTATGGAATCTGGTTTGACTGCGAGCGCATTTAATAAACCTTCAACACTCACAATATATGCACATTTCAATATATTTAAAAGGTTTAGTGTTAAATAATATGACCCGAAAATTCCTAATATGGTTTATTTGACGGAAAATGGAAGTGGTTCTCCCGCGGGGTAACCGCCTCTCTGCCTTCAACGTTTCATTTTGGGACAGAAATATTTGTCAAGAATATGCAGGCCTTGTATTTTACAGGCATTATATTCTCTTCTCAATTCCACCATTTTTACTCGATCTTTTAACTCCGCGAGCACTGTATAAACTCGAGTTTGCAATGTTGCCGAATAACGGTATCTACCCTCTAGGGTGTCATCGTTTGGAAAGATAATGCCCTGGAGACGGGCACGTGTCCCATGGTTTTGTACATCTATTTCTTCAAACCCCAATAAATTAGGGTTTGGTACAAGGTTACCTGCGATAAGTTCGGCAGGGAGGGGCAGATACTCCCCTTCTTGCTGTTGAGACGCCATAACTCTATTAGACGTAACGAGCGGTGAAACATAGCACTCGTATACATTGTGGGTTTGTGCATTCAAGACACCAAATGACCAACTTTCGGCAATTAACAAATTATTCTCAATAATTGGCCCTTGTGGTATAGCAATTTCCGGAAGATTTGGCTTTATCTCCTTCCCATCTTGGGTTATCACTCCGGTTGCGTGTGAAATGTAGTCCGCAATGGATTGTGGAACTACCTGATAATCGGGTAACACTTCTCGTGCATCTGTCCGAAGGTTAAGCACATTTTGGCCGGAATTCCGTGCCGCTTCTAAGACTTCAAGATTAAGATGCGTTGCCATAGCGTGTGTAAACATAGATAATGGCAAACGATCATGTAAGCGAGGGTCTACGCCCCGCATTTTCTCGTAAGTCTGGTTAACCAATGGTATAAAACCAGAATACTCAAAATTTTGTGAGTAACAGTCAACTGTTGGTATTAATGTTGAATGGGGCCCAATATCGTAGAGTGGTTCATCGCGTGCGCCTGACTCTTCGGTCGACGGTACCACGGTATCCACCTTCGATTCTTCTTTCTTTTCTATTTTTGGTTTTCCGCGCCCTCTCCAATTTTGTGACCTGGCGTTTGGTCCTCGGGGTGCGGCCCTTTCTCTATTTGGATCGTATGGTTCTGGTTCGCCCAATTTTGGAGTTGCTGCCTATCATTATAATGTTGATAAGCACGCTGCGCGTCGCGGGCTGCTCGGCGGTTACCGCCGGGATGGCCTCTGCCACGTGGTACTCCACGATACTAATTGTTATTATTCATCTCGCTTTTCGAGGTATTAACTTTAGTCGTAAAACGACATAATATATAATTAAACTGTTTATAACATGCTGACGCCTCGCCGCTGCCGGGCGGCGCGCTGGCGCTCCGCTGCTGCTCGGCGCTCGCGTGCCGGCACGTCAGTCGAGCTGCGCCGAGTGCCCCGCCCGTCCCCTGAGCATATTATTTATCACACATTAGACGTATTATTTGGCTGGTAAACCACACACAGCCGCGGGGCCGCGCGGACGCGACGTGCCGTTGAACACTTGTACAAAAGAATATTTGAACTGATCCTAACAAATGATATCTGTACCAACGTTCCGGTAAATACACAACGAAAGCGTTATCGCATATATATAACGTACTAACTAGCTGACGCCCACGACTTCGTCTGCGTTGAGTTAGTGTGTGTGAAAGTGTTTGTTTGTCTTCCAATCGCGATTGATTACTAAACCGACGACTTTGAAATAATTACAGGATAATCTGTAAAGTATCTCCTTTCTAACAAAAAAATAATGAATGAAATCGAACTACGCGGTAATGAATTACGACTAAATACACATTTTGAGTTTCGGAACGCGACATTAGACCCTCCAATGCGCACGCGAAGATTATTTTGATAGATATGATTGAATTTGAACTTTGTGCAGTGGTAATAAATTGCAAATTGACTCTTTAAAGTTAGGAACATACCTACATTTCTTAGACAACAGTGAGTTATTATAATGTAATATAATCTTTATTGCATAGCAGTAAAGTTCAAATTGACTCTACATTTTTTTAGAAAACGGTTATATGGGAAAATCAAAAAGGCTGTTTTTAGGGTTTTCCCGGCAACTATTCGAAATTTTCCCACTTTTTAAACCTTCCCTAGACCTCCACGAACATTTCAAGACCAAGATAAGATAAATCCGTTCAGCCTTTCTCAAGTTTTAGCGAGACCAACGAACAGCAATTGATGTTTATATATATAGATAAAGTCTTGATCGCATTTCATACGCAAAAAACCTTTTTGGGGCTATTCCGGCATACTCAATACTCCTGGTATTGAACATGTGTGTTTTTAGTAAGTTTTTAGCTTGACATGTAGGTATTTATATAAAAATATGCCATGAAAGTCATTCGATGTTATAGTTCATCAAATATTTAAGCTGTATGATTCTGTAATATTTTTTAAATTTTATTTATATTTTGTTTAGACCTTACGGACACAAGATTTTTTTTTTTGTTTTAATTTTTTGGTTCAGGATGCAATTAACTCTATTAAAAATTTCGCCAGAATCAGTTCAGCTGTTGAACCGTGAAAAGAGAGCAGGCAGATCGTCGCATTTATAATATTAAGTATGAAGAAAGGATACACTTTTTGGAACTTTAATAAATCTGTTTATTTTAATTTTATTTATGACACAAAAGATACAAAGAACATTAGAATATTCCAAAAAATCAACTAAAAATAAAATGTGAATAAAGAACAGTAATCAAAACTGATTACTAACAAGACGAAAAGCCTTAAAAAGCTTTAACCCGACTACGGGAGCAATATTGTTGTGAAACACAACAACACCAGACCAGACTCGATCCGGGAATCGAACCCAGGACCTCCAACTGTATAATGCGACAGCGCGCACACTACGCCACGAAGGTCGTCGGTTTTAGCTAAAATAAAGCTCATCGTCCTTACATGATTAAACAAAGCTATTCAATATTTGTTTATCATTGGATAAGTCAATTTTTTTGACGATTGATATACCAGGAACGTCGTCCCGATCAATAACTTTTTTAGTCATCTTAAAAATAAGATTCGGTTTTTTAATCGTTTTGTAAAATCTGACATTGTAAAAAAATTCTCCATTCTTAATACTTATATTATCTATAATGCCAACATAGTAAGTCCACTGTTGTAGTATCTTACTAAAACATGGTCATTGATACAATATTCATTTTTTGTCGCCTTAAGGCTAACTTCACAGTCATGATTTTTACGCTTATCTCTTAAATTCAATCTATTTATTTATTTTTATTATTTATTTATTTATCCAAAGCGCTACCAACAGATTTATATGTAAAAAAATAAACATTTAAAAACCTTAAGTGCTAGATGTGTACATATAAATCAATTTAGAGGTAACTACAGCATGTCTAATATAATAATTTAAGTCGACGCTAATATGTCGCTAATAATATGGAAATTAACAAACAGCAAATAACAAAAAACACAAAAAGGAACTTATTACAAAAGAACAGAAAAGTAAACCTTGTGTTTTATAATAACGAAGTAAGGAATATATATATATACAGGTATATACGCACTATGCAAAATGTAACTAGGCTAGGGTTAGGGTTTTTATTATTTTATTTTTGAAATTGTGTAGTTTGTCGTTAAAAATATCAATCGAATTATCTTTAGAAACGAAATGTTTGTATAAATTGCTTAGTCGGGGTATCAAAGAGTATAGTAGAGTATCTTAAGCTAGTATCAATTTCAATCTCTTGATTGACTTCGGTCGCAACATATTCCTTAACAGGTAAATTTATTGCGTTTTGATGCGACACATCCAGACATTCATCATTATTCTCATAATCGAAACTAACATTTACTACGTCGGAGTCACTATGGTCGCTACATGTTCCAGACACACTGGTAGTTGAACTCGATCGGGAAATGTCTTGTATTTTTGGGTTTTTTAATTTAGCAGGTTTGCAATTATCGAAGTTTGTTACCAGTTTTTTTTTAGGTCGGTCGGTCCTTGTCCGGGAAGTGTACAATGGGTCCCCCGTGCGTCTAGTAAAACCAGCAAGAGGGACATGCCGTGGTGGTTTTTAGTTCGGGTAGACCACCCATGGGTGGGAGTCCCACATAACCTCCGCACTGTCTGGTCCTGCCCAAGGGACGGAAGTAGCTATAAAGCTTTTCCACCACGAAAAAAAAAAGGTGGGTCGGTCCTTTGTTTTCTTTTCCAATACTCTTCTTCTATGTCATCGTCGTGTTTGGTAAATGTTTAGCAGATAATTTAAAGGAAGTAACGCTGCGTTTCTTAGTTTTGGTCTTTATTGGTTTAGAAGGTTTATTTCCGAAGGTCCTGGTTCTGGTAGTAACTGATATACATTGGGCTTAGTAGCTTTTTTTATAACAATATTGGACAACATTTTTACTTTAGGAGTGTTCAGTCCATGTTTTTGCAAACAAATTGGCAAGTCTTTAGAATTTCGAGCGGCAAAAGGCAAACTGTGAGTCATTCCTTGATATATAACTTAACGAAATTACATTATCTGTAAGTTTTGTCGACGGATTACTTATTTTTTTCCTTTTGGATTCTTTTTATTGCTTTGTTCGTCTTTTTTAAACTTGATTACGTCTCTTTGTTTTTGACAAGTTATCACCGCGTTTAACTTTTTGCAAAAGCAATTCTTCGAATGAGATGTTCTTGTCTTCGGCTAATGTTTGCACCAAGCTATTGTGATCTATACTGTCAATGTAATTTCTTGATTATCTTTGCATACAGTAAATAAGTACTCATAAAGGCACTTTAGAGCAATGATTAACAAAGTTTGTGGTTCCTTTTTTGGCTGTGCAGGTTGGCTGAAAATACGTTGCCATCGCTTTAACTGCAAATGATCGAATATACAATGGTGAATTTCATTTCATTGCGATAAATTGGCTGCGATAAAAACATGACTGAGTGAAAATGTATTTTCAAGGGCGAGAAGGAAACTGAAAAGGTAGAATCCTTCTTGTCAGCCCTTCACCTCTTTAGAAGCCTAGCAAATATATCAGACAGGGATTTGATTCAGGGCTTACCATTGGTGCTATAGAATGAAGCAGGGAGTAAAAGACGAGATCAAAAGTGTTGAAGTCTTCGAAGCGCGCCTGAGGGAAACGTTTGCACCTCTGAAATTGCCGCACATTGTTTATCAAGAACTGACAAGCAACAAACAAGGCGTTGCCGAAACCACCGAAGACTTTATCACCAAGAAAAGAATGCTATTCTCCCTACTTCCGGAACCTAAGCACCCAGAGCAGCAACAACTCGATATGATTTATCACCTGCTGCGCCTGGAGATAAGGGACAAAGTACCGCGCGCATCCTTCACCACCTACTCGTACCAACACTTGCTGGAATCGGCGAAAGGCATTGAACAAATAAAGGAAAAGAGGATAAGCCATCCAACTTCCACATTTGTTCCACGAGTCCTAAAGACAAGATGTGGGTTCTGTAAGAACCCCGGCCATCCAACAGAAGAATGCCGAAAAACGAAGAAAAGTCTTTTTCTAACTAAAACCACTTCAACAGGGAATCATACGCATTCCCAGACCACATTACCACCGCAACCAAAATTTTCATGTTATGGTTGCGGCGCTCCAAACGTAGTGCGTACGAACTGCCTTACCTGTGCTCGGAGGTCAACGAAGCCTGTCGTGAAAAGCGAGGAAGTAGGATTTTGTTCATTCAGCATACGTGACGAAGCCAGACCACGTCCAGTCGTGCCCGCTACAATTGGCGGAATATGTTGACACCTGTGCGAAAACAAATGTCGCTTCATACTCAATGTATTGTCGTTTGCAAGAGCAAGGATACACCTTTAAGGAAGAAAATGTAGAGCTCACCTTAGCCGATGGTATTACAAGGAAGTACACTGTCCTCACAGTTTGAGTGAATGTGGAGATCTACGGGAGATTATTTCCCACAAGCTTTATGGTGCTTCCCGAATCACGGAAAAATAAAACCTTACTAGGCATAGGATTCCTTACGAAGGCCATGATGATCCTAATGGCGCATCCACACATGCCCGGCGGCACGGCCGGCGGCATGGCCGGCGGCCGGGCCGCCGGCCATGCCGCCGGCTCATGCATCTTTTACCTGCGGCACGCGCGGCTTTTGGTGCCGGCGGCAGTTTGCTTGCGGCTTCGATACGGAGTGGTAGTGTTGTCGTATTCATTTAAATAACAAAATGACAGAATTTAACTGGGATGATAGTGCTGTACTTTTATTAATAGAAAAGTATCAAGAAAATGAACTATTGTGGAACCCAAGGCATATGGATTTCAAGAATCGCAACAAAAGAAACGATGCTGTTAGGGATATTGCTTCTGTGTTCAACATAGCATCAACAGAAATTGAGAGAAAACTGAAGAATTTATCTAGCCATTATTTTCGAGAAAAACGCAAATTTGAAGAATCTAAAAGGAGTGGATCTGGACGGGATGATGTTCAATTGCCGAAATGGTTTGCTTATAAGGCGTTATCATTTCTTAATGACAAGAATGCACCGGTACCGACTCTGAACAGCCACACACCTAGTGTAAGTACCCATCAAATTCTTATAATTACCTAAGTAGACTAGTTGGTCGACCATAATAAATTTAAAATACATATTTCATTATGCAATATTTTCGTTAATAGGGGTAGGTACAAAGTTTTTGCTTCGCGTATTAATATTTTAGATACCTACTACCTACAACCCGGTAACAATACATAATACCACGGAGCGCGGGCGAGCATACTCTCGTTTTTGACCTTATGTAGTCGGCATAACACTTACCGAAAGCGAAGTATTCGGGAATAAGCGCTCGTGAAGAGTGTACAGGGTTACTGGTGAGACATTTGCAATACTTGAGGACGTGATATATGGCCAACTAGCTGATGCCCGCGACTTCGTTCGCGTGGATTAAGTTTTTAAAATCCCTTGGGAACTCTTTGATTTTCCGGGATAAAAAGTAGCCTATGTCACTCTCCAGGACCTTAACTATCCCCATGCAAAAAATCATGTCGATCCGTAGCTCTGTTGCGGCGTGATTCAAGGACAAACCAACAAACACACTTTCGCATTTATAATATTAGTATATATTAGTATGAAGTATGAAGTATGATATGTAAGATGAAAAAAAATATATAAAGAAATAATATCAATTATTTACTGAGTAAATGTAGCTTAAACTTACATAATTATTTGTATACACTATACATACATGTTATGTTTATAAGCTTGGTTTTTATTTAATATTTACATACTGATAGGATATATTCAAAATATAGTATTGAAGCTTGTTTGCAATTATTTATAAGATTTCCTTTTTATTTTCAGTCTTCTCAAGATAATATCACTCCCCAGACTACGCTACCTTCGACAAGGACTTCACGAAAGCGAAATATAGAGAGAGAACCTGAAGTTGATGAAGCTTTGCAATTACTGAGGGAGATCACGTCTAATGCAAGGCAACGCGATGATGCTGCTATATTTGCAGACTATATAAGTAGCAAGTTGAGGAAGATGGATCATTACACGATGTGTACAGTACAACATCAAATCCAGAATATTATCTATGAAGCAGAAATGAGAATGGGTTCGATGAATTTTGATACTAGTAATACTACTCAGCCTCTTCGTTATCAAAATGTTCGTCCAGGATACTTCACCGGCCAACCTACAACGTTAGCAATGTCACCGTCGCCCTCAACTTCGCGCTCTTACTCTGTTCAATCAGACTATGAAATGCAAAATAGCCCAGATGTCAATACAAGTGACAGTCTGTTACAAGTCTTGGAAAATAATTTAACCGAAAATAGTGTAATAGATTAAAATAAGGTTACATATTAAAATGACGAAAAACGCAATGCCTTTACTTAAAACTAAAATAAATGTTTATATTTTCGGTTAAATTATTTTATTTTAATAAAAGCTTAAAATTATTGATACATGTTTCTGATTCCTAAATAAAACAATTATTTGAATAATCATATTTTATTTCTTTCAAACATTATATTTGATATTGCCAAGGAAGCTGACCTTGTTCCGATAGAAAATAACATTTTAGCTCATTTCTAATTACACTTGGTTCTACATTTAGAGCGATCTGCGGTATATTTTGTTGCATTTCGTTCAAAACTCCATCAGTAGTTCTTTCATTTCTCTTCATAAAATTATGCAGATGCACACAAGCCATCACGACAATTTTTGCTTTCTCATTTTGTAAACCAATGCGTGAATGCAAAATTCTGAATTTATTAGATAAAATGCCAAACGCGTCTTCTACAACCATGCGCCCGCGACTAAGTCTATAATTAAAAACCCTCTCAGGTGATCCTTTTGCATGATATCCAGAAAACGGTTTTATTATATTCTGTGAGATGGGGAAAGCATCGTCACCGATGAAATAAAAAGGTACAGGTGTATTTCTCCCTTGTAATGGAATCGCTTGTGGCAGACTTAAAGTTCCATCTCGTATCATATCAAATAAAGTTGAATTTCGTAGAACTCCACCATCAGATATTCTGCCCTGACATCCAATGTCTACGTATAAAAAGTTATAATTGGCATCGATTAAAGCTAGCAAAACAATACTGAAATATGACTTATAATTAAAAAACTCAGAACCGCTATTAGTTGGACATAGTATACGTATATGTTTCCCATCGAGGGCACCTACGCAATTAGGTACATTCCATTTCTGCATGAAACTTCGAGCCACTGATAGCCATTCTCCATGTGTATTCGGCATCTGTAAAAAAAATTGTTTGTGATATTTGTTTTTTTTTTTTTTTTTTTTTTTTTTTTTCGAATTGACTATTGCAGATAACCAGAATAGTTACTACTGCGTCACCGGGGGTTTTTTGGCGAGCATGAAGCTCAGCCTGAGAGAGGAGCACCTGGGCTCGACGACTTCTGAGGGAACGTCCCCCTAAGGGCGTCTCCTGTGAGACTCGGACCTCGACTTAGGGTGACGTTGGGATTTGGTGGGTTTGTTGGACTGGTGTGTCAGTCCGAGCGCCCCCGTGCCCGTGGATAGAATCCACGTACGGATGACGTCAGATAGCGGGGACCTCGTCTTCGCCGGCGAAGACGCTGTGTTGTGTTATGTGTAGTGTGACCTACCTGCGAAGCGTTGTCTAACGTCAATTGATCGTCCGGGTCGATTATAACGTTTTTAGGGCGTCTCTTTATGAGAGGGGCGTTTGGGTCGGGGGTGTAGTCGCAAGCCGCAACCACTAGCGGGTTGGGGTGTCGGGCTGCTGTCTCGAAGTAGGTTATAGCGAGCTTTTTGAAATACTGCTGTAAAGTCGGTAAATCTAGGTCGCGGTGTAAATCTACGTTACGAACGAACCACGGGGCACCCGTGGCTATGCGCATAAATTTATTTTGAATGACTTGCAAGCTCTTGTAAGAGCTGGGCTGGCGATGGGCGAAGACTACGCTGGCGTAGGTCATTATCGGTCTGATACATGTTTTGTACAGAGTGACCTTGTTACGGAGGGACATTTTGCTTTTAGCGCAAATTAAGGGGTAAAGTCGACACATCACATATGAGGCTTTTTGACGAGCCTTAAGTATGTGAGCGGCGAAGCTCATGCGTCTGTCGAATGTTACTCCGAGGTATTTGACTTTGTCTTGCCAAGGTATCGGACGGCCGTAGAGGGTGACCTCGGCTGGGTTAGCCTTGAAGCGGGGCTTAGCGCGGCCTGTGAAGTACACGGCTGCACTTTTTTCGGGGTTTACTTCGATCCTCCAGAGTCGGAACCACTCTCCTAGGCTGCGGACAGCCTCTCGGAGGCGACTGGTTATATATTGTTTGTGGAAGTTCGTTGTGTATAATGCGGTGTCGTCCGCGAACTGGGCTATTTTGACACGGGGATTGTTCCTCGGAATGTCGCTAGTGTACAGAGTGTATAGAAGCGGGGAGAGAACGGAGCCCTGGGGGACACCTGCTCTGATGGGCCGCCGGGAAGACAGGGTGCCGTCCAGGCGGTAGCGGAATGTGTGTGATATTTGTGTGTTTAGTTCTAGTTATATGTATGTAAAATGTGTGTGAAGTTCCAGGTAGGGGAGAGTGGGTAACGGTGGATCAAGGGGTACAGTGGATCGAACGCGGCCTATATAATGCGCACATTTACACGATATAGCATTTTACGTTCTATTTTGTATTGCCCTTGACTCGCTACCGGGGTGCGACGGAAAAGTAAGTATGAAAGCAAAATATTTTGATGTTTTAAAAATGTAATGCTGCAGTTTGTAAAAAGTATTTAATATGAATCAAAAGTCACATGGCGTCATCAGATATGACTATTTTTTTTAAAGAAAGGGAAATCCTTTCTTTAAAAAAATAGTCATATCTATAAACCTGAGAAAGGTAGCCCTAAGATTGCTATGGCAGTGTGTACCTTATTGATTTTGCTCAGGCTTTATTATAAAAACACATTCTAAAAGTGTTAAATTGTGGCAATATTTAGCTCTACAAAAAAGTTGATTCACTGTTACCCATTGCACTCTCCCCTACAGTATAAAATCAAATATTATAATTGTGTCTTGTACATGCCGTAACTGTGTGAATGTATGTGGTCTGTTTTGTTTTCTAATGTAGGTGTTCAGTTTCTAACTACCTAATGTGTTACGGATATTTTGTACTTACCCTTAAATAATTGGATAATGTAGACACCAAAGTTTGACAAACATCTAGAATTATTAAAGAAATAACTTGTGGAGACCCTTTAAACAGTGTACCGAGTGAAAAATAAGAGTCTCCTGTAGCCAGGTATCTCAAAGTAATTGCTAGTCGATCGGAAGCTGACACAGCATTTCTCCAGCGGGTGTCAGTTTTTGATATCATGGGTCCAGTTAAATTCAGTAATATTTCAAATTCTTCACTAGAGATCCTTAGAAAAGTGTTAAATTTCGAACGAATATTTCTTCGGTTTATGTCGTCCCTTCTAAAATCTTCAAGTATCGGGGACACATTAGGCCTATTTCGAAGACTTGGTCTGACCCAATATCTTCGTTTGATTTTGCGGTTCTTTTTATGAATAATGACATACAACACTACACTTGCGATACACGCAACTATATCATAGTCCAACATCTTTCGATTCTACGTACACGACTAATTTCAACGAAAGTCACAACACTACTGCGTAAATTGCAACCGCGACTGCAGGCCGCCGGTAAAGCCGGCGGCAAAGTCAGCGGCAAGGCGGTCTGAAAGTCGGCGGCAAACCCGGCGGCATAAGCCGGCGGCATGTGTGGATGCGCCATCAGAGGCTTTCCACAATTAGCCAGCGTGGTGGACTCCGGCCAAACCCTTCTCATACTGAGATGAGACCCATGCTCTTAATTGAGCCGGCGATGGGTTGATCATGATAGAGAAGTAGTAAAATTAATATAAGTCTTTCTATTTACAAAATATGAAATTCTTCCCAAAAAATGTTGCAATCCTGCAGATTTGATACTCTTAATTGATTTGATACTCTTAATTGTATTTTATTTGATAATAAATTACCTATTGATATCTTGGAGATGCCTATCAATAAGTTTAAAGTTTTTATAAAACGAAAGCTTGTAGAAAAATCATATTACGATATTAAGGATTATATAAACGATAAAAAAGCTTGGGTGTGAATTGCTCTATCTCCATAGGTACTATAGTTTATTATTCATTTTATTCATTATGTGAGATGGTGATAACGAAAAAAAAAAGAAAAACCCCGGCTAAGTTTGTTGTGGGCTTCTTCTTAGACCGGGGCGCGTTTGGAACCCTCATAGCTTTAGTTTTAAGTTTACGAATATAGTTATCACCATGAAATAACTACTATGTAAATTATTGACGCGTCAAAAGTGCCTTTTTAAGGACTATTTGAATAAAGATTATTTTGAATTTGAATTTGATCTGTTGTTTGTTTCAATCTAAAAAGAAAAATTATAGAAAAGGAAGCAAAAATTTATATTTCAAAAACACAAGAATCCTCATGTAATTTACATGAAAGAGAAGAGATTATACAAAAAGATCACTTACATATCCATCATGAATTTTCTTTAATGATAATGATATTTTTCGTTCAATTGCTAGGTGGTAATTGTCTACAGGAATCACCGGAGTCCCAAATCTTATCTCACTTTCATATGGACATGTATTGTGATTTTAATACTTTAGCAAAGTGTAGGTAAAGCCCATTTTTTTAAATTATAAATTTGTTGTCATGAACATTGACAATTAAACTCATTCTTGACATTTGGTGTATGGGGGTCAACAAAATATTAAAATGTAAAATAATCAAATTACGTCGTAATAAAAATAAAATGAAAATATAATACTTGGGTTTATTTCGTCTCTCAAAATTTGAAAACTGTTTAAATGATCAGATTTATAATTCATAGTGATTTTCCAAATTAAATAGCTAGGAAAATCGATCTGAATCATAAAACTGATTATTTAATTATAATTTTATCCATTGAATTAATTATCAAGGTTAATATTAACTGGCGTCTTTCCACTTGAACCTAAACAATAGGGGTAATAAACCAAACACTCATAGAGCCCATTCATTTTTAAAGAAGCCGTTTCGGCCTTATCTATTTTGTTGCAATAACCAACCAGTGTTGATACTTTTGAATAATCATAAAATAATTTAAAAAAATTACGTATGTTAAATAAAATACAATTACAAAAGTTGGAAGGTGATAGGACGAAACATATCGGAAGACGTAATATTTCCACTGAACTAATCTCTTCAAAGTTTAAAAAACAACTGAGCGGTATTTCTATTTGATTATATTATTTAAAGGAAGATAAAATCAAAAGTATCAAAAACGTTTGAAACACCGTTTGAACGCCGCACGTGTTTTGCAATAAATGAATACTCCACGTGAGTATCCATTATCATCGTCACCTTTCTCAGAAATACAGAATAGCTCAATGCCTGCAGTACTTCCGTCGCATGTTGAAAATGGAAATAGCCTTACTGCACTCGCTTTGCCACAATCAGCATGTAATGAGATGCACGCTGAAATGCATACCTTGCTTGCCTGTAGCGGTGGAGGGTCCTTCAGCAGTAGCACAAATAGGCCGGTGACAAGGCACTCACGGAACTACCGTTACAAAGACACAAACGCCGAAGAAATGTTAAAATTTTTGGGCTTGTGTTTACTGATGGGACAAGTAAACGTCCCGAAAAAAAAAAGGTATTTACTTATACTGATATGTTATACTACCATCCGATTTTTCCATATACAATGTCAGCACGAAAATTTGAACAGATATTGCGTTTTGCTTATGTGTTTCTGAGCGAGGAGCTAAGGGCAAAGACAAAATTATTAA
The DNA here is from genome assembly GCA_928268935.1 of Lasiommata megera. Taxonomy (NCBI): domain Eukaryota; kingdom Metazoa; phylum Arthropoda; class Insecta; order Lepidoptera; family Nymphalidae; genus Lasiommata; species Lasiommata megera. The sequence goes on from OV743333.1 coordinate 3,211,461, forward strand.
ATTCATTGATGCTGTAACTAAGAAATTCATGATTGTAACAAGCCTACACGAGAACTAACATTGGATGAATCTATGCTTTTATTCAGAGGACGTTTGTCTTTTAGACAATACATTAAATCCAAAAAAGCCAAGTATGGCATAATATTTTACGAATTAACCTCATCTGACGGATACGTGCTCAATGTGATAATGTACGCAGGAAAAGATGATGCCAATGAAAATGATACAGAAAAAAAGACCTATGTAGTGTTTTGTGCAGTGTTTATTTACCTATCGCTAATTATTGCATGTGACAAAATAATCTATAATATAGATATGCATCCTATTGGACGAAGCAATTTAGGTAGAAGAACCAGAAATGCTACAAAACAAGCTAATTACCGATCTAATCATGCTGCACAAGAACGTAACGGCCGGAATGAACGTGAAAGAATTCATTCGACTAATAATCGCGCAAGTTTGAATCGAGCTGCTTTCAGGTACGACGTGTCAATTGACTACAGTAACCACCGATGTGTTGTTATTGGTTCGATGAACTCGGTTTGCTCATATTGTAAGGCATTGAAATATAAAAACGAAGCTAATGGATTGTGTTGCGCAAATGGTAAAGTGAAATTGATACCATTGGAACCACCACCAGAGCCATTGTACTCAGGAATAGGAACAGATTCCATACACTTTATGAAAAATATCCAACAATATAACAATTGCTTTCAAATGACTTCATTTGGGTCAACAAATGTAGTACGGGAAAATTTTATGCCAACTTTCAAGGTACATAGGTATTATAGCAGTTAATCATAATTATTTTAGCGAACAATATGTTCTGTCACCTAAGCTAAGATGTGTCACTAATCATAATCATCACTTAGTCATCATATTATTTGGTGATTCATTTTTAGCAACACTTTCATTATTTTGAAACAAAATACAATGATTTGATGATAGATATTCATCATGATCAACCCATTACCGTCTCACTATAGAGCACGGGTCTCCTCTCAATATGAGAAGGGTTCGGCCATAGTCCACCACGCTGGCCGTGTGCAGATTGGCAGACTTCACACGGCCTTGAGAACATTACGGAGAACTCTCAGGCGTGCAGGTTTCCTCGCGATGTTTTCCTTCACCGTTAAGCAAGTGATATTTAAAAAAAAATTCAAAAACGCACATAACTCCGACAATTTGATATTAGTTAAAACTAATTAGGAGACAGATATAATTTTTAAGAAAAAATATATATTTAAGTTTGATCATTGACAATCCATAAATTTATAACCCACATTGATTATGTATTATAGTGTTTGGTGCAAAAATAATATATTTTTTTAATTTACAGATACAAGGCCAAATATATCATAGAGCCGGTTCACTGTTACCAGTGTCAGATAGTAACTACAAATTCCTGCAAATTTATTTTATGGGCAATTCGGCACAAGAAATTAATATGCGTTGCACATAACAATTTAGTAAAGAGGTATATTGTAGAACAATTACAAACTACACTACTACAATTATTCTTTAATTTAACTTTATTTTTCTTTGTAAACAAATTTTGGTTGTGTAAGTTTGTTATTTTTGTCAATCGCATATTGTTGTGCCATAGATATAGGGTAGACACTGTCTCCTGTAACACAGTTTAAACAATAGCAGGAGACAGGTCTTCATACTTATGAAATGTAATTATGCCTTTGATAAATAAATAAATTATTATTATTATTTCATGAACACAATCAATTGGTTATATTGTTTAAAACTTTCCCTTGATCTGATGCCATCAGATAATCACAAAATTGTAATCAGAGCTGATAAAACACCTGCGGGTCAACATGCAAGACGTTTTAATGCACCAACTATTGATGAAGTTGCTATCGTTGTAGTTGGAGAAAACTTTGAATCCCGTGATATTGTTTTACATCGTCGGAATGATCAATTACAACGTATAAAGGAAACACACCGCCCATATGATGCACTGCAATATCCCATTATATTTTGGCAAGGTGAAGATGGTTAATAAAAATGATAAATCCCATTACAGGTAATTAAAATATTAGTTTAGCTATGGCGATAATATCTTAGTAACTATATTATGTACTAGCCGTTATCCGCCCGCATTGCTGTGCTTATGATAAGGTCGTATTCTTAAATCTAGATTCGAAAGAGGAGACCTAAACATATCCTTCATATCATTCCTTGAAATTTGGTAGGAATAGGGGGAAGTCCCGTAACGCCGGAGGGCACCTACCGCCGGACAGTCGCACTATCCAAGTAGTACAAGGTGTCTCAAAAGTAAGTTCACATTTGCTTATCTTATTACGCGAAAGCAACTATTCTGAGGGGCGCGGGGGGTATGTCAGTCGGTAGTCTGGCTCTTGGGAATTTAGTCGCTATGGAGCGTTTCTCTGGTGCGGACCGTGCGTTGTGCGTACGTGAGTTTTACAAAAACGGTAATTCGGCGACTGTAGCGCGTAGAAAATTCTGCAGTATTCGACATATTCGTCACTTAAATGATGCGCCTAGCACTCGTCTCATTGCAAAATGGGTTGAGAAGTTTGAAGAGACTGGGTCAACTCTGGAGAAACCAAAATCTGGGCGACCAAGAACATCAAGAACAGCCGAAAACGTGGACAGTGTTACTCAGTCTATTCGAGATGATCCAAACCTCTCGATTCGGAAGCGTGCTGTTGCTTTAAATGTGCACAGATCTTCATTATGCCGCATTTTACACAAAGATTTAAAGCTGCACCCGTACAAAATTCAGTTAGTGCAAGAACTGAAGCCTCAAGATGCTGGTCAGAGGCTTGCCTTTGTAAATCAGATGATTGAGCGCTTTCCAACGTTCACCAACATCTTGTTTTCCGATGAAGCCCATTTTCATCTGAATGGGCATGTAAACAAGCAAAATTGTCGTTACTGGAGTGCAACCAACCCAAAACAAAAACATCAGAAACCGCTACATTCACCCAAAGTCACCGTATGGGCAGCGATGTCGGCGCGAGGAATTATCGGCCCTTACTTTTTTGAAGATGGAAGGGGACGCACACTCACAGTGAATTCAGAGCGTTATGTGGAGATGTTAGACGAGTTTTTCGTACCCCAACTGCAAAACTTTCCTGGTTACAACCAAAGAACATGGTTCCAGCAGGATGGAGCAACTTCACACACGTCCAACAGATCTCTGCCTCGAGTTCGAGAAATTTTTCCGAACAAATTAATCTCCAGGCGAGGTGACATAAATTGGCCTCCACGGAGTCCCGATTTAACGCCTATGGATTTTTTCCTGTGGGGTTATGTCAAATCAAAAGTTTACGCTAATAAACCGACTTCCCTGGCACAATTAAAAGAAAATATCCGTCATGAAATGGCAGCCATCACGGAGACTACCTGCCGAGCTGTCATAGGCAATTTTAGTGCCCGACTAAATGAATGCCGAGAGCGCAAAGGTTTACATTTGGACGATGTTATTTTTAAAAAATAAATTCCCAAACAGTGTACTTCAATATAAAATAAACATTTTTTCAATAAAGCTAAGACTTTTCTTTTAAAAAAAGATTTAAATGTGAACTTTCTTTTGAGACACCTTGTATAAACCTGTTCGATTCGAACTACTAGTGAAAGGGCTGCGGGGGGTACATAGCTACAGAATCACGCGCTGCAGCTCGCCAGTGACGCGCAATGCCACAGCGGGAGAGGGTGTGTGTTTTATTGGCGGGAACACACGGCGTCACGTAAAATCGACGTAAGTATTTCTGGCACATTTATGCACTTACATTTTAATGGTAGTCAATAATTGAAGTAGCATTTGATTGTTATCGATAAACTGGTAGTATTTTATTTGATTTTTGAATCCTTTTTGGTAGGTACTACCTCATGCACTATAGTGTCTGTCCCTAAGTACCGGACACTAAGTCGTCCCCTAGCACCGGACAATGATTTTTTTTTTATTTCTTGTATCAGTTTACGTTATTAAATTAATTAATATAATTTTCTTTTCTAGACAAAAGAAGATAAACGAAATGGAAGACAAGAAAAAGAAAGGATCGTGGGAGCCACAGAGCTTGCAAACAGCTATTGATAAGGTTTTGTCTAAGGAAATGAGTGTAAGACAAGCCGCAATGGCTTATCAAGTCCCTATAACCACTTTACATGACAAGATAAAAGCGATAAAACGAGGAGACCAAGTGTCGATGAAGCCAAAGTTGGGTAGGTTCACTCACACCTTCTCAGAACAGTATGAACAAGTCTTGGTAGAACACGTAAGAGATTTATCTAACAGATGTATGCCGCTCATGAAAAAAGAGTTTTTGAAGTTAGCCTACGACTTAGCTGAAGAAATGAAGCTCCCTCATCTATTTAATAAGGAGAAAGGAAGTACTGGTAAACATTTTTACTAAGACTTCATGCGAAGGCATTCTGATATTTCGCTGAGAACACCAGAATCGACAAGCATGATGCTTTTGCACAATAACAATTTGTGTAGTTTGCTTAGAAAACTATATCGAGGACTGGATCCAACGCTCATCGTGTCTCGTTCCAGAGTGTGGAGATAGCTATATATGCGATCGATGCAGACTCTTCTGAAATGTCCGGTGCTAGGAGTATGGCACAATCACCCGTCCGGTACTAGGAGCCGCATTTTAAAATTATATTTTTTGTTACCAAAGTTTGGTTAATGGTATTAATTATGCTTTGAGCATAGGTTGCTTGTTTTAAATTTTATTTGATTTCTATCTTTGTTACCTACTGTAAGTCATAAATAAATATACATTCCTGAAAATGTTTTTTATTTTATTCATAAAAAACCTTAGGTGTCCGCTACTAGGGGACTTCCCCCTATTACTTTCACCACGTAGATATCTGCTACAAAATTTATAGACACTGTCAATTGTAAATGAATTAATTTCGAAAATCACCTACTAACTAAATTTACGATCCACTTTAATTAACAAAGTTCTCCTACTTTTTAAATTAAACACTAACTCTTGATTCTCTATGAATATCCTGTCGAAAATTATTGTCAACAATTCTAATTTTTCATTGTTAACACCCCCGCAATCTTTTTTAGCATTCAATTTCGCATAGTTCATATTTAGCTGTTGTTTACACAGCAAAAGAAACATTCCTTACAAATTTCAAGCTTATAGGAACTACAGTTTGAAAATATTAATTTCCAATTGTTCACGCCCCCGTAATCCCCTTTGGGAGTGGAATTACGTAAAATTTATTCGTAGTTGACCTCTACATGTCAAAAGAATTATTTCTATCGAGTTTCAAGTATGTAGGAGCTGTAGTTTGGAAATATCAACTTTTCATTGTTTAGCTGATCTCTACTTAACGTAACAAATATTCCTGCCAAATTTTAAGTCTTTAGGCCTTATAGTTCCAGAGATATCGTCATGAGTCACTATGTACATAGAAAATCTCATAAAATAGAAAATATTAGATTTTAATTTGATATTTCAACAGTGTTATTAAAACAAAATCTATTTACAGGTTATGAAACAAACAAAAAAGTCAGTTCAATGAACCTTTATATTCATACCACCTAATGATTCCGGAAAACGAAGACAATCACATATTGTTGACATGTATGTCAAAATTGAAACAGAGAGATTAACATTCATCAGGTTGAATCAGACCAGACTCCGATCTGAAGAGTATATTCACTTTAGAGATTCGATTAATACTGATGGAAATGCACAGAATGTTGGTCGGATGACTATTCTTCCAGCAACATACATCGGAAGCCCTCGACATATGCATGAATATGCTCAAGATGCCATGTCGTATGTTCGTCATTATGGTACAGCAGATTTGTTCATCACATTTACATGCAATCCACAATGGATAGAAATCAAGCAGGGGTTATTCCCTGGGCAATCACCCATTGATCTTCATGATATAACAGCAAAAGTATTTAGACTGTGGGTAACACATTATCATTTACATACATTCACAAACATTCACATACAAACATATCATTTAAATTATTCTACACACAAAACACCGCATTCAGTACGCGATGTTGCGCCGTGCGTAGATGGTGGGCACCGAGGGCGCGGGGTGACGGCGCGGAGCGCGGGGCGCATGAATACCGTTAATGCGCCCGCGCAGCTCGGTGCATCGTCTCGCCAGCCAGTCCCGACTAAACACTCGTACGCGGAACGCACGCTTGTAGTTTTCGCTGCGCAGTCTTACCGCAATATCGCTATTCGTTGGCTTTCGTTATATGTATTTCTTCCTCTGCTTACCATCTATATACTTGCTATTGCTTTCTGGTATTACACCCGAAATACTGGTACTGTACTCTCCTTCTATATTTAAATTGTGTGTGGTGAATAAAAGTAAACTACAACGCTTACATTCTTTTACTTCGTCTCTTCAACCACGTCACCACGCGTCATAGGACAAAAATTGAAATCTTTAATGGATTTCATCGTAAAACATTATGTGTTTGGTGAGACACGCTGCTGGATGTATTCTGTGGAGTGGCAGAAACGAGGATTGCCACATGCACACATTTTGATTTGGTTGGTTGAAATAAGGCCAAATGAAGTTGATGCAGTGATATCAGCAGAAATCCCTAATGTACAAGTAGATCCTGGGTTGCATGAGGTAGTTATCAAAAATATGAGTCCCTGTGGAACTCTTAATCCAAATTCACCATGTATGATAGATGGTAAATGTTCAAAACGATATCCACGGACATTAATATCGGAAACAATTACTGGTAATGACGGTTATCCACTGTATCTTCGACGATCGACAGTAGACAATGGCAGATCAACAATTGTCAAATTAAATCAACAAGATATTGAAATAGATTATCGTTGGATTGTCCCATATATTATATATATTTATTAGTTGTATTGTAATTGTAAGCCAAAGTGTTATGTTATGTTAATATTAAAACGAAATAAATAAAAAATATTCACCCATTTTGTCAAAGACCTTCAAAGCACGCATCAACGTAGAATCTTGCCATTCGCTGAAATCTATTAAATACATTTGCAAATATGTAACCAAAGGGAGTGATATGGCTGTGATTGGAATTGGTGGAGACAATACCAATGATGAAGTCACACAATACCAAATGGGCCGCTATGTTATTAGTAATGAAGCAGTATGGCGAATATTTTCTTTTCCTATTCATGAGAGACACCCTTCTGTTGTTCACTTAGCTGCGCATTTAGAAAATGGACAAAGAGTGTATTTTACAGCACAGTACAAAGAGCTGCTCAGCCACCATCTACTACATTAACCAGTTTTTTTGAGACATGCCAAAACGATGATTTTGCACAAACATTACTATATTCTGAAATGCCAAAAAATTATACTTGGAATTAATCCTCAAGAAGATTTATAAGACGGAAACAAGGGAAACAAGTTCAAGGATACCCAGATGTGTATTCCACCGATGTCATTGGTCGAATTTATTCATTACATCCAAGCAATGATCAATGTTTTTATTTACGACTGCTATTAGTCAATATACGCGGCCCAAAATCATTCCAACATTTACGAACGGTTGGTGGTGAATTGTGTGGATCTTACAGGGAAGCGTGTCAACGTTTGCAATTGCTAGAAAATGACGCTCATTGGGATCAAACTCTCAATGATGCTGTAATACCATCACACGCTCATCAAATACGAACATTGTTTTCTATAATCATATTATCTACATGCTTCCCATCAAACCCAATTGATTTGTGGATCAAGTACAAAGATAATATGTGTGATGATATTTTGTATCAAATACGAAATAGAATGGGAAATCAAAATATACAAATAAGTGAAGAAATTTACAACGAAGCATTGATTTCAATTGAGAACATGCGCTTGATGATGTCAAACAAACAATTAATTCAATTAGGCCCGGTCGCGCCCAATCGTCCAATGCATGATGCTTTTAACCAAGAGTTGAATTGAGAAAAAATGTATGATGAGATCATACATTTTTTCTCAATTCTCTTTAAAAGAATTAATTCAAACGAATCTTCCACTGTTGAATGAACAACAGAAGTATGTATTAATCTCATGAAAGTAATAAATGATGAAACTGGAGGGATTTACTTAGATGCACCTGGTGGTACAGGAAAAACTTTTTTGATTTCATTACTATTAGCAACGATTCGCTCACAAAATAAAATTGCACTTGCACTCTCTTCATCTGGAATCGCAGCAACTTTGCTTGAAGGTGGTCGAACAGCCCATTCAGCATTAAAATTGCCATTAAATATGCAAAGCAGTGAAACTCCGACCTGCAACATTTCTAACTCTGCAATGGCAGCAATGTAAATTGATTATTTGGGATGAATGCACGATGGCACATAAAAAATCTTTGGAGGCATTAAACAGAACGTCAAAATATATATGGAGCAATCATAACCAATTAGGTGGTGCAATGATTTTATTAGCAGGAGATTTTCGTCAAACATTGCCAGTGATTCCACGATCAACACCAGCTGATGAACTCAATGCATGTCTAAAGTCCTCATGTCAAAGTACTTCATTTAAGCAAGAATATGCGTGTCGAGTTACAGAATGACCAATCTGGAAACATATTCTCTAAACAACTCATTGACATTGGTAATGGCAAATTTCCTATAGACATGTTGACTGGCTCCATTAACATTCCTCAAAGTTTTTGTCAGTTAACTCTATCAAAAGATGAACTTATTCAGAAGGTGGTTCCAGATGTTTCTCTTACAGAAACCATGATTGGTTGAGCGAACAAGCTATATTGGCTGCAACAAACACAGTAAATGAATTAAATTTAAAAATACAAGAACAAAAAAAGCGTTTGCAAAATCTCTGCATTAGATTTATATTTAGCTTAAGAAAATTTGACCGTATCAGCGAATACCGTGCTCGTCTCAAGTGGCTTCCAATAAGACTTCGTCGAAATTTCCATGTTCTTTCTTTTCTTTATAATATTCTCTATGCTCCGCACACTCCTTCCTACCTCAAAGAGTGCTTTTCTTTTTTAAGTGATTTGGACTGTGATGTTACATTGCGCTCTTGCCCCGATAATAAGCTAGTATGTCCCTGAAGTCACTGTAAAGGTTATGGGAAGTCATTTACTGTTAATACTGTGCTGCTTTGGAATAATTTGCCTATTGATGTTAAAAGTTCGAAATCGTTAAACATTTTTAAAAGTTGACTTAAAAGTTTTATTTGTCTAAATGCCATATTAATGAATAGTTTATGTGTACTCATATATATTTATTTATATATAAAAGTATATATTTATATATTATATTTATTGATATTTTATTTTATATTTTGAATTGCGCAATTACCCTCATATTTTAATTAATTCTTTCCCCAAGGGTTGTCTGGAAGAGATTGCTGAAGCAGTAAGACTGCCTTTGCATACTTATGTGTTAAATGTTTTGTATTGTTGTTCCTTTAAAGTTTGTGTGCAATAAAGAGTATTTATCTTATCTTTTAACAAATTACAGGCGAAGCTAGGATATATACTCAGTTGATTCAGCTACTAACACTACACCAGAATTGTTAAACTCGCTGGATTTGCCAGGATTGCCACCTCACAATCTTCAATTAAAGGTTGGTTCGGTAGTTATAATGTTGCGAAATAACAACCAACCGCGTCTTTGCAACGGTACACTGTTAGCGATAAAAAAATTAATAACAACATGATAGAAGCAACTATACTGAAAGGAAAGTATAAAGGAGAAGACGTACTCATACCGCACATCCCAATAATTCTGAATGATGTGCCGTTTCACTTTAAACGACTACAGTTTCCAGTTCGGCTTGCTTTTGCTATGACCATAAACAAGTCCCAGGGGCAATCATTAAGTGAACCAACCGCGACTTTGCAACGACACACGGTTAGCGGTAAAAAAAATTACTAAACAACGTGATAGAAGCAACTATACTGAAAGGAAAGTATAAAGGAGAAGACATACTCATACTGCGCATCCCAATGATTCCGAATGATATGCCCAAACAAGCCATAATTTTGCACAATTATTAAGAAACGTAAGTCGAAGAATTTAAGAAGTAATACTAGTTTAAACGCCACAATGACGCCAAAGGAGGATGGAAAAAGTGAAGATGAAGAACAGGAGTTAGATGTACAAATTTCAATACAACTCGATCAAAAGATGAACTTATTCAGAAGGTGTTTCCAGATGTTTCTCAAAATTACAGAAACCATGATTGGTTGAGCGAACAAGCTATATTGGCTGCAACAAACATAGATGTAAATGAATTAAATTTAAAAATACAAGAACAAATTACAGGCGAATCGAGGATATATAAATCAGTTGATTCGGCTACTAACCAAGATGATGTAGTGAACTATCCACCAGAATTTTTAAACTCGCTGGATTTGCCAGGATTTGTGAGAACCTCACAATCTTCAATTAAAGATTGGATCAGTAGTTATAATGTTGCTAAATATCAACCAACCGCGTCTTCGCAACGGCACACAGTTAGTGATAAAAAAATTACTAAACAACGTGATAGAAGCAACTATACTGAAAGGAAAGTATAAAGGAGAAGACGTACTCATACCGCACATCCCAATAATTCTGAATGATGTGCCGTTTCACTTTAAACGACTACAGTTTCCAGTTCGGCTTGCTTTTGCTATGACCATAAACAAGTCCCAGGGGCAATCATTAAGTGAACCAACCGCGACTTTGCAACGACACACGGTTAGCGACAAAAAAATAGTAAACAACGTGATAGAAGCAACTATACTGAAAGGAAAGTATAAAGGAGAAGATGTACTCATACCGCGCATCCCAATGATTCCGAATGATGTGCCCAAACAAGCCATAATTTTGCACGATTATTAAGAGACGTAAGTCGAAGAATTTAAGAAGTAATACTAGTTTAAACGCCACAATGACGCCAAAGAAGGATGGAAAAAGTGAAGATGAAGAACAGGAGTTAGATGTACAAATTTCGATACAACTCGATCAAAAGATGAACTTATTCAGAAGGTGTTTCCAGATGTTTCTCAAAATTACAGAAACTATGATTGGTTGAGCGAACGAGCTATACAGCTGCAACAAACATAGATGTAAATGAATTAAATTAAAAAATACAAATTACAGGCGAATCGAGGATATGTAAATCAGTTGATTCGGCTACTAACCAAGATGATGTAGTGAACTATCCACCAGAATTTTTAAACTCGCTGGATTTGCCAGGATTGCCACCTCACAATCTTCAATTAAAGGTTGGATTGGTAGTTATAATGTTGCGAAATATCAACCAACCGCTTGATTCATTCTTATTCACAACGCCCTATCACCAGGGTGATGGTTCTGTTCAGGTGAATTTTTTGCCCCGACTATAAAATATGTAGGAACAAAAAAATTACACATTACAAATCATTTTGACAGGCTTTATTTGGCAGTACGAAGTCTGCCGGGTCAGCTAGTACAATATAATATTACACATTGTTTAAGACGCAACGTTTTAGAACGTTGACGGGAACAGACGTTGTGTCTAAATTGTATGCAGTTGTAGAACGTATATGGAACATCGTCTTTTGACGTTGTGTCTCATAACACTCTAGGATACTTGAAGAGCAGAACGTTTTTGAACGTATGTCCATTGTGTATGAGAAAATATTGTCACAACGTGCGTACCTCACGAGAGTGGCGCGGGCCCGAACGTGTTAATTAATTTTATAAACATGTTTTATAGCTTGCATTATTTCAAGGATCGGATCTTTTTATATTGTTCAACATTTCGCCTCCACAAATATTCAACTACTACATCTTTAAGCTAAAGCCAAGGTCAAACGTAAAAGCGATCAAAAAAGTCCAAAAACAGAGCAAAAGTCGTCGGAAAAACAGTGAAAACACAACACTTAACAAAACAAAGATAATTCACGTGACCACTATAAGAAACGGAATGACAATTGACATTGACGGACGTTAACAAAATGACCGTCGCAACGTTCCGTTACACTCTTTTTTTTTCAATTCACAAACTATACCAAAAACATATCTAGCTGCATTTCGTTATACACAGCTTTTAGTGAAATTTATTTTTATCGTAATTAATTCAAAATGCATTTCCGCTATCCAAAAACAGTGTATAAGGTTCAAATTTAACCCAGACAAGACTCCTAAGCTAAAAACATAAGTAAAATCGAGTACCGGATATCTATACCCAACCCAAACACTGAACAACGGCATGAGACAGATAAACTTGAGTAACCTCACTGTTGCGAATTAAGATCAAGGAACATTTATACTCTAAGGAGATTAAGATTGTACGTACGTAAAAAAACCACAGACCCAAACGTATACCACGTAATGAGTTGTTCCGAATCGATTTTAATTGGTTTTAACGAGATGTTTTGAAAAATAAAACGTGTTTCATTTTGTAAGTGTACTATGAAGATGACAGCTCTTTATCGATTATGATTCGATTACCACCGACCGATTTGATTATAACATCACTAGACATGTCTAGGGGTCAATATCTTGGGGGTCAGTCTCTTCCAATTGTGCAATAAAAAAAAAACTATTATTCCTTAAAGTTTACTTAATCACATTTATACATGAGTGAGAAATGAGTGGTAGGATGGGTGTGTGAGTGAGTGCATATGAGTGTGGATGGGTGTGTGAGTGAGTGGGTGAGTAATACGAACACATTTTATAGGTGTGTTTATATATATATATATAAAGAGATTTAGTGTATGAAGCGAATCAATTTTTCAGTAGCTCTATAATTTAGGTTATTCATGTCTCTAAGCTTAACCTTGAGGGTATACCTTTTGGAAAGCGTAAATTTTTTAATGTCTTATATAGAAATGGTCACATATAGAAGAACTGCTTCTGTGCAAACGTACTTGTTGTTCGCGGAAATGGAGTCATATTTTAGTATTGCAATAATTTAAATTACTTTTAAAATATTAGAAAAACTCGGGAAAGCACTTTATTTCTAGTCTCAAACTGAATGTAAAAGTGTTACTTGAATAATGAAATATTTTATTGTCTGACACAATCATATATTTCAAAGGGCCCGTAAATGGTCATTCTCCTTTAATTTCAGAATTCAACTGTACCTACTACCTACCGGAAAGCTCTTGTTATATATGTGGAATAATTTAGTACCATAACGTTATTTTTATTTTTAATGTTTGTCTATGATGTAGTGAGCCGTCAGACAATAGTTGTTGTCACTTGTCTGTGGTTAAGTAGTAACTTGTCAAGAGAAAATAAAGTAAGAGGTAAAAAGACGACGGTCGTGTTTATCTTGTGTTTTGGTGTATGAATTATTAATTATCGATAAAACCGTGGTAAAACAATACCACAACTTTGGGGGCTCGTCCGGAATAGAACAAATGAAGCGAAAACTGAAGACTGAAGACGAAATTTGCAAGTGTTTCTAAGTTCGAATACTGATGCGCCGCCATTATCGCAATTGGAATCTTTGCCTGTTTTACCGACCGACTGCCGACGTTGTTTGAAGACTGAACATAGGCACAAGTCAAGATTGCATACTGCTTTACCGACAGCGTGGACCGCGTCCTGTCAAAAGAAAATTTCTTCAGCTTAAGAAAAAATCTACCAAGATAGCTTTGGAATTTGGGTATTAAGATTTATTTTGAAGACTGAAGACTAAATGAGCCTAAACAAGCCATTTTGCACGATAGTCGAAGAATTTAAGAAGTAATACTAGTTTAAACACCACAATGACGCGAAAGAAGGATGGAAAAATTGAAGATGAAGAACAGGAGTTAGATGTACAAATTTCATTTAAGGACCTAGAAAAATCGATGAATTTTTTTACCGGAGATGACACCTGCTCTATTGAAACATTTATCGACGAATTCGAAAATACAGCTCATATTATGAAATGGACTAAAATCGAGCTGTTTTATGCAAAGAGACTTAGACGTAACTGCCAAACTATTTTTACGATCTTTGGGAAAAGCAAAGGACTATGCAAGTTTAACACTCTCACCGCCACGTGGACTGCTGGCCGCCCACGTAAATTTGAGTGTAACGAGCCAATATTGTTTTTTAAATTTTAACTGGCAAGCCACGTGGGCGGCCGGCATACCAAAATTAGCGCGCCAAATTTGCTGTTATATTTACTTGTCATAACTTGTCAAAAAGTTATAAGGCACGCCACCCGTGTAATTAGGTCAGTTGACCGCGCGCCGCCCACCTAGCCTGCGGAGAAAGACTTTTGGCGCGCATTTTTGCAATGTCGGATTTTAGTGACTCTGATTCGGACTATCAACCGCCGCCATTATGGGATGGATCTAATTCGACTAGCAGCGACTCGTGTTTATCTCAAGACGATGTTTCACTTCTGCACGAAAGCACACCAGTGCCCCCGGAGCCACCGCGACCTGACTGGCATCAACCTAACGGATCGCGACAAAAGAGGTTTCCATTGGATATACAACCAGGTATTAATATTTCTAACAATTGTAACAGGGAACTTGATATTTTTCGATTATTTTTAAACCAAGATATTATGGATCTTATGGTGCAAATGACCAATTGTTATGCTAATAAGGTAAAAATACTTAAAGTTGTCACACGCAACATGAGACTTGCCAAATGGACAGACTGTACTGAAGAAGAAATTTTAAAATTCTTGGGCCTGCTGATTTTTATGGGACTCAATAAATTACCTAAAATTAGCGACTACTGGAGCAATAAAAAACTGTATAAAAACGAAATAGCTCGCCAAGCTATGAGTAGAAACCGATTCGAGCTGTTATTGAGATGTTGGCATTTTGAAGACAGTTTTTTCCATGCATCAAATACAGACCGTCTTATAAAGATAAGACGTTTGGTGCAGTTACTCACAGCCACATTTCGAAATGCCAAAACACCTGGAGAATATATCACTGTGGACGAGACCATGGTAGCTTTCAGAGGGCGTATAAAATTTATGCAGTACATTCCTGGCAAAAGACACAAGTATGGGATCAAACTTTTTAAAGTCTGTGATGATGACGGTTATACGTACGACCTTATCGTTTACGAAGGTAAAAACTCAAGCGGGCAAACCAATACACCTACGAATTTAGTAATGAAACTATGTCAACCTTACCTAGGGGTAGGCAGGAGTGTGGTGACGGATAATTATTATACCAGCGTCGACTTAGCGCAACAATTATTGCAAAACGATACGCATCTGATTGGTACATTACGCAGAAACAGGAAAGGATTGCCGAAAAAAGTTGTTCAAGAAAAATTGAACAAAGGTGAAATGATCGCTTTAGAAAACAATGACGGTATTCTTATACTCAAATGGAAGGACAAGCGTGATGTTTTAGCTTTGTCGACAAAACACTCTGTTGGTTTTGTTACTGTTACGAGCAAAAGGAACCGTAACAAGAAAGTTATGAAACCTACCCTGATTGCTGATTATAACAAACACAAATGCTCCATAGATTTATCAGATCAAATGGCAAGCTATGCCAATCCTGCCAGAAGAAGTATCCGTTGGTTCCAGAAGCTAGCCATAGAACTGTTATTTTCGACTGCTGTCACAAACGCTTTTATAATTTACAAAACTCATAAGCAGCTTAGTAGCAAGAAGTACACCATAACGGATTTCAGAGAGAATCTCTGCTTGCAGATGTTGGGAATCACTTCCAGTTCGAACTCAGTGGGTAGTTTGCCAAGGCGGCAAATACAACATAAATTCAGTAAATCAACACTTACTGATCATAGAGGAAGACTTATTCGGCGACGATGCATCCATTGTTATAAAAAAAACAGAGATGCTGGACTATCAGCTAAAGAAGCCAGAGATCAAACAAAAAAGGTAAATACAGTGTGCCTGGAATGCCCAACTAAACCTAGTGTTTGTGGACAATGTTACGCAGAAATCCACATCCAAATTAATCCTTAGTTTTTTTATTACGTATTTTGATTTTTATAACTGTGATTTTGACTGCTTTGGATTAATAAATAATAAATAATATTTTTCTAATACTAGTTTTACTCATTCAATTTTTATCCTTATATTACTTTAAATATAGTCCAATTTTCATCAATTTTTTTTTCACGGGTAGCGTTTTAACTGAACTAATCAATGAAGTCATCTTTGAATATTTATCTAGCAAGCCAAGCTCTATAAAATAATATGAATTTGTGGGATCACAGCGGACCCCACGGCCTGCTGATAAAGTCAACGACGTATCCCGCCGATAGCCCACATGGCATGCTACACAAGTTATTTAAAATCGGACGTGGCGATAGGTGGAAGAAATCGCATGGTAGGCGTGCCGCCCACAGGGCTTGCTGCGCTAGAAAAACCTTAAATAAGTATGGCGGTGAGAGTGTTAAAGAAGGCACTTAAGGAAAAATTTGCCCCTTAGAAACTCTCATCGCGTAAAATGAAGAACGATTAAACCTATCAACAATATTTTCTGTCTATGAAAGAATTGGCATTTCATGCCAAGGTTGAAGAAGCTGCATTGATTGAATACTTTATTGATGGCATCTGTGATTTAGAGACTAATAAAGTTATTTTATATGGTGCTACAGACTTGAAAGATTCTCGCATGAAGTTGGAAATCTACAGTGATTGTAAAAGGAAGGTACCTAACAGATCTACGACCACTCGTCACACATCTGCGCATAATTCAACTCGAAAGATGACTTGTGTGAAGAGATGTTACAACTGTGGCGATCTTGATTATCAGTCACCCGCCTGTCCAAAGGGAGTCAAATGTTTTAAGTGCAAAGAATGTGGTCACAAATCAACAGAATGTACTAACAAATCTAAGAAGACGCTAAATATTCAGTATAAAAATGAAGAAGAAAAAGTACCCTACAAGAAGATTAGGATTAATCAAGCAAACTGTAGCTCTGATAAATACTGGAAGCGACTTAAACCTTATAAAGAAATCAGCATTTGAGACAGTTCAAGAAGGAATTAAAGATTATAACACAGAATAAACGTGTATTATATGTATAGGAAAAGGGTTCATACTGAAGAAATGTTCACAGCTAATGTACAGAGTATAGTTACTATACAGAAATCATGTTTCATGTTGTGAAGGACAAAGAAATACCTGTAACTATTCTTATTGGAAATCATATTCTCAAAGACTTCGAAGTGAACTTCACGCCCGAAGGTGTCTTCACAGAAAAGATTATGCATCTTACACTTCTAATGGAGGAGAAAGATAATGCACAGGAATATGATATAGAAGATTCTCAATACACTGAAAAGATCGGTAAAATGTGTGAAGAGTACAAGCCTAATGAAAAGAAGAAAGTAATATAGAATTGAAAATAATACTTACCGATGAAGACCCTGTTTTACAGAATCCACGACGTCTGTCACCCTTAGAGATGAATGCTGTGAATACACAAGTACAAGATTGGCTAGATAAAGGAATAATCAAACCTGGCAAATCTGATATCGTCTGTCCTGTAGGTCTAGCTGATAAGAAAGACGGATCACGTAGAATGTGCATAGACTATCAACGACTAAATAGGAAAGTAATTAAAGAAAGATTTCCATTACCTATAATAGAGGACCAGATAGACAAGTTGAGGGAAGCAAAGATATTCACGTCCCACGATATGAAGAATGGTTTTTTACACGTGAAAGTACACAAAGACTGTCAAAAGAATACCTCATTTGTAACACCCCAAGTGCAATACGAATTTCAAAGAATGCCTTTTGGATTGTGCACAGCGTCATCCGTATTTGAAAGGTTTATTAACAACATTTTTAACCAACTTATTGCTGATGAAATTCTATTGGTGTATCTCGATGATTTGATTATACCCTCGAGAACAGAAGAAGAAGGAATAAGTAAGCTAGAAAAAGTGTTTTAAAGAATAGAGGAAAACGGTCTAGAATTTAATTGGAAGAAATGCCATTTTCTGAAGAAGGAAATACAATATTTTGGCTATATTATTTGTGACAACGAAGTACGATTCGATCGGCCACAGTCACACAAAGCGGGAGACCTCTTTAAAAAATCACCCCAATCTCAAGGTCCGGCGGCTGAATGAATGGAGGGAATCCAGTCCCGAGGGTGTTACGGGGAATTTAAAAGTCGCCATAATATATTTATCCGGGCGGGTCCCCGAAAGAGGAATCCCGTGGTGTGTCGGGGACAAGACAAGTATACAGGGGGCCAACCAACCGAGATGAGAGTGTGGTTATGATAGAGGAGTGTGGATTGTGTGGATTTGTTGGGTTGAAGTGTCGTCCTAGAGAGGTACGAGGACACGGTAGAAAGGGAGGAATGGAACCATGCGCCGTCTCTAAAAAAAGACGTCTTAAGGGTCAGCGTTAGAGAGCAGCCTCATGGCCGTTGAGAGCAGCAGGCCCCGGACGGGGTCTGAGTTCTCTGCGGCCACAATTGTCTCAGTGCGTCTCTGGCGTGGGACGAAAAGAGCCTGCGTCGTCTTCGCCCACTAGGGAGAGGGCGCGATAGGCTAAGGCGGAAGGAAAGGGAGGCCAAGAAGGGGTAGCTCCGTAATCCAGGCGGAGCAAAACCTGTTGAGGTCCTTATTGCCGGCGTATCTTCGCGAGGCGCAGCGTTCGAAATGTCGGCGGCCCAAATTTGGACGATGTGGCGATTATAAAAAGGATCGACCCAAAGTCCTCTCATTTAAAGGGCACACTTGCGCGGACTCAAGCATGCTGCGGCCTCCATTCAAGAGGCTTTGAGCTCGTGCAGTGTCGGAGGAGACGAGGCAGCTGCAGGCCAAATTCGCCGGTATGCAGACAAACAACGCACGGCAGCAGGCCGGCCAGTATTCGAAAGGAGCTGGCCGCGTTGGAACTCAACCAAGCCAAGCCATTGAATATGCCGATCGGCAGATGGGATTGTCGGCCATAGAAGAGTCTGTCTGCCGAAATAGGTGATACCCTATATGACCGCAACGCCGGCCTGGAGGACAGACTTCTTCCGGCGAAATGCCTCCGGCCTCCCCTGGCGGCTTTTAAGAAGAAGGCCTCTTCATATGCCGATGATGCACGCGCCGCTGCAGTGTGATGTGCGGGCCGCTGAATAGAGGCGAACCGCTCATCGGACGCCCACTGCGAGCAAAGCGGCGCTGGCACTGGTGGTGGCAGTGCCAGAAGGGCATAAAGGGGAAGAAAGCGAATGGCGGTCCGCATCCACGGAACCCGGCAAAGGCAGGTTCTGCGAAGCCGATCCCTCCTAAGCTTCGTCCTCCGCATTCTGCGGCTGTAGTGCTAACCTTACAGCCGGAGGCCGAGGAGAAGGGCTACCTATGCTGGGGTGTTAGCTGATTCCAGACAGAAAATAGCTCTGGCTGACAGAGGTCACAGACATAACGGGCTTGCGAATAAGGAATCGAACTTCCGGGCGCCACGAGCGTCCGGCTTCTTGCCGACGCTTGTGTATATGTTCTAATTTATACCTTTAGCTTCCTATTAAATAATAAAATAAAAAATAATCCTTATAAGTCCCAAATGGATACTGACTCATTCAATTGAATATGCAATTTCGAAAAGGGCACATATCTGGAAATTTAAAATCTTCAGGAATTGAAAAAAACACTAAATATTTTCCGAATCATTGTATTACATCTAAAATGCCATTAATTTGCTTTCAAAAATGGTTGAAATGACTTATTTTAATATTGATATATATGTGTTATTTGATATTTTATATTTGTGAGATGTGCCCTTTTCGAAATTAAGACTAATTGGGTACAATAAATGAAACAAAAAAAAATCATAAGAAACTTGTGTAACTTTTATTTTAAGCATCTAAAATAAAACATATTATTAAAATTAGACATATGTAACACGCTTTTATTAACTCTTTCAGTAGTTGTAGGCCATTGTAAGATTTCTTCATAAAAATCTATAAATTCAGCCGGTATGTATTGCTTCACCTTTGAAATGTCTGCAATCTTCAGATGGTTTATAGGTACTTCACCACTATATGCTGAATTTGATTTACTTGAGAAATGTCACTATCTATATAGTTTCTTGCGAGTACTTCACCAGGTTTTCTTGGGTCAAAAACCAACTCTTAATAAGTCGATACTTGAAAAGTAACTTTTTGTCTTTTAGGTACGTTTTTTCCGTAACTTCTCACTGATAAAGGTTTAATTAAATTAATATAATTAATTAAAATTTAACTGAGCCCATTTCTTGAAATCTATAATGTCTTCTGTATTGACTTTTTCAACGTTAAATTTCTCCGTGTTGCTGGATTGTACTATAAGATCAATATATTGTTGGTGAGTAAACACACTGTCTTCGTGTCCAATTTTCCTCTTGACAACTGAAAAATTTCTGTCGCAATCATTAAAAGAATGACCTCGTAGGGTAAATGTAGGTAATAGTGATATAACGAATATTCGCATTCGCCAATATTCGCATATTTTTCGATATTCGCATTCGCATTCCTATTCGCAAAAAACGATGCGAATATTTAGCGAATGTATTTAACAAACAAAAAGGAAATTATTATATGGTTGCATATGAAATGATAACACAACTGATAAGATTTATATATTTTTATTTAACCATACTTGAATTAAAAAAATATATTATGGAACAGTCTTGGTAAGCAACTAAATTAGAAACACTTTCTCTTTTGTTCTTGTTAGTCTAATTAAAATATTAACAAAATCACAACTTAACTCCACCACAGAAAAAATAATGAATGTCCATGCCTTACATATATTTTGAAAAAAATCTAATTCTAAATTCAAGTATCTTTTGTGAAAACAGAACTTCAGAGATCCAATCAAATCTAAGTATAATATTAATTTATAACCTTTTTGGCTTTAATTATATATTTTTCCATCCCACTATATATTTTCTAAGAATTAAATATGATAATGAAATATAAACTTAAAAAATCAAATAATGAATTCTTGACTATTTGTAAATAAGCTTTTTACAAAAACAAAAAATATTTATTTCTATTTAAAACAAAAGTAAAGTTCTAATATTCATAATGTTAACATTTGGTTTCAATTGCACATTTTTTCACTAATTTTCTTTTTCTATGAAATAAAAATAATCAAATATAAACTACACAATTATAGTTTTGCTAATAACAAGTTGACACAGTTGACTATTAAAATAATTAAACTCGCTGTAACTTTAAATTCTTAGTAATTAAATTGAAGTAAAGGAATGTTAAATTTTAAAAATAAAAGTTTTGAAGCTCTTTCTCCGTGCAGCCTGTTTCGGTGAGGTGTGTAGAGAAGTCCAGCTCCACTGAAAACTCTTTCACTGGGGACACTTGTGGGTGGAGTTACCAAATATTCTCTGGCTACAGGAGAAAGAATACCATATTTATTGCTATTAACTTTCCACCAAAGAAGTGGGTCTTCTTCATTTTCAATATGTTTATCCAATACATAATCATTAATATTTTTTTTAATTAAAACTTCTACAGGATTAGGAATTTCATTTTCTAATTCTTCCTCGCTTTCACTTGAGTCCATCATCATTTTCATAGTTTCTTTTAGTGATACAGATTTTTCTGAAAGACTGGCACTGGAGCCAAAGTTTTCCTTAACCTGATTAGTCGTTTTAGGACGCTTTGAATTTGAACATGAAGGAAAGCTGAAGTCCTCATTTCCAATTAAATCCAAAATATTTTTCACGACCTGATCTTTGGTTGAAGGAATTTTGAAAAATTTCGATTTGTACCTAGGATCAATAAAAGTTGCTGTAGCAAATAATTTGTCGTTTTCCAAGTGAGAAAATCTGTGATTCATTTCTTGTTTTAAAACGAGTATAGTTTTTCTAATGCATTCTTCAGATGCCTCATATTCATCAATCACCTTTTCCAGGGTGGCCAATAACGGAATCACAGACAATATGGAAACATTGGCTGCACTTAGTTCTCGTGTTATTTCTTCAAAAGGTTTAAGCAATGTAATTAATTTTTCCACAACTATCCATTCATCTGAACTTAGTTGTGAAATTTTGTTGTTAGTGGAAGCATAAAGGCACAGTGAATCTTTGTTTTTTAAAATTCGTTCTAACATGTAAAAGTTGCTATTCCATCTCGTAACACACTCTTGGATTATCTTGAGCTTTGGTTGATTAAGTTTTTCTTGTAGATTAGCAAGTTCATCTTGAGCTACATTAGAGTGGTGAAAATGTGTTACAATCTTTTTACATTTCTTAATGACTGCAATGATAGATTCTTGTGACTTAAGCCCTTCCTTAACAACAAGTTGAATTTGGAGCGATACACAATCAATGTTTTTAATATTTAATAAAGAAATACCTTTTTTCATGTTAGTGCCACCGTCCCTAACAATACATAATACCTTTTCTTTGGGAATTCCCCATGATGACAACATAGTTTCTAACTTTACGGCTATATTTTCTCCTGTATGTCGCCCATCATTAAATACTTTAGATTTCAAAACAATCATTTTTCTTTCAAAACTTTTGGTAATTCCGTGACAAGTGAAACTTATCAGCGATACCCCAGAGCAAGAATCAGCCCAGATATCAGTTGTAAACGCTAGTTTTTCAAATGATTTGATTAATTCCAGAATTTTATCTTTTACCTCGCCATATAATTTTTCGCAAATAAACGAAGCAAAATATTGCCGAGATTTTAAATTATACGAGGGGCACACTTGGTTAATCAATCTCACAAATCCAAGGCATTCCACAAAACTAAATGGTAAGCCCTCCAGTGCAATCATTTCGCCAATTAAATTATCTAGTTCCAAAGACTTGGTGTTGTTGTTATCCCATTTTTTATTTTTTTCGATGCGTTCACCTAAAGATATTTGCTTAAGGTCGGTTTTGGTACATTGTCGCGAAGAGGACGCCAAAGAATTTATTTTAGCAGCACCTCGCTTTTCATGCTCTCTTCTTTTCAATTCGTCATATTCATTTTTGTGTTTAGTTTCTAGGTGATTTCGCATAGCACTAGTGGTCCTGCCTTTGCGCGAGTACTTTTTATCACACAACTTGCAATTTACATTTTCAGCATCATATATTGTGAAATAAGTCCAAACTTCGCTAACACGTGCTTTACTCATGTTTTTATACCACTTTGTCACTTGAATATCAGTTAAATTTGGGAAATGCAATAACACCAAACTAAACTCAAATCAAAACAATACTTTTCGAATGAACTTTCTGTGACTAACTTCGTTCATTCAACCTGTATCGGCTCGGCTATGTTCAATTTAAACATGGCCGACACGAAATGTCAAACATTTTGCGCGCGCTTTATTTGAAATTTAACATTCGCATTCGCGAATATTGAAGATGAATATTCGCATTCGCGAATGTGAAAAATCCAACATTCGATACATCACTAGTAGGTAATGGGGATCACTTAAGCGAAAATGAAAAAAAAAGCTAATCTATGAATCAACTATTTAGTACTCTGTTTTTATTATAAACTTTACTCTACTAGCTATCGATTGAAATCCAAAAATTGGCGAGAAATTATAGGTAATAATAACAATATGGCTGTTGAATTGCATGCTAAAATGCTACGACTATTACACATTACAAGTACAGAAATAAATATTTGTTATTTTGTAACTTCGTATTTCTTAACTCGAAAAATTAGATGTAAATGGCACGAAATCTTCACACACCCATTACTCGCCAACGCGTCGGCCGAACTGAGCCAGTCGCCGCTCGCGCACGGGTGTGACGTCATGCTAGCGTGTAGACCGTATGTGGAACATCGTCATCTGACGTCGACGTCTTTCGACGTTGTGTTTTATCTCATAACACTAGGATACTTGAAGAGCAGAACGTTTGTGAACGTATGTCCATTGTGTATGAGAAAATATTGTGTCACAATCTGCGCACCTCACAAGCAGACGGTTATGCCCCATAGACGGATTTGGCCACCCTGACCTTATTTAGTTAATTTTATAAAAATGTTATACAGCTCGCATTATTTCAAGGATCGGATCTTTTTATATTGTTCAACATTTCGCCTCTACAAATATTCAACTACTACATCTGCAAGCTAAAGCCAAGGTCCAACGTAAAAGCGATCAAAAAGTCCAAAAACAGAGCAAAAGTCGTCGGAAAAACAGTGAAAACACAACACTTAACACAACAAAGGTAATTCGCGTGACCACTATAAGAAACGGAATGACAATTGACATTGACGGACGAAAATGACCGTCGCAACGTTCCGTTACACTCTTTTTTTTTTCAATTCACAAACTATACCAAAAACATATCTAGCTGCACTTCGTTATACACAGCTTTTAGTGAAATTTATTTTTTTCGTTATTAATTCAAAATGCATTTCCGCTATCCAAAAACAGTGTATAAGGTTCAAGTTTAACCCAGACAAGGCTCCTAAGCTAAAAACATAAGTAAAATCGGGTACCGGATATCTATACCCAGCCCAAACACTGAACAACGGCATGAGACAAATAAACTTGAGTAACCTCACTGTTGCGAATTAAGATCAAGGAACATTCATACTCTAAGGAGATTAAGATTGTACGTACGTAAAAAAACCACAGACCCAAACGTATACCACGTAATGAGTTGTTCCGAATCGATTATAATTGGTTTTAACGAGATGTTTTGAAAAATAAAACGTTTCATTTTGTAAGTGTAATATGAAGATGACAGCTCTTTATCGATTATGATTCGATTACCACCAACCGATTTGATTATAACATCACTAGACATGTCTAGGGGTCCATATCTTGGGGGTTAGTCTCTTCCAATTGTGCAATAAAAAATAAACTATTATTCCTTAAAGTTTACTTAATCACATTTATACATGAGCGAGAAATGAGTGGTTGGATGGGTGTGTGACTGAGTGGGTGAGTAATACGAACACATTTTATAGGTGTGTTTATGTATATATATATAAGAGATTTAGTGTATGAAGCGAATCAATATTTCAGTAGCTTTATAATTTAGGTTACTCATGTCTCTAAGCTTAACCTTGAGGGTATGCCTTTTGGAAAGCGTAAATTTTAATTTTTTATTTAATATCTTATATAGAAATGGTCCCATATAGAAGAACTGCTTCTGTGCAAACGCACTTGTTGGCGCAAATGGAGTCATATTTTAGTATTGCAATAATTTAAAGTACTTTTAAAATATTAGAAAAACTGGGGATAGGAAGCACTTTATGTTTAGTCTCAAACTGAATGTAAAAATGTTGCTTAAATTATGAAATATATTATTGTCTAACACAATCATATATTTCAAAGGGCCCGTGAATGGTCATTCTCCTTTAATGTCAGAATTCAACTGTACCTACCGGAAAGCTCTTGATATATATGTGGAATAATTTAGTACCATAACGTCTAACTACACAGCGTCTTCGCCGGCGAAGACGAGGTCCCCGATATCTGTCGTCATCCGGACGTGGGTTTCATCCACGGTCACGGGGGCGCTCGGACTGAGACACCAGTCCAACAAACCCAACAAGTCCCAACGTCACCCTAAGTCGAGCTCCGAGTCTCACAGGAGACGCCCTTAGGGGGACGTTCCCTCAAAAGTCGTCGAGCCCAGGTGCTCTTCTCTCAGGCTGAGCTTCATGCTCGCCAAAAACCCCCGGTGACGCAGTAATGACCACTATGGTTATCTGCAAATGTCAATTCGAAAAACTAACTAAACAAAACCATAACGTTATTTTTATTTTTAATGTTTGTCTATGATGTAGTGAGCCGTCAGACAATAGTTGTTGTCACTTGTCTGTGGTTAAGTAGTAACTTGTCAAGAGAAAATAAAGTAAGAGGTAAAAAGACGACGGTCGTGTTTATCTTGTGTTTTGGTGTATGAATTATTAATTATCGATAAAACCGTGGTAAAACAATACCACAACTTTGGGGGCTCGTCCGGAATAGAACAAATGAAGCGAAAACTGAAGACTGAAGACGAAATTTGCAAGTGTTTCTAAGTTCGAATACTGATGCGCCGCCATTATCGCAATTGGAATCTTTGCCTGTTTTACCGACCGACTGCCGACGTTGTTTGAAGACTGAACATAGGCACAAGTCAAGATTGCATACTGCTTTACCGACAGCGTGGACCGCGTCCTGTCAAAAGAAAATTTCTTCAGCTTAAGAAAAAATCTACCAAGATAGCTTTGGAATTTGGGTATTAAGATTTATTTTGAAGACTGAAGACTAAATGAGCCTAAACAAGCCATTTTGCACGATAGTCGAAGAATTTAAGAAGTAATACTAGTTTAAACACCACAATGACGCGAAAGAAGGATGGAAAAATTGAAGATGAAGAACAGGAGTTAGATGTACAAATTTCATTTAAGGACCTAGAAAAATCGATGAATTTTTTTACCGGAGATGACACCTGCTCTATTGAAACATTTATCGACGAATTCGAAAATACAGCTCATATTATGAAATGGACTAAAATCGAGCTGTTTTATGCAAAGAGACTTAGACGTAACTGCCAAACTATTTTTACGATCTTTGGGAAAAGCAAAGGACTATGCAAGTTTAAAGAAGGCACTTAAGGAAAAATTTGGCCCTAAGATTAACAGCGCAACTATACACAAACTGGCATCGCGTAAAATGAAGAACGATGAAACCTATCAACAATATTTTCTGTCTATGAAAGAATTGGCATTTCATGGCAAGGTTGAAGACGCTAATAAAGTTATTTTATATGGTGCTACAGACTTGAAAGATTCTCGCATGAAGTTGGAAATCTACAGTGATTTCAGAAAGAAGGTACCTAACAGATCTACGACCTCTCATCACACATCTGCACATCATTCAACTCGAAAGATGACTTGTGTGAAGAGATGTTACAACTGTGGCAATCTTGATCATCCGTCACCCGCCTGTCTAAATGGAGTCAAATGTTTTAAGTGCCAAGAGTTTGGTCACAAATCAACAGAATGTACTAACAAATCTAAGAAGACGCTATATGTTCTGAATAAAAATGAAGAAGAAAAAGTACCCTACAAGAAGATTAGGATTAATCAAGCAAACTGTAGCTCTGATAAATACTGGAAGCGACATAAACCTTATAACGATATCAGCATTTGAGACAGTTCAAGAAGGAATTAAAGATTATATCAAAGAATCAACGTGTATTATAGGAATAGCCGGGAAAAGGGTTCATACTGAAGGAATGTTCACAGCTAATGTACAGAGTATAGTTCCTATATATAATACCTGTAACTATTCTTATTGGAAATCCTATTCTCAAAGACTTTGAAGTGAACTTCACGCCCAAAGGTGTCTTCACAGAAAAGATTATGCATCTTACACTTCTAATGGAGGAGAAAGATAATGCACAAGAATATGATATAGAAGATTCTCAATACGCGGAAAAGATCCATATAATGTGTGATGAGTACAAGCCTGATGAAAAGAAAAAAGAAAGTAATATAGAATTGAAAATAATACTTACCATTGAAGACCCTGTTTTTCAGAATCCCCGACGTCTGTCACCCTTAGAGATGAATGCTGTGAATACAATGCTGTGAGTACAAGATTGGCTAGATAAAGGAGTAATCAAACCTGGCAAATCTGATATTGTCTGTCCTGTAGTTCTAGCTGATAAGAAAGACGGATCACGTAGAATGTGCATAGACTATCAAAGACTAAATAGGAAAGTAATTAAAGAAAGATTTCCATTACCTATAATAGAGGACCAGATAGAAAAGTTGAGGGAAGCAAAGATGTTCACGTCCCACGATATGAAGAATGGGTTTTTACACGTGAAAGTACACCTCATTTGTAACACCCCAAGTGCAATACGAATTTCAAAGAATGCCTTTTGGATTGTGCATAGCGTCATCCGTATTTCAAAGGTTTATTAACAACATTTTTAACCATCTTATTGCTGATGGAATTCTATTGGTGTATCTCGATGATTTGATTATACCCTCGAGAACAGAAGAAGAAGGAATAAGTAAGCTAGAAAAAGTATTTAAAAGAATAGAGGAAAACGGTCTAGAATTTAATTGGAAGAAATGCCATTTTCTGAAGAAGGAAACACAATATTTTGGCTATATTATTTGTGACAACGAAGTACAATTCGATCGGCCACAGATGCACGAAGAGGGAGAACTTTTTAAAAAATCACCCCAATCTCAAGGTCCGGCGGCTGAATGAATGGACGGAATCCAGTCCCGAGGGTGTTACGGGGAATTTAAAAGTCGCCATAATATATTTATCCGGGCGGGTCCCCGAAAGAGGAATCCCGTGGTGTGTCGGGGACAAGACAAGTATACAGGGGGCCAACCAACCGAGATGAGAGTGTGGTTGTGATAGAGGAGTGTGGATGAGAAATCCACACAGGATTTGTTGGGTTGAAGTGTCGTCCTAGAGAGGTACGAGGACACGGTAGAAAGGGAGGAATGGAACCATGCGCCGTCTCTAAAAATAGACGTCTTAAGGGTCAGCGTTAGAGAGCAGCCTCATGGCCGTTGAGAGCAGCAGGCCCCGGACGGGGCAAAGAGCCTGCGTCGTCTTCGCCCACTAGGGAGAGGGCGCGATAGGCTAAGGCGGAAGGAAAGGGAGGCCAAGAAGGGGTAGCTCCGTAATCCAGGCGGAGCAAAACCTGTTGAGGTCCTTATTGCCGGCGTATCTTCGCGAGGCGCAGCGTTCGAAATGTCGACGCCCCAAATTTGGACGATGTGGCGATTATAAAAAGGATCGACCCAAAGTCCTCTCATTTAAAGGGCACGCTTTTGCGCGGACTCAAGCATGCTGCGGCCTCCATTCAAGAGGCTTTGAGCTCGCGCAGTGTCGGAGGAGACGAGGCAGCTGCAGGCCAAATTCGCCCGTATGCAGACCAACAACGCACGACAGCAAGCCGGCCAGTATTCGAAAGGAGCTGGCCACGTTGAGTTCCAATGCGGCCAGCCATTGAATATGCCTTCCCATTTGAATATGCCGACCGGCAGATGGGATGTGCCTAATCCGGCATTGTCGGCCATAGAAGAGTCTGTCTGCCGAAATAGGTGATATCCTATATGACCGCAACGCCGGCCTGGAGGACAGACTTCTTCCGCCGAAATGCCTCCGGCCTCCCCTGGCGGCTTTTAAGAAGAAGGCCTCATCATATGCCGATGATGCACGCGCCGCTGCAGGTGTGAGGTGCGGGCCCTTAGCCCGCTGAAGAGAGGCGAACCGCTCAGCGGACGCCCACTGCGACCAAGGCGGCGCTGGCACTGGTGGTGGCGGTGGCAGTGCCAGAAGGGCATAAAGGGGAAGAAAGCGAATGGCGGTCCCCATCCACAGAACCCGGCAAAGGCAGGTTCTGCGAAGCCGATCCCTCCTAAGCTTCGTCCTCCGCATTCTGCGGCTGTAGTGCTAGCCTTACAGCCGGAGGCCGAGGAGAAGGGCTACCTATGCTGGGGTGTTAGCTGATTCCAGACAGAAAATAGCTCTGGCTGACAGAGGTCACAGACAACGGGCTTGCGAATAAGGAATCGAACTTCCGGGCGCCACGAGCGTCCGGCTTCTTGCCGACGCTTGTGTATATGCTCTAATTTATACCTTTGGCTTCCTATTAAATAAAAAAATAAAAAATAATCCTTATAAGTCCCAAATGGATACCGACTCATGCAATTGAATATGCAATTTCGAAAAGGGCACATATCTGTAAATTTAAAATGTTCAGGAATGGAAAAAAAACTAAATATTTTCCGAATCATTGTATTATATCTAAAATGCTATTAATTTGCTTTCAAAAATGATTGAAATGATTTATTTTAATATTGATATATATGTTATTTGATATTTTATATTTGTGAGATGTGCCCTTTTCGAAATTGAGACTAATTGGGTACAATAAATGAAACAAAAAAATCATAATCAAACTGTAACTTTTATTTTAAGCATCTAAAATCAAACATTATTAAAATTAGACATATGTAACACGCTTTTATTAACTCTTTCAGTAGTTGTAGGCCATTGTAAGATTTCTTCATAAAAATCTATAAATTCAGCCGGTATGTATTGCTTCACCTTTGAAATGTCTGCAATCTTTAGATGGTTTATAGGTACTTTAACATTGAATGTTAAAGTACCTGAAACTGAATTTGATTGGCTAGGCAAGTTACTACAAGTACCCTTTACTTTTGAAAGATTATATACTTCTATAGAAATGTCACTATCTATATAGTTTGTTTGCGAGTACTTCACCAGGTTTTCTTGTGTCAAAAACCAACTCTTAATAAGTCGATACTTGAAAAGTAACTTTTTGTCTTTTAGGTACGTTTTTTCCGTAACTTCTCACTGATAAAGGTTTAATTAAATTAATATAATTAATTAAAATTTAACTGAGCCCATTTCTTGAAATCTATAATGTCTTCTGTATTGACTTTTTCAACGTTAAATTTCTCCGTGTTGCTGGATTGTACTATAAGATCAATATATTGTTGGTGAGTAAACACACGGTCTTCGTGTCCAATTTTCCTTTTGACAACTGAAAAATTTCTGTCGCAATCATTAAAAGAATGACCTCGTAGGGTAAATGTAGGTAATAGTGATATAACGAATATTCGCATTCCCATTCACCAATATTCGCATATTTTTCGATATTCGCATTCGCATTCCTATTCGCAAAAAACGATGCGAATATTTAGCGAATGTATTTAACAAACAAAAAGGAAATTATTATATGGTTGCATATGAAATGATAACACAACTGATAAGATTTATATATTTTTATTTAACCATACTTGAATTAAAAAAAAATATTATGGAACAGTCTTGGTAAGCAACTAAATTAGAAACACTTTCTCTTTTGTTCTTGTTAGTCTAATTAAAATATTAACAAAATCACAACTTAACTCCACCACAGAAAAAATAATGAATGTCCATGCCTTACATATATTTTGAAAAAAATCTAATTCTAAATTCAAGTATCTTTTGTGAAAACAGAACTTCAGAGATCCAATCAAATCTAAGTATAATATTAATTTATAACCTTTTTGGCTTTAATTATATATTTTTCCATCCCACTATATATTTTCTAAGAATTAAATATGATAATGAAATATAAACTTAAAAAATCAAATAATGAATACTTGACTATTTGTAAATAAGCTTTTTACAAAAACAAAAAATATTTATTTCTATTTAAAACAAAAGTAAAGTTCTAATATTCATAATGTTAACATTTGGTTTCAATTGCACATTTTTTCACTAATTTTCTTTTTCTATGAATTAAAAATAATCAAATATAAACTACACAATTATAGTTTTGCTAATAACAAGTTGACTATTAAAATAATTAAACTCGCTGTAACTTTAAATTCTTAGTAATTAAATTGAAGTAAAGGAATGTTAAATTTTAAAAATAAAAGTTTTGAAGCTCTTTCTCCGTGCAGCCTGTTTCGGTGAGGTGTGTAGAGAAGTCCAGCTCCACTGAAAACTCTTTCACTGGGGACACTTGTGGGTGGAGTTACCAAATATTCTCTGGCTACAGGAGAAAGAATACCATATTTATTGCTATTAACTTTCCACCAAAGAAGTGGGTCTTCTTCATTTTCAATATGTTTATCCAATACATAATCATTAATATATTTTTTAATTAAAACTTCTACAGGATTTGGAATTTCATTTCCTAATTCTTCCTCGCTTTCACTTGAGTCCATCATCATTTTCATAGTTTCTTTTAGTGATACAGATTTTTCTGAAAGACTGGCACTGGAGCCAAAGTTTTCCTTAACCTGATTAGTCGTTTTAGGACGCTTTGAATTTGAACATGAAGGAAAGCTGAAGTCCTCATTTCCAATTAAATCCAAAATATTTTTCACGACCTGATCTTTGGTTGAAGGATTTTTGAAAAATTTCGATTTGTACCTAGGATCAATAAAAGTTGCTGTAGCAAATAATTTGTCGTTTTCCAAGTGAGAAAATCTGTGATTCATTTCTTGTTTTAAAACGAGTATAGTTTTTCTAATGCATTCTTCAGATGCCTCATATTCATCAATCACCTTTTCCAGGGTGGCCAATAACGGAATCACAGACGATATGGAAACATTGGCTGCACTTAGTTCTCGTGTTATTTCTTCAAAAGGTTTAAGCAATGTAATTAATTTTTCCACAACTATCCATTCATCTGAACTTAGTTGTGAAATTTTGTTGTTAGTGGAAGCATAAAGGCACAGTGAATCTTTGTTTTTTAAAATTCGTTCTAACATGTAAAAGTTGCTATTCCATCTCGTAACACACTCTTGGATTATCTTGAGCTTTGGTTGATTAAGTTTTTCTTGTAGATTAGCAAGTTCATCTTGAGCTACATTAGAGTGGTGAAAATGTGTTGCTATCTTTTCACATTTGTTAATGACTGCAATGATAGATTCTTGTGACTTAAGCCCTTCCTTAACAACAAGTTGAATTTGGTGCGATAAACAATCAATGTTTTTAATATTTAATAAAGAAATACCTTTTTTCATGTTAGTGCCACCGTCCCTAACAATACATAATACCTTTTCTTTGGGAATTCCCCATGATGACAACATAGTTTCTAGCTTTACACGGCTATATTTTCTCCTGTATGTCGCCCATCATTAAATACTTCAGATTTCAAAACAATCATTTTTCTTTCAAAACTTTTGGTAATTCCGTGACAAGTGAAACTTATCAGCGATACCCCAGAGCAAGAATCAGACCAGATATCAGTTGTAAACGCTAGTTTTTCAAATGATTTGATTAATTCCAGAATTTTATCTTTTACCTCGCCATATAATTTTTCGCAAATAAACGAAGCAAAATATTGCCGAGATTTTAAATTATACGAGGGGCACACTTGGTTAATCAATCTCACAAATCCAAGGCATTCCACAAAACTAAATGGTAAGCCCTCCAGTGCAATCATTTCGCCAATTAAATTATCTAGTTCCAAAGACTTGGTGTTGTTGTTATCCCATTTTTTATTTTTTTCGATGCGTTCACCTAAAGATATTTGCTTAAGGTCGGTTTTGGTACATTGTCGCGAAGAGGACGCCAAAGAATTTATTTTAGCAGCACCTCGCTTTTCATGCTCTCTTCTTTTCAATTCGTCATATTCATTTTTGTGTTTAGTTTCTAGGTGATTTCGCATAGCACTAGTGGTCCTGCCTTTGCGCGAGTACTTTTTATCACACAACTTGCAATTTACATTTTCAGCATCATATATTGTGAAATAAGTCCAAACTTCGCTAACACGTGCTTTACTCATGTTTTTATACCACTTTGTCACTTGAATATCAGTTAAATTTGGGAAATGCAATAACACCAAACTAAACTCAAATCAAAACAATACTTTTCGAATGAACTTTCTGTGACTAACTTCGTTCATTCAACCTGTATCGGCTCGGCTATGTTCAATTTAAACATGGCCGACACGAAATGTCAAACATTTTGCGCGCGCTTTATTTGAAATTTAACATTCGCATTCGCGAATATTGAAGATGAATATTCGCATTCGCATTCGCGAATGTGAAAAATCCAACATTCGATACATCACTAGTAGGTAATGGGGATCACTTAAGCGAAAATGAAAAAAAAAAAGCTAATCTATGAATCAACTATTTATTACTCTGTTTTTATTATAAACTTTACTCTACTAGCTATCGATTGAAATCCAAAAATTGGCGAGAAATTATAGGTAATAATAACAATATGGCTGTTGAATTGCATGCTAAAATGCTACGACTACACATTACAAGTACAGAAATAAATATTTGTTATTTTGTAACTTCGTATTTCTTAACTCGAAAAATTAGATGTAAATGGCACGAAATATTCACACACCCATTACTCGACAACGCGTCGGCCGAACTGAGCCAGTCGCCGCTCGCGCACTAGAGGTGGGCTAAACTGTTATAATTTTTCAATAAATTATAGTGTTGTGTTATATTTTTCTAACTGTTATTTTAAACTGTTATAATATATATTATATGTTGTAAATTTTATCGATAAAAATATAATAATAAAAATAATTTACGCTGTTAGTTTTTGTCGCGTTATTTTATTAAAACTGTTATTTATTTTGGAATCATCGCAAGTAAAACTAGGTCTTATGTTTAGGTCTAGTGCTTACAATACTTTGCAATCCAAAATAATAGTGTTATAAAATTTTTGTTCGTTGCAAGCAAAAATAGCTTTTATAAAGGTGACTAAAGTGTTCACATTACTTTGAATGATGAGCACTAAGCAGTAGGCAGTTTTAATACTCGAAACTAATAAATGATTTTCGTTGTAAATATTTTGAATATTATCTTCGAATCATCGCAAGTAAAACTAGATCGTATGTTTATGACCAGAGCGCTTATAATACTTTGCATTTAAAAAATAACAGTGTTATAAATCTGATATTTTTGTTCGTCGCAAGCAAAAATAGCTTTTATAAAGGTGAATAAAGTGTTCACATTACTTTGAACAATGAGCACTAGGCAGTAGGCAGTTATAATACTGGAAACTAATAAATTATTTTTAAATGATTTTCGTTGTAAATATTTTGATTATCTTCGAATCATCGCAAGTAAAACTAGATCGTATGTTTATGACCAGAGCGCTTACAATACTTTGCAATCAAAAATAATAGTGTTATAAATTTGTTATTTTTGTTCGTCGCAAGCAAAAATAGCTTTTATTACGATGACGGAAGTGTTCACATTGCTTTGAATAATGAGCACTAGGCAGTTATAGACACGTACTAATCTAATACTATTAGAAAATGAGCCATCTGTTGAAAGTTTAAATACCCACTATCTAGTATCTAGGTCAGGATGAGCGTTCGTGGACATAGATGGCGCTTTATTAAAATTGCAAACGAATTGACACTACGGAAATAATTTATATTATAACAGTCTAGTGGCATATTTTATAATGTGTTATATCGTTATAAAAATATATTCTAATATATAATGCGTTGTGTGTTATAATGCCCACCTCTATCGCGCACGGGTGTGACGTCATGCTAGCGTGTAGACCGTATGTGGAACATCGTCATCTGACGTCGACGTCTTTCGACGTTGTGTTTTATCTCATAACACTAGGATACTTGAAGAGCAGAACGTTTGTGAACGTATGTCCATTGTGTATGAGAAAATATTGTGTCACAATCTGCGCACCTCACAAGCAGACGGTTATGCCCCATAGACGGATTTGGCCACCCTGACCTTATTTAGTTAATTTTATAAAAATGTTATACAGCTCGCATTATTTCAAGGATCGGATCTTTTTATATTGTTCAACATTTCGCCTCTACAAATATTCAACTACTACATCTGCAAGCTAAAGCCAAGGTCCAACGTAAAAGCGATCAAAAAGTCCAAAAACAGAGCAAAAGTCGTCGGAAAAACAGTGAAAACACAACACTTAACACAACAAAGGTAATTCGCGTGACCACTATAAGAAACGGAATGACAATTGACATTGACGGACGAAAATGACCGTCGCAACGTTCCGTTACACTCTTTTTTTTTTCAATTCACAAACTATACCAAAAACATATCTAGCTGCACTTCGTTATACACAGCTTTTAGTGAAATTTATTTTTTTCGTTATTAATTCAAAATGCATTTCCGCTATCCAAAAACAGTGTATAAGGTTCAAGTTTAACCCAGACAAGGCTCCTAAGCTAAAAACATAAGTAAAATCGGGTACCGGATATCTATACCCAGCCCAAACACTGAACAACGGCATGAGACAAATAAACTTGAGTAACCTCACTGTTGCGAATTAAGATCAAGGAACATTCATACTCTAAGGAGATTAAGATTGTACGTACGTAAAAAAACCACAGACCCAAACGTATACCACGTAATGAGTTGTTCCGAATCGATTATAATTGGTTTTAACGAGATGTTTTGAAAAATAAAACGTTTCATTTTGTAAGTGTAATATGAAGATGACAGCTCTTTATCGATTATGATTCGATTACCACCAACCGATTTGATTATAACATCACTAGACATGTCTAGGGGTCCATATCTTGGGGGTTAGTCTCTTCCAATTGTGCAATAAAAAATAAACTATTATTCCTTAAAGTTTACTTAATCACATTTATACATGAGCGAGAAATGAGTGGTTGGATGGGTGTGTGACTGAGTGGGTGAGTAATACGAACACATTTTATAGGTGTGTTTATGTATATATATATAAGAGATTTAGTGTATGAAGCGAATCAATATTTCAGTAGCTTTATAATTTAGGTTACTCATGTCTCTAAGCTTAACCTTGAGGGTATGCCTTTTGGAAAGCGTAAATTTTAATTTTTTATTTAATATCTTATATAGAAATGGTCCCATATAGAAGAACTGCTTCTGTGCAAACGCACTTGTTGTTCGCGCAAATGGAGTCATATTTTAGTATTGCAATAATTTAAAGTACTTTTAAAATATTAGAAAAACTGGGGATAGGAAGCACTTTATGTTTAGTCTCAAACTGAATGTAAAAATGTTACTTAAATTATGAAATATATTATTGTCTAACACAATCATATATTTCAAAGGGCCCGTGAATGGTCATTCTCCTTTAATGTCAGAATTCAACTGTACCTACCGGAAAGCTCTTGATATATATGTGGAATAATTTAGTACCATAACGTTATTTTTATTTTTAATGTTTGTCTATGATGTAGTGAGCCGTCAGACAATAGTTGTTGCCACTTGTCTGTGGTTAAGTAGTTGTCAAGAGAAAATAAAGTACGAGGTTAAAAAGACGATGGTCGTGTTTATCTTGTTTTTTGGTGTATGAATTATTAACTATCGATAAAACCGCGGTAAAACTATACCACAACTTTGGGGGCTCGTCCGGAATAGAACAAATGAAGCGAAAACTGAAGACTGAAGACGAAATTTGCAAGTGTTTCTAAGTTCGAATACTGATGCGCCGCCATTATCGCAATTGGAATCTTTGCCTGTTTTACCGACCGACTGCCGACGTTGTTTGAAGACTGAACATAGGCACAAGTCAAGATTGCATACTGCTTTACCGACAGCGTGGACCGCGTCCTGTCAAAAGAAAATTTCTTCAGCTTAAGAAAAAATCTACCAAGATGGTAGCTTTGCAATTTGGGTATTAAGATTTATTTTGAAGACTGAAGACTAAATGAGCCTAAACAAGCAATTTTGCACGATAGCTAAGAGACGTAAGTCGAAGAATTTAAGAAGTAATACTAGTTTAAACACCACAATGACGCGAAAGAAGGATGGAAAAAGTGAAGATGAAGAACGGGAGTTAGATGTACAAATTTCATTAAAGGAACTAGAAAAATCGATGAATATTTTTACCGGAGATTACACCCTATTGAAACATTTATCGACGAATTCGAAGATACAGCTCAAATTATGAAGTGGACTAAAATCGAGAAGCTGTTTTATACAAAGAGACTCTTAGACGTAACTGCCAAACTATTTTTACGATCTTTGGGAAAAGTAAAGGACTATGCAAGTTTAAAGAAGGCACTTAAGGAAAAATTTGGCCCTAAGGCCGCATCGCGTAAAATGAAGAACGATGAAACCTATCAACAACATTTCCTGTCTATGAAAGCATTGGCATTTCATGTCAAGGTTGAAGACGCTGCATTGATTGAACACTTTATTGATGGCATCTGTGATTTAGAGACTAATAAAGTTATTTTATATGGTGCTACAGACTTGAAAGATTCTCGCATGAAGTTGGAAATCTACAGTGATTTTAAAAGGAAGGTACCTAACAGATCTACGACCTCTCGTCACACATCTGCGCATAATTCAACTCGAAAGATGACTTGTGTGAAGAGATGTTACAACTGTGGCGATCTTGATTATCAGTCACCCGCCTGTCCAAAGGGAGTCAAATGTTTTAAGTGCAAAGAGTTTGGTCACAAATCAACAGAATGTACTAACAAATCTAAGAAGACGCTAAATATTCAGTATAAAAATGAAGAAGAAAAAGTACCCTACAAGAAGATTAGGATTAATCAAGCAAACTGTAGCTCTGATAAATACTGGAAGCGACTTGAACCTTATAACGATATCAGCATTTGAGACAGTTCAAGAAGGAATTAAAGATTATAACACAGAATCAACGTGTATTACAGGAATAGTGGGGAAAAGGGTTCATACTGAAGAAATGTTCACAGCTAATGTACAGAGTATAGTTCCTATACAGATGTCATGTTGTGAAGGACAAAGAAATACCTGTAACTATTCTTTTTGGAAATCATATTCTCAAAGACTTCGAAGTGAACTTCACGCCCGAAGGTGTCTTCACAGAAAAGATTATGCATCTTACACTTCTAATGGAGGAGAAAGATAATGCACAAGAATATGATATAGAAGATTCTCAATACACTGAAAAGATCGGTAAAATGTGTGAAGAGTACAAGCCTAATGAAAAGAAGAAAGTGATATAGAATTGAAAATAATACTTACCGATGAAGACCCTGTTTTACAGAATCCACGACGTCTGTCACCCTTAGAGATGAATGCTGTGAATACACAAGTAAGAGAATGGCTATACAAAGGAATAATCAAACCTGGTAAATCTGATATTGCCTGTCCTGTAGTTCTAGCTGATAAGAAAGATGGATCACGTAGAACGTGCATAGACTATCGACAACTAAGAGAAAGTAATTAAAGGAAGATTTTCATTACCTATAAAAGAGGGCCAGATAGACAAGTTGAAGGAAGCAAAGATGTTTACGTCCCACGATAGTCCCACAAAGACAGTCAAAAGTACACCTTAATTGTAACACCCCAAGGGCAATATGAATTTCAAAGAATGCCTTTTGGATTGTGCACAGCGTCATCCGTATTGCAAAGGTTTATTAACAACATTTTTAAGCATCTTATTGCTGATGGAACTCTATTGGTGTATCTTGATGATTTGATTATACCCTCGAGAACAGAAGAAGAAGGAATAAGTAAGCTAGAAAAAGTGTTTAAAAGAATAGAGGAAAACGGTCTAGAATTCAATTGGAAGAAATGCCATTTTCTGAAGAAGGAAATACAATATTTTGGCTATATTATTTGTGACAACGAAGTACGATTCGATCGGCAACAGTCGCACGAAGCGGGAGACCTCTTTAAAAAATCACCCCAATCTCAAGGTCCGGCGGCTGAATGAATGGAGGGAATCCAGTCCCGAGGGTGTTACGGGGAATTTAAAAGTCGCCGTAATATATTTATCCGGGCGGGTCCCTTAAAGAGGAATCCCGTGGTGTGTCGGGGACGGCGCATCGGCCCCAAGTATACAGGGGGCCAGCAACCGAGATGAGAGTGTGGTTGTAATAGAGGAGTGTGGATTGTGTGGATTTGTTGGGTTGAAGTGTCGTCCTAGAGAGGTACGAGGACACGGTAAAAGGGAGCGATGGAACCATGCGCCATCTCTAAAAAAAGACGTCTTAAGGGTCAGCGTTAGAGAGCAGCCTCATGGTCGTTGAGAGCAGCAGGCCCCGGACGGGGCAAAGAGCCTGCGTCGACTTCGCCCACTAGGGAGAGGGCGCGATAGGCTAAGGCAGAAGGAAAGTGAGGCCAAGAAGGGGTAGCTCCGTAATCCAGGCGGAGCCTGTCGAGGTCCTCATTGGCGGCGTCCTATCTTCGCGAAGCGCAGCGTTCGAAATGTCGACGGCCCAAATTTGGACGATGTGGCGATTATAAAAAGGATCGACACAAAGTCCTCTCATTTAAAGGGCACACTTGCGCGGACTCAAGCATGCTGCGGCCTCCATTCAAGAGGCTTTGAGCTCGTGCAGTGTCGGAGGAGACGAGGCAGCTGCAGGCCAAATTCGCCGGTATGCAGACAAACAACGCACGGCAGCAAGCCGGCCAGTATTCGAAAGGAGCTGGCCGCGTTGGAACTCAACCAAGCCAAGCCATTGAATATGCCGATCGGCAGATGGGATGTGCCTAATCCGGCATTGTCGGCCATAGAAGGATCTGTCTGCCCAAATAGGTGATACCCTATATGACCGCAACGCCGGCCTGGAGGACAGACTTCTTCCGGCGAAATGCCTCCGGCCTCCCATGGCGGCTTTTAAGAAGAAGGCCTCATCATATGCCGATGATGCACGCGCCGCTGCAGTGTGATGTGCGGGCCCTCAGCCTGCTGAAGAGAGGCGAACCGCTCAGCGGACGCCCACTGCGAGCAAAGCGGCGCTGGCACTGGTGGTGGCAGTGCCAGAAGGGCATAAAGGGGAAGAAAGCGAATGGCGGTCCCCATCCACAGAACCCGGCAAAGGCAGGTTCTGCGAAGCCGATCCCTCCTAAGCTTCGTCCTCCGCATTCTGCGGCTGTAGTGCTAACCTTACAGCCGGAGGCCGAGGAGAAGGGCTACCTATGCTGGGGTGTTAGCTGATTCCAGTCAGAAAATAGCTCTGGCTGACAGAGGTCACAGACAAAGGGCTTGCGAATAAGGAATCGAACTTCCGGGCGCCACGAGCGTCCGGCTTCTTGCCGAGGCTTGTGTATATGCTCTAATTTATACCTTAAAAAATAAAAAATAATCCTTATAAGTCCCAAATGGATACTGACTCATGCAATTGAATTTGCAATTTCGAAAAGGGCACATATCTGGAAATTTAAAATCTTCAGGAATTGAAAAAAAAACTAAATATTTTCCGAATCATTGTATTATATCTAAAATGCTATTAATTTGCTTTCAAAAATGATTGAAATGATTTATTTTAATATTGATATGTATATGTTATTAGATATTTTATATTTGTGAGATGTGCCCTTTTCGAAATTAAGACTAATTGGGTACAATAAATGAAACAAAAAAATCATAAGAAACTTGTGTAACTTTTATTTTAAGCATCTAAAATCAAACATATTATTAAAATTAGATATATGTAACACGGTTTCATTAAAAATCTTCTGCAGCTTCTCCTTCAGTAGTTTCTCCTTCTACAAATTCAGCCGGTATGTATTGCTTCACCTTTGAAATGTCTGCAATCTTTAGATGGTTTATAGGTACCTACTTCACCAGGGTTTCTTGGGTCAAAAACAAACTCGTAATAAGTCGATACTTGAAAAGTAACTTTTTGTCTTTTAGGTACATTTTTTCCGTAACTTCTCACTGATAAAGGTTGAGCTTTAAAATTTAACTGAGCCCATTTCTTGAAATCTATAATGTCTTCTGTATTGACTTTTTGAACGTCAAATTTCTCCGTGTTGCTGGATCTTACTATTAGATCAATATATTGTTGGTGGGTAAACACACGGTCTTCGGGTCTAATTTTCCTTTTGACAACTGAAAAGTTTCTGTCGCAATCATTAAAAGAATGACCTCGTACTGGAAAATATATATGGATCATCATATTTTTTTGTACAGATAATGCCATCAAAAATCGAATCACCGTATCATTCTTGTTTTGTCCTGGGCAACCGTCACAAAAAAGATGAAGATCAGTTATCGTATCTGGAACGTACATATTTATGTAATGATTTATGAAAGACAAGACTTCGCTGGGACCTTTTAATGCTTGCCACAGAGTACTTTTTACATACGGAAATAGAGTACAATCTTACAGGCAAATAGGGGGAACAGCTTACTAGCGTCATCTGTATTTGGCGAACGGAACTAATATTTATAAGTAGGTATATATACCGACCTATACATATTGTAGACTGCTTAGATATAGGTTCATACCTACACTCGTAGGTATCTATAGATAGTATGTATGACTGATGGAAGGTAGGATTGTGTTCAGATTATTTATTATTTAATTCCCTAACAATTTGACATGTCATCCAAATTAAAAAATAATATATATAATTACTCTGAACACATATTTTTAAATAATAGAAATTTTTGGCTTCTATTCTTTATTTTCACATAAAATACATTCGAATGACTTCCTTATCCTAATAAAAACAGTTGATAAAGTTCCTCGAGGAGTGGCCCACTGGGGTCTGATGCTCTATCAGTTGGCGGCAACTGCTCTCAAATTGCAACACAATTTGAGAGCAGTTGCCGCCAACTGATACAGAGAACTTCTCAAAAGTAGGGACCATATAATTTTTGTAACTACAATGCCAATGTAGTAATAATTAATATGGTACAGAGTTGGTCACAGATTGCAGGCAGGAGGTTGCATAGGAACTCCTATACTTCTCTAGATAACTCGGTTGTATTTTGGTCCTTTAGAATTGCCTCTAATAAAAACTGTACTGTATGACCAGTCTCTCTGCACCTAAAGGGTGCAAATGGAGCCCTATCACTAAGACTCCTCAATCTGTCTGACAGTAGGCTGTTTATAGTGAATTGGAAACAGTAGTTGGAATTTAACAACAGTATTTCAAAATGACAACTATGAGAATAAAAGTGTTTTTGTACATTAGTACAACACCATTCATGTGAGAGCTCTACTCTACTTGACTGTTTTTTTAATTGAGGATATTAAATATACTTATTTTTAATTTTGAGACATTTTTGGAAATAAATTTTTGCCATCATTTGGAATTTGTCATTGGTGTCATCGACATCTTTTCTTCCATATAAAATGTTATTAATTATTTTACAATAATTATATATAAAAAGCGACAAACTGCATTAATCAAGAAATTTATCAACTTGTTTTTATGGTTAGGAGACGAGATATGTTTTATATCTACTAACGTATAGACAATGGTTTTAATGTATTGTTTTAGGTTCTTTTTCTCAAAATCTTTTTTTAATACAGACATTGCTATGTCTTGTATATTTGAAATTATATTCACAATTGAGGGAGTCAGACTGCAAAGCCAATGATGATCTGCATATTCCCTGTATATTATATACTCTAGTTCTTTTGATGACACTAATTCTTTTTTGCATGTTTCACAGGACTTATATATTTTTTTTTGTTTTTTTTATAAAGTACCCAGTTACATACTGTAAGGGGGCCAATATTCTTGGATCACGTTTTTTTTCCATTGGCTCCAGCTCAATACTTAAAATATCATCTAAAGCAGGTGCACAGGTCGAGTCGTCATCGGCTTCACAATCTGCGACAATGAGGGTTATCAGTGCCTCTCCTAAATCATGCTCACAATTTCCTCCTGGGGTGTGGACACTAGTTAGGCTGTTGACTAGCAATGTGGTAAACACTGATACA
This sequence comes from Lasiommata megera, assembly GCA_928268935.1. NCBI lineage: Eukaryota > Metazoa > Arthropoda > Insecta > Lepidoptera > Nymphalidae > Lasiommata > Lasiommata megera. The sequence goes on from OV743333.1 coordinate 3,254,430, forward strand.
AAACGCTCAGGCGTAGGGTTTGTGTTGCGGCAACCGTGTGATCGAATAGCCCCAAAAAAGTTTTCAATGGGGTCCTGGTTTAGATGCCGCATCCAAACTGAAGTTATATTAAATTTGGTTTCTAAATTTTTTAATAAAACCAAAATTCCTTCCAGTGTCCACTCCCAATTGTTTATTGTTGGTACTTTTTTGCCTGCTTTATCTATAAATTTCATGGATTTTAAAATCTTCTTCGCTTCCCTCCATTTTTCGTGATGTACTGATGATGGTGTCACAGGCCCCAAAAGTGGTTTTGCGAACCTTTTTTTTTTTCTTCGTAAAACTGCCATTGACAGAGTCAAATAAATTGTCACAGAAGAGGAGTATATCTGCAGTTCCTTTGCATTCTTCTGAAAGAATTTTCTTATCTGGAACAGAAAACAGGAATTGCGTGATTTAAAATATTTTTAACTCCTACTAAAAAATAAACTAAAAAAAACAATTATTGTTATCAACATGAATATATATTATATAATATAGTAACAACTATATTTATAAAGTCTCAGTGTGCCTGAATGCATATAATAGTTACCACTTGTAATCAACCAACCAATTAATGAACAATGGGTCATCCATTTTCAATAATCTGAGTGGTGTAACCTGAATTATGCATTTAGCTGCACCTACTTGAAAAAGTAAAGTCTGCTTTCATTGCACTATGAATGCTAACCTAACCAAAGCCACACTATAAATTACAATAAATTGAGTTGGGGTGATTTAGTAATTGCAGGTGGAAGAAATACACAATATGCAGTCAATTACCAGTGCACAATGACTTGTATCACCCAACCCCACAGAGAATAGTTATAATATGTAACAAAACAGATACCTGCAAGGTAGCCCATATTAGATGCAACAGTTGCGCTGAACACTTGGCTTGCATATTTAACTTTAATTTTTCTTATTTCATGGGGAACAATATGGTTGTCTGTCAATTTGGGTACAAGCCTCACAAATCACATGGAGTAATATCAAATGTTGCCACTTGGCTACTTTTATTACTCCATTCAACTCATACTCTAGATTTTTCATCAAGAGAGAATTATTCCCTTTAAAAGGTGAGGGGGGTCATACAGTGGCACTATGTCTTCTCCATTTACGACAAAGACTTTGTCTCTTGGAGTTTCTCCACGTCTTAAATAATCAGCCCTGGTCTCATCCATTCGATACTTCATAGCTTGGCGATTGTTGGTGCCTTGGTCACACACAGTGGCAACTACTGTGAAGCCAGCTTCTTCTAAATTAATTATAAGTTCTTTCACTTGCCTTGCAAGTTCTGATCCTTTTGTTGCACCAGAGGAAAACGTATACAATACCGGCTGCTTGTAATTTTTCTGAAGTCCTCTGATCATGAATACTTGCCGAGCATGATTTGCCAAAATGGGTTGTGTTTGTTTTCCAGTATTCACAAAGCCGGTTACACTGTCTTTTCTTTCATTGTATGTCACATTCATTTTAAGGGACATTTCATCGAACATCAAAATACATAACTTCTCATCTGACTTCATCTCTGCTGATTTTGATTTCATCTGCACAAAAATCTTTTTGTTTATGCCAGGCTTGATGTTGGCTCTGGTCAATAGTTTCATTAATGTTTGTGGTGTATGTTGTGGAAGTTATTTTTTCTTAAATATCAAAACGCCTTCCTATCATCTTTTTTCCTTGTTCGCAAAATTGCATCATCATCAATATTTTTGAAGCAGATGGCAAATTCTACATCACTTTTAAAAATTCAGGATTTGAAGTTATCTTCTTTGCCAGTTTTAGTTCAATGGTCTGCTTTGTTAGCTTGTTCTTATATTTAGAAATTTTTCTTTTCACAGATACAAGCCTTTTGTGTTTAAATCCTGTTCAGGTTTGGTCAACTTCACACTATGTGTTGTCACTTTTATTGTTGTATTTCTCCTGTTTGTATCAGCTGAAAATAAAATAACATATTACTTACTTGTAAAATGCTTATTTCCAAGAATTTGTCCGCATGAACTACACAAATTTCCAAAAAATCCTTTTTTAGCGGATGTTTGCCCAGTAGATTGAGCTGCATATTGATAGATCAGTTTTTTTTTTTTTTTTTTTTTTTTTTTTTTTTTTTTTTTTTTCGGACTGTCTATTAGCTGTACAAACCCTATTGGTTGCCACAGCGTAACCGGGCTGTTTGGCGAGCTTTGGAAAGAAGCTCTGCCAGAAGAAATTTTGAGCCCTAGGGCTCGAAGAAACTATGGGAACGACTGCCTAAGGGCGCCTCCTTTGAGGCCGAACCTCGGCTTAGGCGACGTTTGGGATAACGGGGGGGTCGGACGGTGAGTGGTCCGTACGTCTCCGAGGCCGTGGATGGAGCCCACGTCCGGATGACGTAAGATAGCGGGGACCTCGTCTTCGCCGGCGAAGACGGTGTGTAGCGTATGATTGTGTGGTAGGTGGTACGAGTGTGTTGTCAGTAGTCATCTGATCGTCAGGGTCATGAAGGATATGTTTAGGTCTCCTCTTTCGGAGAGGAGCGCTTAGGTCGGGGGAGTAAAAAGAAGCCGCAACTACGAGAGGGTTGGGGTGTCGGATTGATTTCTCGAAATAGATTTTCGAGAGTTTCTTAAAGTGCTGAGCGATAGTGTCAAGTTCTAGGTCTCTGTGCAGATCTACGTTACGCACATACCAGGGACAGCCGGTTGCCGTGCGCATGAAACGATTCTGAATCGTTTGAAAGGTTTTATACGTGGGACGAAGCGCTATAGCGGCGCTCGCGTAAGACATGATTGGGCGGATACAAGTTTTATATAATGTCACTTTGTGACGGAGAGGTAGCCTACTGCGTTTATTAATCATGAAGTAGAGTCTGTTAAGAACATAACGGGCTTTCTGACTGACTCTACGTATGTGCGGCGAAAAGGACAGGCGACTATCAAAGGTTACACCTAGATATTTGACAGTGCGTTCCCATGGAATCACACGATTAAATAATATAAGGTCCTTTTTGTATCTGGGGTCAGGGCGGTTAAGTCCGGTAAAAAGAAGCGCTTTGCTCTTTTCCGGGTTAGCTTCTATCCTCCATTGGCGGAACCAAGCGCCTAAGCGCTTGATCGCTTTCTGAAGGCGGGCTACTATGTACGGTAGCGAACGACTGGTCGTGTAAAGAGCAGTGTCGTCCGCGTACTGGGCTAGCTCTACATAAGGGCTCTTGGGTATATCGCTCGTGTACAGCGTATAGAGGTAGGGCGCTAGAACTGAACCCTGGGGTACGCCAGCCTTTAGGGGTCTCCTAGACGACAGAGTGCCGTCTATTCGAAACCTAAAGGTGCGATCGGTTAAATAGTCTTTTAATAGGTATAAAAGCCTATCCGGGATACCCTGGGTTTGTAATTTATAAATGAGACCGGCGTGCCAGACTTTGTCGAAAGCCTTGGCTACGTCGAAGAATACGGCTCCTGTGAGGCGACCACGTTTCCAATCGTAAAGCCCTCGCGCCACGTGCTCCGTTAGGCGGTGCACTTGGTGGACGCTAGAATGTTTGGATCGAAAGCCAAATTGCTCGTCATTGATAAGCTTTTTAGCTTCGATGACGACTTTAAGTCGGGCGAGTATTATCCTCTCGTACACCTTTGCTAAGGAGTTGAGAAGACTTATAGGGCGGTAACTAGAGGGGAGGTTAGCGGGCTTACCAGGTTTTTTAATACCTATTACTATAGCCTCTTTCCACTCTGTGGGGAAAGAGCATCCTGCCAGCAGGGCGTTATATATCATTACCAGTAGGTACAGTAGCTGGGGAGGGATGCATTTAAGTGCCCTGTTTGTGATCACATCGGGACCGGGAGCTTTCTTAGAGTGCAGCCTATTGATAATCGACTGAACCTCTTCGCAAGTCGTGGGAGCTATGGGCTCGCTGTCTGGAGACAGTGGGCCTAGTGAGTCTATTTTATTGGTGACGATACCTACAAAGTTGGGATTTATAGAACTATCGCTCGGGGTGCACTGTGCTTCAAACGAGTCAGCGAGGCATTCGGCCTTATCCAGATCTTCGAAAGCGGGTGGAAGATTGGGTCGTAAGAGAGGGGGTGTGGCTGCAACGTGGTCAGCTTTGAGAGCTCTCGCTAGGCCATGGTACGCTGTATGGGATGGCGTGAGCTCTCCTAGCTTTCTGTCCCAGTAGTGGGCCCTCAGAGAGTCAAGGCGAGCCCTGAGCTCTCTTTGGATTTGCCAGAGTTTTCTCCGGTTGTCGTCTGTCGGACAGTCGGCATGTGCCCTAGCTTGGCTGTTCTTACGCGTCAGTATTTGTCGAACGTTGGCCGGCAATTCCCTACGACCGAAGTCGTTAGAAATTGTGCGGGAACAGTCGTTGACTGACTGACGAACGTGCCTGGTAAAGTGAGACGCTGCACGTTTAGCGTCCTCTACGGAGTCTATGGTGTCGGGGATTTCATTAAGGTGCACAGAGTCTAGTGTTTTAAGTCGGTCGGTTAAGTTTTTCCAATCTACTATTACTTTGGTCGGAGGGGGGGTGTCTACCGGGGGTCCTAGCTGGAGTAGGACGGGACGGTGGTCAGAGCTAAGCTCGTGTAGTACTTCTAAAGAAAACACATGAAGTGTGATATTCTTAAAAATAGCTATGTCCAGTATGTCGGGTCTGTCCAATGAGTTTTCATTGTACGGGTAACGCGTCGGTTCGTTGGGGGCTAAGATAGCAAAATCTATGTCATTACTTTGATACAATCGATTAAGTTGTCGACCATGTCCGTTAGTAACTCGGGAATTCCAGCACTCATGTTTGGCGTTGAAATCTCCGGCCAAGATGACGGAGTTGCCAAGAGCGAGCAGCGCACGAAAGTCGCTCTCTATGAAGTCTCTAATGGGAGAGAGGTATACTGATGCTAGGATGACCGACGGATGGCCGGTCATGCTAACTTGACAAATGGATGCTTCCATGTTATTTAAGTCGGGAGGGTCGAGAGGTATACAGTGAAGAGACCTCCTGAAATAAATTAATGTGCCTCCCTTTGGGGCGTGTTCTCTATCATTACGTATTACATTGTAGTTCGCAATTTTAGGCGTATCGTTACTAGGTTTAAGGAAGGTCTCTTGCACTAGAAAGATATCTAATTGGTGTGCACAGGCAAATTCTCGTATTTCGTCGATCTGTCGGATAAGGCCGTTTGCGTTGAAAAACGCGATTCTGAGGGATCGGGGTTTGTTTCTACATGTAATTGGTGTACTACCCATTATGGTTTAGTTTGCGGATCGCCAATATAAGATCGGCGTGCTCGGAGCATGCAGTAAGTCTGCAGTAGTTGGGGTCGTTGAGCTTCTTCATGCAGAGAGTGAACTCAACTTCACCAAACGTGTCAATGACACTGATAATTGAGTTCAGTGACTTATTGCCTGACGCAGGGGTCGAACTGGTGGGCGCTTTAGGGGCGGGTGAGGCCACCACCGGCGGGGAGGCCTTAGGGGCTGCGGGTGCTGCCGGCTTAGGCTGGGCTGGTTTGAACCACGCATTAACGGCCGGAGCCGGCGCGGGTACAAACTTTTCTTGGACAGGCTTGGTTTTCGCCTGTTTGCGAGCGGCTTGTTTGCCACCGCGTCTTTGTTTGCGCGGGGCCTTAGGACAACCGCGATAATTTGCGGGATGCCCCTCAGTCTGGCAGAGGACGCAACTCGGTTGTCCAACCGACTTGTCCTTGCGCTGACAGTCAGCGGTGCCGTGGTCGCCTAGGCACTTCACGCACCTAGGGCGGGCGTGGCAATTGCGGGCGCAATGGCCGTATAGTTGGCAGCGATGGCATTGGCCGATCGCGCCACGGTTGCGGGGCGTCTCAATGCGCAAGCCGGTTAGGCGGCACACCGAACGGATCCTAAATATAGATTTGCCTTGAGGGCAAAGGTCTAGAATTACGAGACAAAGCTCGTACGGGGTTTTAGACCGTGAATTGTACATACGATGTACTTCCTTCACGGGGAGATCCTGGGACAGAAGGTCCTCCTTAATTCGCTCAGTTGTGAGCTCTACTGGGAGTCCACGAATGACTACTCTCAGGGTGCGCTCTTCCTCAAGAGTGTAGGAGTGGTATCCTACATTCTCCTGGCGGAGCAGGGCGGTAAGATGCCGGTGGTCCGTCGAGGTCGGACATTGGACTTTGATGCCAATGTTGGTAGAGCGGGCGTTGCTGAACTTAATGTTAGCAGTGTCAATAAGGGGAATCATGCGTTCCCAAGCAGATTTTTCCCTAATAAATAGGGGGGGCACCTTCTCTTTGCGCTCCTCGGACATAGGGGAGTCTTCCGACCCCTCATTGTCCTCGACGCGCGTCTGAGAAGACGGGGCGGGGGCAGCAGTGGCCGCGGGGGCCGTAGAGGCTATGATCCTCTTTGCGGGGTTGGAGGTGTTTTTAGCCTTAAGCTTGCGCTTTTGGCTTTTTGAGGCGACGGGCGTGAAGCCCACGTCGTCCTCGGCCTCCATGTCGGAGGAAGCGGGTGAAGCCGGGGCGCGAGGCGCTACGGTGCGCGGCGCCGGCTCGATCTCCGTGGCAGGTAGCCCGGAGGGGTCGGAGGGGAGGGGGTTTTCCGAGAACACCAGATGGGTGTCCCGGGTAGCGGGGGCGGGGGCGCCGGCCGTCATAAACCTTTTCAGGTAGTCCGGCTGGTTGCTAAGTAGGTCCTTTAAGAGGGCCTGCATGTCCACGTGGGGTGGCGTGGTGGCGGCCATAGTGGCCGCGGGTCTAAAACGGTGCCTCCCTGCCGAGGCAGGGAGGTGAGTACCTAAGGTGTGGCCCTAATGGGACCTCGCCTGTAGGTGGCGAGGGTGTGTCGCTAAGCTAATTAATGCTAGTGTACTGGAATCCTAGACCCTAGAACTACACTGCACTAACACAACGGAGACACTGACACTGACACTGAACACACCACTCACTGTGCGAACTGACTGGTCGGAGCGCGTAACGAGACATCCGTTCGGGACGGACGTCGATCGAACACTGGATAGATCAGTGAGTCAGCCAGTCAGTTAGTTAGCTTTTCATTATACATATATATATTTAGATGTAAAAAATGATAATACACAATCACTTCACAGATCTTTATACTGACTAACATAATATTATAATGTTAAATATATTTTATTTGTGTAATTTAAAACAAAAAAAAAATGCATATTATCATCTACATTCTTCACAATAGTTAAAACAGTGAAAAAAGATTATAATTATTATGATAGGTGTCATTATGGAAAAATATTTTAAATCTTACCTTTCTGTTGATTTCTGTAAATATTTTCTTTTTCTTGGATCAAAAGTTCACACTGTTTTGACACTTCTATCTCAATGGACAAATTATCAGCTGGAAAAGAGAATAAAAATATGACATTGACACAAGTTTATGTATAATTTTAAATGAAGTACACTGTGCATGGTTTTCTAATGTTTCAGATAAACCTTTGTTACAAATACACCACACATGGAATGTATCTTTCAAGTTCTTAGGTCATTTTAACAAGTTAGTTTGTTAATGATAATTTGATATAATAATACTAGCTGATTTCTGGCATGTGCCATGTAATTGCAAATTATAACTTATTGTATGTTGATACAGTAAGTCACTAGGTCAGAATCTTTTACGTAAGTGAAAACAGCAACTGTATGACAAACTGAAACAAAATTTCAACTCAATTTGACAAACAATGTGCAAACATATGTTATGAATGAACAAATATTATACATACATGTAGCTAGAGATGATGATCTATTCATAGGCAAGTGGTTGAAAGTGATTGAATTCAAGCCTGAAAGTAAAACAAAACTTAAAAATAGCACAATAATATTGTAACATAATTATTATCACTTTTGTAAATGACTTTGGTAATCAGCTTCAACATCAACTATGCCATATTATTTCTAATATGAGGTTATACTCCCTTTATTTTGAACATACACTGAGCGGCACGGAATGTGGCCCAAATGCATTTTGTGGGTTATTATCAAAATAAACCGCAAAACGGCTGTTTTTTTGTTTTGAAAACCTAAATTGTTTATTGAAATCCTAAATGCAATTACAAGGAGGTTTAATTAACAAAATAAACCATAACAGATAAGTTAACAAAGCATGGCGGGATTTATTTAGGTATCTATAGTATTGAGAGTAGGCATACCGACTAACATTTGAGGAACCAGGTTTCGGAAACCTAAATAATGTGGTTTCAGGATCCTCGGCAGGTGAGGAACCACACCAAAAACATTTTCTTTGCTTTTCCTTCATAGTTATGAGGAAAATAAAAGAAAAGTTATGAAGGAAAAAAACGTTTGTTAAAATAACTATGGAGGAAAACGAATTAGAAAGTCTCGCACACAACACTCAGGTGTTTGGGAGTCTGCATAAAACGGACGGAGGAACCTAGGCTCTACTTACGTCATTTAATGGCGAAAAAAACACTTCACGTTGCAAAAGTAGATCACATCCACAAAAAATTGCAAAACACTAACAGACCAGGTGACAGCTATTGTAATTGGGGTTGCCGGATACAAAAGCAAAATCATACCATCTAATTTTGTAAAATACTGTCTAATTTTATATATTATTAACGCTGAAAAAGGGTATTTATATTGTATTAATAATAATACCATTGAACATTGATTTGATTAGCCAAATATTATGTCAGATATCAGCTAATACATCGATAAATAAATTTTAAGAAATAGTTAATTGGTAGCTTTTTAACATATAGCCACATTTTCAGATTTGCCAGTTCTAAAAAACCCTAATGAGAGACCGAAATTTGGGTCTCACTCACACAGTACAGAAGAATTTTGGCAACACAGTTCTAGCCCCCGTAGGTATTCCAAAGCTCACCCAATGAGACGACCCCCCCTGGCCGCCATTATCGCTATTGGAATTTTTGCCTGTTTTACCGACCGACTGCCGACGTTGTTTGAAGACTGAACATAGGCACAAGTCAAGATTGCATACTGCTTTACCGACAGCGTGGACCGCGTCCTGTCAAAAGAAAATTTCTTCAGCTTATGAAAAAATCTACGAAGATGGTAGTTTTGGAATTTTGGTATTAAGATTTATTTTGAAGACTGAAGACTAAATGAGCCCAAACAAGCCATTTTGCACGATAGTCGAAGAATTTAAGAAGTAATACTAGTTTAAAGACCACAATGACGCCAAAGAAGGATGGAAAAAGTGAAGATGAAGAACAGGAGTTAGATGTACAAATTTCATTAAAGGACCTAGAAAAATCGATGAATATTTTTACCGGAGATGACACCTGCCCTATTGAAACATTTATCGACGAATTCGAAGATACAGCTCAAATTATGAAATGGACTAAAATCGAGAAGCTGTTTTATGCAAAGAGACTCTTAGACGGAACTGCCAAAATATTTTTACGATATTTGGGAAAAGTAAAGGGCTATGCAAGCTTAAAGAAGGCACTTAAGGAAGAATTTGGCCCTAAGAAACTCGCATCGCGTAAAATGAAGAACGATGAAACGTATCAACAATATTTCCTGTCTATGAAAGAATTGGCATTTCATGGCAAGGTTGAAGACGCTGCACTGATTGAATACTTTATTGATGGCATCCGTGATTTAGAGACTAATAAAGTTATTTTATATGGTGCTACAGACTTGAAAGATTCTCGCATGAAGTTGGAAATTTACAGTGACTTCAGAAATATCTAATATATTTACAACCTCTGGTCACACATCTGCGCATCATTCAACTCGAAAAATGACTCGTGTGAAAAGATGTTACAACTGTGGTGATCTTGGTCAGCAGTCACCCGCCTGTCCAAAGGGAGTCAAATGTTTTAAGTGCAAAGAGTTTGGTCACAAATCAACAGAATCTACTAACAAACCCAAGAAGACGCTAAATATACAGAATAAAAATGAAGAAGAAAAATACCCTACAAGAAGATTAGGATTAATCAAGCAAACTGTAGCTCTGATAAATACTGGAAGCGACATAAACCTTATAAGGAAATCAGCATTTGAGACAGTTCAAGAAGGAATTAAAGATTAATAAACAGAATCAACGTGTATTACAGGAATAGCGGGGCAAAAGGGTTCATACTGAAGGAATATTCACAGCTAATGTACAGAGTATAGTTACTATACAGATGTCATGTTGTGAAGGACAAAGAAATACCTGTAACTATTATTGGAAATCCTATTCACAAAGACTTCGAAGTAAACTTCATGCCCGAAGGTGTCTTCACAGAACAGATTATGCATCTTACACTTCTAATAGAGGAGAAAGATAATGCACAAGAATATGATATAGAAGATTCTCAATACACTGAAAAGATCGGTAAAATGTGTGAAGAGTACAAGCCTAATGAAAAGAAGAAAGTAATATAGAATTGAAAATAATACTTACCGATGAAGACCCTGTTTTACAGAATCCACAGACGTCTGTCACCCTTAGAGATGAATGCTGTGAATACATAAGTACAAGATTGGCTAGATAAAGGAATAATCAAACCTGGCAAATCTGATATTGTCTGTCCTGTAGTTCTAGCTGATAAGAAAGACGGATCACGTAGAATGTGCATAGACTATCAACGACTAAATAGAAAAGTAATTAAAGAAAGATTTCCATTACCTATAATAGAGGACCAGATAGACAAGTTGAGGGAAGCAAAGATGTTCACGTCCCACGATATGAAGAATGGTTTTTTACACGTGAAAGTACACCTCATTTGTAACACCCCAAGTGCAATACGAATTTCAAAGAATGCCTTTTGGATTGTGCACAGCGTCATCCGTATTTGAAAGGTTTATTAACAACATTTTTAACCATCTTATTGCTGATGAAATTCTATTGGTGTATCTTGATGATTTGATTATACCCTCGAGAACAGAAGAAGAAGGAATAAGTAAGCTAGAAAAAGTGTTTAAAAGAAAAGAGGAAAACGGTCTAGAATTTAATTGGAAGAAATGCCATTTTCTGAAGAAGGAAATACAATATTTTGGCTATATTATTTGTGACAACGAAGTACAATTCGATCGGCCACAGTCACACAAAGCGGGAGACCTCTTTAAAAAATCACCCCAATCTCAAGGTCCGGCGGCTGAATGAATGGAGGGAATCCAGTCCCGAGGGTGTTACGGGGAATTTAAAAGTCGCCATAATTATATTTGATATTGATATTTATCCGGGCGGGTCCCCGAAAGAGGAATCCCGTGGTGTGTCGGGGACAAGACAAGTATACAGGGGGCCAACCAACCGAGATGAGAGTGTGATAGAGGAGTGTGGATTGTGTGGATTTGTTGGGTTGAAGTGTCGTCCTAGAGAGGTACGAGGACACGGTAGAAAGGGAGGAATGGAACCATGCGCCGTCTCTAAAAAAAGATGTCTTAAGGGTCAGCGTTAGAGAGCAGCCTCATGGCCGTTGAGAGCAGCAGGCCCCGGACGGGGTCTGAGTTCTCTGCGGCCACAATTGTCTCAGTGCGTCTCTGGCGTGGGACGAAAAGAGCCTGCGTCGTCTTCGCCCACTAGAGAGAGGGCGCGATAGGCTAAGGCGGAAGGAAAGGGAGGCCAAGAAGGGGTAGCTCCGTAATCCAGGCGGAGCAAAACCTGTTGAGGTCCTTATTGCCGGCGTATCTTCGCGAGGCGCAGCGTTCGAAATGTCGACGCCCCAAATTTGGACGATGTGGCGATTATAAAAAGGATCGACAGAAAGTCCTCTCATTTAAAGGGCACGCTTTTGCGCGGACTCAAGCATGCTGCGGCCTCCATTCAAGAGGGCGTAAAGGCTTTGAGCTCGCGCAGTGTCGGAGGAGACGAGGCAGCTGCAGGCCAAATTCGCCCGTATGCAGACCAACAACGCACGACAGCAGGCCGGCCAGTATTCGGAAGGAGCTGGCCACGTTGAGTTCCAACGCGGCCAGCCATTGAATATGCCGACCGGCAGATGGGATGTGCCTAATCCGGCATTGTCGGCCATAGAAGAGTCTGTCTGCCCAAATAGGTGATATCCTATATGACCGCAACGCCGGCCTGGAGGACAGACTTCTTCCGCCGAAATGCCTCCGGCCTCCCCTGGCGGCTTTTAAGAAGAAGGCCTCATCATATGCCGAAGATGCACGCGCCGCTGCAGTGTAAGGTGCGGGCCCTCAGCCCGCTGAAGAGAGGCGAACCGCTCAGCGGACGCCCACTGCGACCAAGGCGGCGCTGGCACTGGTGGTGGCAGTGCCAGAAGGGCATAAAGGGGAAGAAAGCGAATGGCGGTCCCCATCCACAGAACCCGGCAAAGGCAGGTTCTGCGAAGCCGATCCCTCCTAAGCTTCGTCCTCCGCATTCTGCGGCTGTAGTGCTAACCTTACAGCCGGAGGCCGAGGAGAAGTTCTACCTATGCTGGGGTGTTAGCTGATTCCAGACAGAAAATAGCTCTGGCTGACAGAGGTCACAGACAAAGGGCTTGCGAATAAGGAATCGAACTTCCGGGCGCCACGAGCGTCCGGCTTCTTGCCTACGCTTGTGTATTTGCTCTAATTTATATATTCTTTGGCTTCCTATTAAATAAAAAAATAAAAAATAATCCTTATAAGTCCCAAATGGATACCGACTCATTCAATTGAATATGCAATTTCGAAAAGGGCACATATTTGTAAATTTAAAATGTTCAGGAATTGAAAAAAACTAAATATTTTCCGAATCATTGTATTATATCTAAAATGCTATTAATTTGCTTTCAAAAATGATTGAAATGATTTATTTTAATATTGATATATATATGTTTTATTTGATATTTTATATTTGTGAGATGTGCCCTTTTCGAAATTAAGACTAATTGGGTACAATAAATGAAACAAAAAAAAACTTAAGAAACTTGTTTAACTTTTATTTTAAGCATCTAAAATCAAACATTAAATGTAACACGCTTTTATTAAAAATCTTCTTCTGCAGCTTCTCCTTCAGTAGTTGTAGGCCATTGTAAGATTTCTTCAAAAATCTATAAATTCAGCCGGTATGTATTGCTTCACCTTTGAAATGTTTGCAATCTTTAGATGGTTTATAGGTACTTTACCACTATATGCTGAATTTGATTTACTTGAGAAATGTCACTATCTATATAGTTTCTTGCGAGTACTTCACCTGGGGTCAAAAACAAACTCGTAATAAGTCGATACTTGAACAGTAACTTTTTGTCTTTTAGGTACATTTTTTCCGTAACTTCTCACTGATAAAGGTTTAGCTTTCAAATTTATCTGAGCCCATTTCTTGAAATCTATAATGTCTTCTGTATTGATTTTTTCAACGTTTAATTTCTCCGTGTTGCTGGATTGTACTATTAGATCAATATATTGTTGGTGGGTAAACACACTGTCTTCGGGTCTAATTTTCCTTTTGACAACTGAAAAGTTTCTGTTGCAATCATTAAAAGAATGAACTCGTACTGGAAAATATATATGGATCATCATATTTTTTTGTACAGATAATGCCATCAAAAATCGAATCACCGTATTATTCTTGTTTTGTCCTGGGCAACCGTCACAAAAATGATGATGATCAGTTATCGTATCTGGAACGTACATATTCATGTAATGATTTATGAAAGACGACACTTCGTTGGGACCTTTTAATGCTTGCCCTTCATGATACGAATAAAATGTTCCTTTGCCAGTTTTCATATTGTGTATACAAAATTCGTACACCCAAAGTTGTCTGTAGTAAAAAATCTCCTGTACAGGGAGAGTAGGTAAAGGTAAATTTTGCATGTAATGGAAAGATAATCCTAAAACAGTTTCAAAACTGGCACATTTTTCTTGTCTTTCTTATACTTTTTTATAAAATTTACCAGCACGACGCCTGTGTATTGTTAATTCTGCTTCTGCTGTTATTTTAGCGCCATCATTTAAATGAGGATCCCTTATCTTAACATTCAGTTCTTCACACTTACTGCAAACGTCGATTTGAGGTCTCCCAAAGGATAATTCAAAATTAAAATATATAACTGATAGTTGATTTTGTCCGCCATTTCTGGTGTCCGGCTGAAAAACATGTCATATAATTTCTTGATATTTAATGACGATGACAGATATTGTTTTGTAATATCATTAGAATAATGAATTTCTTTTTTATCAAGCGCATCTATGAAGTCGTGAATTTTAATGCAATATTCGCCAGGAATAACATTACTCCTTGAATCTACTGCTTTGCCTCGCTGATCTTGTGGTATTTTATTCTGTTTCTGTAGTTCTGTCAAACGTCGGCACCTCTTAACAGTGATTCCATATAAACTAAAGAACGCAGATTTACATACGTTTCTTTTTTCGGTCTACAAAATATTTACAGGAAACTGTTTTAGGTTTTGCCTTAGCTGGATCGTAGGTTCGTTTTGAGGTGTCCTTAGGCATTGATAATTCTATCCTACTCTTTAGATAAATATCTTGTTCGTTTTTAGTTCCTAAAGAATTCATTTTTTCAATCAAGCCATCCATATCGTCTTCCGATAGTTTTTCAAAACATTTATGGGGGCACCTGGAACAATATCAACAATAACTTAAATCGATTAAAAGAGAAACAAAACGAACGTGAAACTGATTAAAATAATAACGAATGTCGTAAAATAATCTAGGCTATCGTTTTAAATTAATACAAATAATATGAAACTATATAGGCACCTATATTAATAATATACAATGAACTTACCGGCAACTTGCTCCTGTTCGTCGTCCTGGTACTCGTCTCCCTTTGTGGTTAATATGTGGTAAACCTCTTGATTTCTTACTCCTTTTTTTTCGGAATCAGATGAACTCATTGTGTGCGCTTATAACACTAATGGACGTGTTAACTAACCACTGTCAATACAATGACTGATGCAATATTTACTTTTATTACATCATACTAACGAAAGAGACAGTAATTTTTTGCTTTAACGTTCTTATTTTTAATTTAATAAGTTCGAAAAGGGTACATCTCTGGGAGTTGTGACCTTTTCAAAATTGTTTCTGTACTGACCATGACGTTGCTAGTCGAAGGAATACCAGAGATGTGCTCTTTTCGATAATAATGGGTGAAGGAAAGCATTTACACCACATTTATGCAAAAAAATCTATTAGGCAAAATATGCGACATGTGCCCTTTTCGAAATTGCACATTCAATTAGAAATGTCCGATCTTTTATACTGTAGTGTGTAACCATTCCGGTATGAAAACAGCTTTATTTAAAGTGCTTTTTCAGCACTATTGTCTTGTAACTAATTATACCTTTTTAAACAATAAACCGGACCTTCAAACTAAATGGACGTATTATTTCAACTCTTCTAATCTATCGTGACCAGACCACACCACATGACGACCTTGCCAGGATAGTGAAGTGTGCGGGGAAGGGGGGATGGGAAATTAGTAACACGTCTGTTGGGTTCGACGTTTATTGTCTTACTATTCTAACTAAACTATTACATATCTTCCACGGCCTCGGAGACGTACGGACCACTCACCGTCCGACCCCCCCGTTATCCCAAACGTCGCCTAAGCAGAGGTTCGGCCTCAAAGGAGGCGCCCTTAGGCAGTCGTTCCCTTAGTTTCTTCGAGCCCTAGGGCTAAAAATTTCTTCTAGCAGAGCTTCTTTCCGAAGCTCGCCAAACAGCCCGGTTACGCTGTGGCAACCAATAGGATTTGTACAGCTAATAGACAGTCTGAAAAAAAAAAAAATACATATAACGTGAACTAATCTAAAGGCTACTTTACTACTCCACACCACCGGTTTACAACAAAGAAAAAAAAATTTGATACATTTTTTTTTTTCAATTTCATATCATTAGTCTTAAAATTACAACTTTTTATGACCAATTCTTAGTACATGTTACAAGTTGTTTTTTGAAAGGTTTGGTGCGATTTTTATGTACCATTTCTACTTTATTATTTTAACATTAGGTGCCTGATCTTCTAAAACTTCATAGGGTCCATTAAACAAATTTTCCAATTTACTCGCAGTTTCATTTTTTAACAATATTAAATCACCTTTCTTATAACATATTTTGTGGATGACATGATGAATTACTTACCTTTATCTGTTGCAATTATTCTTGACTTCATTTAATTTTCGATGATCTATTACTAGTCTGCATTTCTTATTAATATCGTATTTTTTTTAGGTATCAGTAAAATAGGCTGGACCACTCACTTTGGGTTTCTTCAATGATATCATCCTGTAACATTTACTTAATTTGTTTATTTATTTCAGGTATTTGGCTTTTTGTATACTGTAGGGTTTCATATAAATTGGACTAGAATTGGGTTTTAAATAAATTTTATGTTCATATAATTTAGTTGTCGATAGTTTGTTGTTGTCAAAATAAATCATTATACTTAGAACAAATCGCTTATATCGCTTTACGCTCACTAGGATGTAAGTGTTCTAATTGTTACAATGATAAACTTTTTGCTCGTTCTGTACTTGACTTATTTTTATCAAAATAACATATTTGATAGTGTTTCAGTAAGTGTAACTCTGGTTAAAAAGTAGGTATAGTAATTGTATTTAATAGTCTAAGTGGAATGATGTTATCTAAAGGTTTTACAATAATCGATGCAAAAAATAAATCATTTTGTTATTGTTTTGGTAAAATCACACATTTTTTTAATCGTAGCGGAAGGGGGGGGGCATGATGGGGTATCTAAGGAAAATATCAAAAATACAGTATAATCATTGCGTTTATTATGCTTATGTATTTATGGCACAATGCATTATTAATCTAACTACAATTTGGCATAGTCTTTGGGAGATGAACTTATAACATTTTTTTTTTAAATAAATGAATGGACAGGAAATTTTTGAAAAACCATCTTGCCCCTTACCATTAGGGTAAGATGGGGTAATGAAAATGGGGTAAGCTAATTATTATCACAATAAATACAAATATGAATTTCTTCGGTGTTTTCAACATCCACACCAGCACAACCATTGTGAGCCCAACGTCCACAAAGCTGGCAGCCTACCAAACCTTCGGATGATTTCAGAAAACTATGATTTTCATCATTACAATAGAGACAAATTGTATCTTCATCATCGTCATTTTTCGTCTTGGCTGCAACTGTAGTCTTTTGTTTCTTAGCATGTTTTTGAGCCGAGGATCATTAGGAGCGGATACTTTCCTCAGTTTTTTAAAACTCTCTAGCTCATTTTTATAAGGAGTTGAAGTAATGACGTCTTTTTTCCACTCCGTTATTGCTTCCTCTTTTAAGTTTGTCGGATCAAAGGGATTGGCAAAATATCACCAGCGGATGCATTTTCAAAGCTAGATGTAAGATCGCGGCACACCGCACGGATGGGAGATTTAGAAGCAAAAGAACATCCAGGTTCGGGAGCAGGTTTTTCACATCAGGTGTGACTTGCTCTTTAAATTTGTTGATAAAATCTATTCTAACTGGAGTGCATGATTCTGTTGTAACTTCAGGTCTTGTTGTAAGTGCTCCAGAATGGGATGTTGTGGCCGTTGAAGGTACAGTAGTGACTACTGTGGTTGAAGGCACAGATGGAACTACCTCATATTGAGGCCCTTCGGCTTCTGTAACTCTCTGTTGCTCTACACTCGACGAGTTTTCAATATTTTGTATATAGGTAGTTGCAGCAGATATGAAATCGGCATCCGTAAAATTATTTTCATTAAACGGCCATATGCCACACTTTCTGAATGCGTTGAATGCTGTTGACATTGTAGCTGCCTGAAT
The DNA here is from genome assembly GCA_928268935.1 of Lasiommata megera. Taxonomy (NCBI): domain Eukaryota; kingdom Metazoa; phylum Arthropoda; class Insecta; order Lepidoptera; family Nymphalidae; genus Lasiommata; species Lasiommata megera. The sequence continues at coordinate 3,272,130 of OV743333.1, forward strand.
ATTTGCATTTCCAAATATTTCACTTATCTGAAATACAGTTACCACACGCCCTGGATGTGATCTCAACCAGGCCGAAACAGCATGGTCATAATATGTACTGAGTGGCCTCATAAATGCAACATCTGCTGGCTGCATTTTATGTGTGCAGTGAGGTGGAAAGCAAGGTATAATAACTCCATTTTTACGTGCCAGATCAATTACTTCCAAATTTTGAGTGTGACTTACATGCCCATCTAGAAGCAGCAACACATGATTAGTTGTAGCTCCGGAGAATCTGATGAACTTTTTGAACCAAGTCAAAAATATTTCAGTAGTTATCCAGCCTCGAGCATTGCAAACACCTTCAGTACATGGTGGGGCGTGATCTAACAATTCTGGTTTCATGCGTTGTCTCGGAAAAATCACCAGTGGAGGCATGATGTAGGTTCCAGCAGTTATGAGAAGTTCAGTATGAGAAGGGTTTGGCCATAGTCCACCTCGCTGGCCATATGCGGATTGGTAGATTTCACGCGCCTTTGAGAACATTATGGAGAACTCTCAGACGTGCAGGTTTCACTCACGATGTTTTCCTTCACCGTTGAAGAAGATCAATAATTATCTATAATAAGCTACCTACAACACTCAAAGAAATTAAAAGAATGGTTAGTGCAAAAGTGTTTTTATAACATTCAAGAATTTCCAACACTAAGTAAACCTCAATAATAACACGCTCTTCTCTTCTCTGACACCCTTGCATTTTCATGTTTTCATTCTTTAAGTTAAATTAATGTTAAATTTTAAATAATAATATTGACTAATTAAGAATCAAACGAACTTACCTGGTGATGTTTGATGTCTGATTATACGAGCGGAGAAAGGCGGGAGACTTCGTATATGGCGGGCGCGGTTTTTCCACGCTTTTCTTGAATTAATGTTTGTTGGCTAATTTTGAAAAGGACTGGTGTTGGTTGTGTCGTGGACAGTTTTGGTGTCGTTTGTGTAGTGGCTAGTTTTCTGAATGGTTAACAGGTATTGATTTGGGAAAGGTTTGAGGGAGCCGCGTCCGCGGAATTGCGAAGTTTCCCGCCATTTCTCCCTAACTTCTACATTGCTATAAACTTGACATTGGCTAATCTGTGCAAAGCCATAAAACGGACCTGCAGCAGTACGCCAGATTATACTATCCTAATCACATTTTAAGAGTTATTTTAAAAACATAATATTTATTTCGATCAATAAATTTATTGCCTTTTAACTTCCGCGTACGTCCCACCGCTGTACTTCTCTTTGTTGTAACTTTTCAGAGCCTTAGTTTTTCAAAAGATCATGGGATTTTGATAATAACAGGTTGGATGGAATGAAAGAAGCGGTGATAGCCTAGTGGTTTGGGTGTCAGCCTCCTAAGCAGAGATCGGCGGGTCGAATCCGGGCACGCACCTCTAACTTTTTAAAAAATATAAAAATATCACTTGTTTCAACGGTGAAGGAAAACATCGTGAGGAAACCTGCACGCCTGAGAGTTCTCCATAATGTTCTCAAAGGCGTGTGAAGTCTGCCAATCCGCACATGGCCAGCGTGGTGGACTATGGCCGAACCCTTCTCATATTGAGAGGAGACCCGTGCTCTGTAGTGAGCCGGTAATGGGTTGATCATGATGATGATGATGATTATTGATCTACTGTATGGACTGCTACAGCTCAAGAATGGTGAGCTATACCGCGGGAGTGTTTATTTTTCAGGGCCTTACTTTTTCGAAAGGCCATGGGGTTTTGATAATACCAGGGTGGATTGGATTGCAATCATCTTCGGTCAAGACGCTCGTATAATGCCTGCAGGATAAAAGGACTACCATTTTGTTTATTTATTATATCTGAAGAATGAAACGACGAAATATAATTGTACATAAAAACTTCACAAGGTAAGTTCGTTTGATTCTTAATCATACTTCTCATCTATCCCGAAGATGATTGCATTACATGCAGATGTTTAGAGCATCAAAAATAAAACAACAGTATTACAGCGATCATCGTTATTTTTATTTTTTGTTCGTTATTAATTGTATTAGATGTACCATAGCATTTACAAGGAACAAAGGAAATTAGAAATAATAAACATTTATATGGTAGTTATAGCACAGTCCTGGAACGCCAGTCCTACTCCACGATAACGCTGCGTTAGAATCGGGGTTATATTACCGAGCCCGTGAATGCAGGAAAAGAGTGTTTCCACGACTTCTTTCCTAGCATCGGAAGATTCCACTCGTGTTAGTGATAGGAACTTAGAATGTAGATTAGATGAGTAATTAGATTTTAATCCCGAGATCTTTCCTAACATCGGAATGATGAGATTTTAATTGTAGTTCCTTTATTCAATTTAATTATAAGTAAATCCGAAGTTTCCTTGTTTCCCACCGGTGGCCAACCGTATCTTGGTCAAACAGCTACAAAAACTTCATAAATAATAATAATTTCTATAATTTTATTAATCCAGGCTCAATGGTACGGACATGTAATGCGTAGACCTGACGATTACGTAGTAAAAAAGGGCCTTTCCATGGCTGCAGAGAAAAGGGGAAGGGGAAGACCCCCAACTACATGGTTGACGAATGTCCAAAGGACATGAAATGCCTCGGGTTCAATGATGAGGATACTAAAGTAAGATCGACGTGGCGCCGAATGTTAAAAAAAGCCGACCCCGCGTAACGGGAAAAGGCGAGGCCAAAGAAGAAGATAATTTTATTAATATTTATTGACTAATAAATATCAATAAAATTATACAACCCCCCCTCGTGCGTTTAAAGCTCCTGGGTTGCTAGTCGAGGTGTAAGGTCGTGACTGGAACTGCTTAGGTTTCAATTCTGAAGCGGAGGTTGAGATAGCCTTTGATGATTTTAAGTGCTCCAATAGATTTGACCCGAACAAATGGGTATCTATTTTCGTATTTTTTAATACATCTCGCTTTTGTTTGCTAATGCAATTAACGAAAGCATATTGCCTTGTGAGGGATTCTCGGTAATTATAATTTCTTGAGCAACAGTATCTTTATGTGATAGACTCAAGCTGACTGCTTTGCCGATAGCTGAGATACAGCTTGACATTTGAGTTTGTTTTTGTTCGCTATATAAGTCTCTCTTGACGTTAATCTCAGATAGTGCTGATTTTGTCTCCGGATTTGGAAGGGGTGCTTTCATAAATGCATAATTTTCAGCAGGTAATTTTTTTTAGAAGTTCGATCTTTTCTTCTTTAGGCACCCCGTTAGTTAAAATATGTTTCCATCGTATAGCCAAATCTTTATGTAAATTTTCTCCGAAAGATTTGTCATGCGTAAGGTCTGAGCCCAACAGCTCCAGAATTTCTGGATCTAATTCGTCATCCATATCAGTGATCTGTTCTTTTGTAGGTGCCTCTGATTGGACTTCTCTGTAAAGTCTTTGTTTTTGTAGGGTGGAGCGTCGATTATCCGAACTAAATGGGAGACGTGGATGTTCGGAAAACCGGTATTTTCGTAAAATCGAACTATTTCGAAGTACACATGTATTGATTCAGTCATATATATTTACGTACAGGTAAATAAATATCACTTGATTCAACGGTGAAGGAAAACATCGTGAGGATCGCCAGAGAGTTCTCCATAATGTTCTCAAAGGCGTGTGAATTCTGTCAATACACACATGGCCAGCGTGGTGGACTATGGCTAAACCCTTCTCATATTCAGGGGAGACCCGTGCTCTGTATTGAGTCGTGAATGGGTTGATCATGATGATGATGACAGGTAAATGAAAACCATATTATTTGCATTTATTTATTTGTTTGCTTTCATATCTAACAGACATGAGACCCGCTCAGGGCATTGCAAACAGTACAAGTGTTATACATTTATGAATATTCTAATGTTAAACAATTCAATAAAAAATAATAACAAGAATTGATCCTTGTGGAACACCAGAAGTAATCAAAACCATCTTTGAATCATGCCCATTAATTACACCTTTTTGTGTGCGATTCGTTATATATGATTTAAACCATCGCCACAGACTACCACGTATACCATTGTAAGCTAACTTCTCCAATAACCGTTTATGATCTACCTTGTCGAATGCTTTTTGAAAGTCTGTGTCAATGCTATCTGTCTGCATATTATTGTCTAGGTTTTCAAATATATTTGAAGTAAAAACGAGAAGGTTTGTTAGTGTGAAACGTTTTTTCACGAACTTGAACAACTTACCATGTTGTTGTGGAATAATGATATTATGTAGGAAAGGGTAAATAAAGTCGTGCACAATACGCTCAAAGATCTTAGAAAGCACTGGTAGAATAGAGATTGGCCGGTAATTTTCTACATTTTTTTATGGCCACCTTTATACACTGGTAATATTCGTGCTAACTTCCATTTACTGGGGAAAGTACCTTGATTCAGGCAGATATTGTACAATAGTTGTAGCCGTTTACAAATTGTTAAAGCGGTAGACTTTAAAAAAACTGGGGGTATATTATACAGCCCAGATCCCTTACTAACATCAAGATTGTTTAAGCTTTGCGTACGGGTTGTTTGAAAATACTGACATCTAGTAGAGTTAAAACTAAAACAATTAATATATAGGAATAATATTCAATAATACCTATGAGCGAACTTTTGTTACGAATAAATAAAAGCCTTATTTTGTGGTAGTCACGGTACATAATTGCATAATTGTAAGGTGTGACACACAGAAAATAATCTTTCCTTACGAGTAGAAGAATGTGTATAACTCTTATTAAGTACAGTAAACGAGCCCCAGTCGTGATGAAAATAAAGAAAATATAGAGAAGGAGGTATTTGTTAATGTTAGATATTTAAATTTCCATACGACTGACCTTGCTAGGGCATTTAAATTTAGTAAAATCATTATAGGAACGTATAGCAAACGCAGGTGAGGTATCGTTCTGTCTAACCAGTATTGTTGCATTCTTGATCCATACGTATTTATAGTTAGATTTTTTTGCTCCCTCACGGGAACCCCCAACTACATGGCTGACGAATGTCCAAAAGGACATGAAATGCCTCGGCCTCAATGATGAGGATACTAAAGTAAGATCGACGTGGCGCCAAATGATAAAAAAGCCGACCCCGCGTAACGGGATAAGGCGAGGCCAAAGAAGAAAAAGAAGACGGCAATCACGAAAAAGCTTTTTATTTTTCAGTGTAAGGTGCTCGTTCATATATATGTCCTGTGAATGACCGGAGATCCCGATTTGATCGCTTCTTACTTTCCTGGCTTTACGGAATGCGCTTAAGATGTTATCTCTAATCATCCGAGTAGTGAATTTTACAATTATGTTTTTAGGTTTATTGTTTTGCTGGTTCGCGTGAGGCACTCCGTGTATCGAGACAACATCCTTTTGCTGAATAGGGTATTTAATGTGGGTTCCAATTGCATCAAGGATTTTTTTTATATGCATAGCGAGCAAACGAGCAGGCGGGTCACCTGATGGTAAGTGATTACCGCCGCCCATGAACATTTGCAGCACCAGAGGAACCGCCAATGCGTTGCTGGCCCTTGAGCAATTTGTTAATCCGCCCTTTGAAGATCCCCATATTATAGCCATTAGGGAACACAGAAGATGGAAGTTGGTTCCACAATTTGCAGGTTCGTGGCAGAAATGACCTGGAATAGCGGGTGGTGGAAGAGGTCCAGGCATCCAGGTGGTGAGGATGATATTTATTTCTGCGACGAAAGAAATGGTCAGAAGACTTTCGTTGCGCTTGTCGGGAACATTGCAGATTTCGATATTGTATTGCCTCTCCCATTTTAAAAAGGTTTTCTTCCTCCCGGCCCGAAAACCACCAGTAACCGACAGGGCATTAGTTCTCCCCTCGTGTCACCACCCGGATGCTCGCACAGTCCACTCTGATATGCAGAGAAGCACCAGGAGCATCCGAACGGAAATCCTCCGTGGCAGCACACAAAAGCGCCCCACCCATGCTAATTTTGGTTCGCGCCGGTAAACCGGTACCTCCCATATATGTGCCGAGTTGTTTTTTGTAAGGGTGACGTCAGCACTGCTGACGTCACGATTTTGTGTACTTTCGCTCATAGTAATTAAAACCACAACTTGCGGGTTTACACTTTTATTGCGATAATAACTAAGAGGTCCGAACAGTCCGACATCTCGAGCGAGAATCCCGCGAAAGGCATCGACCGCCCGTATTTATAGCACAAAGCATGTAAAATCATCAATAGTTAAAATGTGGGTAATTATTGAATTCTTGAGGTTCTTCGCGCCGACATATATATATTATGTTTTATTTTTGACGCGCATGAGGGGCACACCCATTCATCAGGCGATACTGATAACCGTAATTACACTTTGTGCAACACAAATGGTCCTCATCGTCTTTCGATTTACTGCAACAGTTCATCTGTATCTGGGACATTTTACAGTTTAGACTTTCTTTTCTTTTGTAAATTTATTAAATTTTCTTTTTCGTTCTATTTTTATTTACATGTATGGTGTTCAATCGAGTTGCACATTCAATTAAACAAGTAACTATAGTGCCAGAGGTTCGAACCATGATATTCTTCAATCTTAAATGCAGTCGAATCGTAGTCCGTTGCGCCACGACTCACGGGTACTATACGGCGAAAATGTTGACCGTAATAAGCCCTCACTTTTTCTTTAGTAGGTAGTCATAAAATTATATTCCGCAAGCCTTTTAGCACTTACTAGTTATTAACTTTTTCACTTTAATTTTTGCTCCAAACTTACTGAATTCACTCTTAGATTTTTCTTTTTATGTCCTTTATTTCTGACCTTGCACACTAATTACTCGGTATAATGTATTTCGTATCACTTTTGAAACCAATAACTTGCAGGAGATACTCAAACACGTCTTGCTTTCACGCGCTAACAGCTATCCTATTAGTTATAATAGGATACAAAGGTTGTTACGTTTCCCGTGTGGGGCTAGTCCCCCGGGTGGGTTGGGGCACGCCTTCCAGATATGTGAGGTACTGGTTTACCACAAAACCACTTGTTAGCTCGTTAATTTCATTAACCCTATTGCAAACCAACACTTTTAGATTTCTTACATCAGTTCTTTACAACAACTGTTGAATCTGTCCAAATAGTTTTTTAAGTTATGTCAAATCGTAATGATTGTATAATTTTATCACAAAATCTAGCTACCAGCAAAGAACAGTGTAATTACAATTTTGGTATAGTAATAAATTTTAAGGGTGCACCTCGTTCCTTTGCGCATAAAAGTCTTACAATAACCCCATTTTCGTCATTTATTGACCGTAAGTATTCACATGCGACATATGCTTTCTGTGACACATCGACGAAACAATGCAATTCTATTGACATGGACATCGCATCAAACTTTTCTGCTAATTTTAATATAAAAAATGTTTTACAAATTAGAAATAAATTTTAACCACGCATCTAACAGATTTTCTGGTATGGGGTCGTCCCAATTTAATTTAATGACCCATAATTGCTGTAAAAATATTTTAGTTTTATTTATTTGTATAGATAAAATAGATTTGATGGACTTATTTGTAGCTATTTTGATTATTTGCGTATTAAGTGCATCTTCCTTTTTTCAGATTTTGACTGCATTATCTTTTTATGCGACAGGGTTGTATCAAAGACCAATAGGAGACATTACTGCTCATTCTATGGCCCAACAGACAGTTTCTACAGTTATAGCTGAAGTAACACGATGCATTGATACACCCGAGATGAGAAGGAAATATTATTCTTTTCCTAATTCTTTAGAAGGGAGAAATAAAGTTAGGACGAGGTTTGGTCAAATCTTTATTTAAAAAGTTGATTTTTATAGTGGCCTTTTAATTTCAACTTTCATTCATTTTTTCAAGTCTGATTATTTACAAAACTCTTGCACATCATACATTCCAAGTCTGATTATTTACAAAACTCTTGCACATCATACATTTCAAGTCTGATTATTTACAAAACTCTTGCACATCATACATTTCAAGTCTGATTATTTCCAAACTCTTGCACATTTACTACAACAATACTTGCTACAACACTCTCACGAAGGGCCGAAACACATAACGCAAACTGCTTATTTTTGCGGCGCCGCAACGCCAAAATCGGCAGTTGCGTTGCCGCGTTGCGGCGTCGCGAAACAGGGCATTATGGTAGGGCAACCATTTTCTCGTGATTTTTGAGTGTGGATAGACGTCTCTCTGCGATGGATCGTAATAAACTTATTGCTTATTTGTTATTAAGAAGACATTATTCTATCTTAAAAATACGGCAAAGAAGATACTGGATACATCCATTAAGTAAGGGTATGAATCCAAATGGCGAGTTCTTTTCTAAAAAATACGAAGCATTAAAGATAGACGAAAAAAAATTTGTTGCCTACTTTAGAATGAGTATATCATCATTTGAAGAGCTATTAAGCGAGTTATCAAAATATATACAGAAGAAAAAAAATAAAGGAAGAAAACCAGTTACTGCTTTGGAAATGCTGGGCTTAACTTTAAGGTAAAACAAATAGGTTTCTTATTTTTTTTTATTGATGTTTATGGCACTCGGAATCAAATGTTTAGTTTTATTTGTACCCCTGGCTTTATACACCTGTGGTACTAGCGGGGTGTCGATAAAAATTTTGCATCACTAGTGTTCATGGTTTGGGGGTACCTAGTGGTACAAAGCCAGGTTCAAATGAAACAAGACAGAATCAAATTAAGCTTTTTGCATTATACAATTTTCTTACTTTAAGAATACTTTAATAGGCCTTAAAAAATGTAATGATCAATTTAAGAAAAATCAAACTCCTCATCTTGTGAAACATAGGAAGTAGCTGACGTTTCGTCCAGTAAAAATGGTGAATTTATTGGACGTTGTTGGTTTGATGATGAGGTAGTCCTCTGTTCAGTAATCGAACTTCCAGGAGTAGAAGTGTGGTAGCCACTCTGAACCGTATTATCGTATCTCATAGTTGAATATCCTTGATTGTAACCCTGATGCTGATATTCTTGATTATAGCCGTGATGTGTATTTTGATGAATTGAAGGTTGAAGAATGTCGGTTAATATTTGAAGCACCCGACTTTGAAATATCAATGTTTGATTCTCATTTAACGATTGTAGAGATGGTAAAATCCCCTTGAAAAAATGCAAATGTCTATTCTCCGGTGTTTTTAATATTGCCAATAAATCTTCTTCAATATCATCCTTATCATCTGCCTTTCGTTTTCGTGGTTGACTTTTATAACGAGGCAATGCCGTTATTTCATTCTCAATATCTCCTTCCGCTACGCATAAACTGGAATCAGTTGCATTTTGTGAAACCTTTTTCAAAAACTGTAATTGTTTATTCAAGTGATATTCTTTAATTTTTGCAGCTCCAGCTCCTGATCGATTGGCATCTTTTAGTTTTTTTTGATATTTAGCAAAATTATCTTTTATGGCCTTCCACTTCTTGACTAAATCATTACCTGCAACAAAAAACTTCACAAGTGAAAAATAGTAATAAAGACTAAAATTCCCTAGATTCCATTTATACTACATATAAAATTTGATATAACTTTCATAAGTACTTTCGGTCCATCCAATTTCATATAAATGGCTGGCCGCCGAAAAAGAATAATTTTCTGCTTTTTCTTGACTTAGGCAAGTTAAAAACTGATTGACTTTGCCTAGAACAACCATAATGTAAAATATTTATTGAGTACTTCTTTGAAAAACTACCTGTCTATCTTTGAAAATCTATTCCTTTAGCAACACTATTACCTGCGCGGTTTGAGTTTGATTATACCTACATTTGTATTATTTTATTATTTGCCTACTAATTATTATTTCATTTTAGATTTCTAGCAACCGGCAGTGACTTTAAAACCATGCATACGAATTACTTCCGAGGAGCAAGTACAATAGCAAAAATTGTAAGGACAGTTTGTCGCGCCATATGGAAACATCTATCAAGTCAAAATATACCTCCTATAACAAAACAGGTTCTAGAAGATGTCGCTATTGAGTTTGACAAGAAAGCAAATTTTCCTAACTGCATAGGAGCTCTTGATGGTAAACATGTCCGTATTACATGTCCTGCGCACAGTGGATCACTGTTTTACAATTATAAGGGCGCTTGTACACGCTAAGAAAATTTGCCGTTCCTGCGACAGACAAGACAAATTTTTCGTGTAGACGACAAGAATTTTATTTATTTATTTATTTATTTATTTATTTATTATTGATACACTTACAATATACATAGAAAATAATATACATTGTAGCAAACAAAAACGTTTTTTTTTTTTTAAAAAAAGAATTTTGTCTGTTCCACACACGAAAACTTTTCGTGTCTTCCGCAGACAAGACCAATGGAAACGTGTACACGACACGATTCTTTTCGTGCAGTCGACAGTCGGGCGTAGGGCGCGCAAGTAATAACAAGTGTAATCAGTGAGTTTCGTTTATTTATATAAATGTTAACTACAAAGCAAAAAAGAATGATAATTGCATATTATTATTATAACAAAATAAAAAAGGAAACAAAAAACAAGAGACTTTACTGGGTTCATCCAATTATACAAGAGAAAAATGAGTTTGGCGGGTTCATTACCCTTTACCGTGTCATGCGACAACATGAGGAAAAATTTGTGGATTATTTTCGCATGAAAATGTCTACGTTTGACAAGCTTTTGACAACAATAGAAAATAATATACGACATGAAAATACCAAAATGCGAGAAAGTATTCCTCCATACATTAGATTGGCCGTAACATTAAGGTAAGTAATTTTTTTAAGCATATTGATTTGAACGTTATACAATAATAAATGTCTTTGAAGTGTTACATGTTTCCAAATTCAACAGACTCCACATGTTCATATTCTTCAGAAAAGTCAAAGTGAAATTCATCTGTATGCGATGTTTCCACACTACTAATAGTTTCGGTGTCAAATTCAATGGATGTAGATTTTTGAGTACTGTAACCTGGTCGAGTCGAGTATGATGGGCCGGGTACGTTAAATGACGACGTAGAAGGCTGCGTTGTTTTGTAATACTCAGTACTCCATTGATGCTGAACATCACTTCCCTTTCGTTGTTGCGTAGAACGCACAAGTTTTAAAACTTCAAACTGGAAATCCACCATTTCCTCATCACTGAACTTATCAACACTCGGAGCTATACTTTTAAAAAATGACATGGCACGGCTCTCTTCTTCTTTGGTAACAGCCTTTATAAATTCTGCCATATTTTTGTCCACCTCGCTAACATCCTGTTTCTTTTTTTTCGCGATCGGTGTATGTTCTACGGGACTTTTTTCCACGTTTGTTGTTTCGGGTATATTTGACTCAGTGTCTCGGCGTGTTACAATTTTTGTCAAAAATAACATTTCGTCGTAAAAATCACATTTACGAATCTTCTTAGCACCCGATCCCGATTTCATTTCTTTAAGTCTTCTGTGACATTTCATCCACCTATCTCGCAAACTTGTCCATTTTTTTGCTGTAGACTTTGCTGAAACAAAAAACGAACTACCGTTAGAAAGTAGGTACCATCTATTGCAAGTAGACATAAACTTCATATAAAAAAGGAAATGACCTCATTGTAAGAGTAAGAACACACTTGCAATTAATCGCACTGCAAGTTGCAAGTGTGTTCTTGCTCTAAGACATTGTTACAATTTTTTACAGATACATGGCAACTGGAGATACCTTCGCACGTCTTCATTTCGATTTTCGAATCGGAATAAAAACAATAGCGAACATTGTACGTGAAGTTACTCATCATATTTGGTCAGAATTATCTACAGTTTATATGCGGATGCCAACACAAGAAGAATGGTTGAATATAGCACAAAGATATGAAATAAATGCCAATTTTCCACACTGTCTTGGAGCACTGGACGGGAAACATATTAGAATAATTAAACCCGAAGAAAGTGGATCAATGTTTTTAAATTATAAACATTTCTTTTCTATTGTTCTCATGGCTATTGTGGATTCCAACTACAATTACATTTTTATTGATGTAGGGTCGTATGGTAAAGAATGTGATTCAAATGTTTTCAAAGAAACACAGTTTTGGAAAAAACTTGTTGACAATACGTTAAACATACCATCCCCATGCTCTATAATAAATACTAACTATATATTACCATATGTTTTTGTAGCTGATGAAGCTTTCGCACTTCATGCTAACGTACTTCGACCCTACGGTGGTAACGAACTCACAAAAGAACAAAAGATATTTAATTATCGCTTGACAAGGGCAAGAAGATACGTCGAGTGTGCATTTGGAATAATGGCCAACAAATTGAGAATTCTGCACCGATCTTTAAACTTAAGTCTCGATTTAACAGTTGCTATTGTAAAAACTACTTGCGTTTTGCAAAATTTTATTCATACAGAAGAAGGTCACGTTGAGCCTTTAATCAATCGAGACCGATTAAATAGTCCATTGCATTTAGAAGGCAATAATCTCACAGCAGACGAAATTCGTCAAAAATATACTGAATATTTTTCCTCTGATGAAGGATCACTGCCATGGCAAGATAAATACACATAAAAAATAAGTTCTAAAACTAAAACCCGACTACTAAATTTTAATCCAAAAAGTGTGAAACAAGGAATTATTCTTACCTGCCATATTGTTTAAATAAACAATTACATGTTATATTTTTTTTCATGTTTATACGTATTTTATTATAAGTATTAGTCATTATCGTTTTTAGCAAAGCCGTGTCCGTATGCTACTTAGCGCTATTGAACTTATGATTGCTTGCAACTTAAATCTTTTATTGTAGATGTATTTAATGTGGGTAACGACAATGATTAATATTTATAATAATATATAGCTATATAGAATATATCTAGTAATCTGTATTTTTGAAAATTGTAAAAAGATAGTAATATGTTGTATGTACTTACCATATTCATTTTTTTTGACATTTGTCATTTCGTCGAAGTCTTTGTTTAAGATAGTAAATATTTCTCTCCATGCTTCGTATGTGAGTCTTTTATCTTTATATATGTCTAAAGTTTTGTCCCACAATACCGGTCGTCCTTCTACTAAAGTTATAAGTAACTCATCAGCCATTTTGTACTCTACGCTGCAATACACGTCCACACCAAACGCACAACGCACAACAAAAACTGGGCTGGCTCAACCCTACTACACCGCCCCCCCGCCGCTCCGCAACAACGTTCGCCGCGTCGTGTCTTGCGCAGACAAGATTTTTTTTCGTGCACCGCTGCGAGCAGTGTACACAGTTATTTTCTAGTTACGACACGAATTCTTAGGTACGCCCGGCGTTTTTTCTTAGCGTGTACAAGCGCCGTAAGGGCTATAATTCAATAGTTTTATTAGCTCTTGTAGATTCTAGATATAGATTCATTTTTGTCGATATAGGAGCGTATGGCAAGGAAAGTGACTCCACCGTTTTCCAGAACTCTAAACTTTATGATTTGATTATGACACGCAAATTACCTATTCCTGTACCAAAGCCTTTACCAGGTTCTCAAAATGAAACTCCATTTGTTTTTGTAGGAGATGAAGCATTCTCAATTTCGAATAACGTCATGCGCCCTTACTCAGGAAAACATTTGTCGGTACAACAAAGAGTTTACAATTATCGACTGAGTCGTGCCCGAAGATATGTCGAGTGCGCTTTTGGCATCCTAGCCAATAAATGGCGCATATTTCATCGATCTATGAATGTGCAATACGAATTTGCGACAGACATTATCAAGGCATGTTGTGTAATGCACAACTTTGTTTTGAATCGAGATGGAGTACAAGCGACCGATGACATTATCTTTGATGATTCTGATCTGCAAATGTTGCATTTGCCCACAGCAAATGAAAATAATTTAAGCCCACATCTAATACGGAATGATTTTTGTAATTACTTTTCCAGTGATGTTGGCGCCCTAAGTTGGCAATTAAACAAAATATGAATGTTCGTATACCTACTCAGTTCAAAATACAAATAATACCTTAATACATTTGATTCAAACTATTTAACATGTTGTGAACTGCGAATAAACAATTTAAATGGCAATTTGGTTTTATTTATAGTATTTGTTTACCTTTTTGAATAAGAGCGCGAGAAAAAAATATAATTTTAACTTAGAGAAAATCTTTTGCATAGGGCATTAAAATAAATGGTGTATTTCATATGATTAAAAAAAAAAGATACATGCTACTTACATTAAACTACAATTTAAACCGCGGATCAGATTTTTACGTTTTTACTACAGTAAAAATTGTAGTTTTATTGTGAATAGTGATCGCGTAAACCTAAGACCAATGATATTAAATAAAACAAGTAGCAGATATGTTATAAGCGCGCGCGCTGTGAAGATTCAAATACGTCCCAATTGGGACGTCTTGTAATTAGTCTGCATTGAGCTCTATCACAAGCGTACCGCATTGTAGGTCTCTGTGTACTTACCAAAAATAAATAAAAAATGCCATCGTTTGTGTTTCGGAAGTGTACCAATTATGACTCTAAAGTAAACAAAATACAAGGGATCTCTTACCACATGTGAATATGCAAAGAAACTTAGAATATTTTAGTATATTTCAATTATTTTTGCAAATTATCTAGTAACTAACGCAAGACGCCATGTTCAGGTGAAGAAAGAGAAAGCGATCTAGTTTTGACGCTATATTTCTTTCTTTTTCTTTTGTATTTTATTTCTTTTCTTTCATTATTAATTATTTCACTGTTAAAATTTTCAATAAATGTGATTTACTTTTGTAAGATGTTTTATTTCTTATCTATGTACTTTTGAATAGTTTTGAATCAAGTGTCCACTCTACGACTATAAATGTTACTCTATGCACAAGAAACGTTTGAAGTGCAACCATTAAAATTAAACTATCTCTTTCAATTGCGTTTTATTTCATATCTTTTGGTTTGCTTATCAGTAAAACTTGCAAATGTGTGCAGTTTTGGATTGCTGGGAGGTAATGATTTAAACACAGGAACAGATTTAAAACGTAAATTACTATGAACGTAACTTATCTTTAGTTTAAAATATCATTGCCTAAGACTATATGTTACTACTTACCCAGTTTTGATTTTTCGGTTGAGTTTTTTTCCTTGTAATCAACATAAACGATCTCACAAATGCTTTTCCATGCTTCTTGTTTTATAAATTTGTCTTTATAGGTTTCGTCACTAGTATCCCACAAACAACGGTGTTCCTGAACCGAAGATATAAACAGATCGACGTCAACGTCAGACATTTTAATTTTAAAACTGCTTCTCGGTTGACACGTGTTGTTTGCAAGAGTGTTAGGCTGTGTCCCCAGTAAGCAAACTGTTAGCGGCCGACTGAGTGAGCCGCAAATTTGTGGCGAATTGAAATTCGAGTTAGCTGCGAACTCAGATAAATTTTCGTGCGTCACAAGCAAACTGTTATGAGTTAGCCGCTTATTTAGGCCGACCAACTGAATTTTCACTTTACTATTGTTGTACGAAGGGAGTGGTTGTGTTGGTCACGATGGATATTTTTGAAGTAATTGGTATCTTAGAGGCACTGAAAGAGGATAAAGAGAAGCACTGGATTCACCCATTAAACAAGAAAAGGTTGAGTATTGGACAATTTCACGTTCTTTACCCAGAACTAAGGAAATATCCAGAAAAATTTTACCAGTATTTCAATATGACTTCTCATACATTTGATGAATTGTTGAACTCTATAACCCAGTATATTGCTAAAAATAATATCACAAGAGATACAATATGTCCCGAAGAACGGCTTACTATAACTTTGAGGTAAGTAAATAATTAAATATACCGGTGGGAGGGATGCGCTGTGCCGCGCTCCCGGCTGCATGGGTACCACCATCTTGCTTATTTCTCCCGTGAAACAGCTTTACTGTGTTTCGGAGAGAAGGGCAAGACAGGCAGTATAATTACTGGCACCGAGACTTTAACACCTTATGTGTCTGGATAGGCAACACATAGATGTTTGATAGTTGCCTAGGCTAGTTCCAGGTTAACTAGTTTATGTTCATGGGCGACGTCAACCACTTACCATCAGGTGGAACGTCTGCCAGTTTGCCTATCCAACTCTCATATAAAAAAAAATAATTCACAATTTTGAATTTTAAAAATTTTATTAATAAAAATCAGCAACGTTTGTAATGTAATGACGAACTAGCATGGTAACATTTAGTAGGTAACCAGTCATTCGTCATCCTCAATGCGGTCTGAACCGCCTCGCAATATTGCTTCTATGTCTTCTACTTCCACTGAAGAACCTGTAGAGCTATGTGATGGACTGTTTCGAGGACTTCGAATGCTGCTGCTGCCAACTAGATTGTAGTTGTTTGAGGTTGA
This sequence comes from Lasiommata megera, assembly GCA_928268935.1. Taxonomy (NCBI): domain Eukaryota; kingdom Metazoa; phylum Arthropoda; class Insecta; order Lepidoptera; family Nymphalidae; genus Lasiommata; species Lasiommata megera. The sequence continues at coordinate 3,288,431 of OV743333.1, forward strand.
AGGATAGTTTTGCACATTTGGTGTACTGCTTCCACTCGTATAGCCGTACTGATGTGGGTAGTTATTGGCATTCGTCCATACAGTTTGCATCAGAGCACCGTCATAATTATTGTGTACATTATATTTTATATTTTTAATAAGTTTCATCACTTCGAACCGAAATTCAAAATTCTGTGTTGGGGACATTGTCTTCATTTCCGGTAAAATATTTAGTAGAAAGTTCATATCTGGATCGTTTTCTCTTTTTTTATCCATCGATTTAAGTAGTGCCTCCTGAAACACAGTCATCTTTTTTGGTGTGCTGAGATTGCCTACTGAGTTAGTAGAATCATTTTCATCAAACATAGCGCTACTGTTGCTAGACGTCTCGGCGCTAATGTTGCTAGATGTCTGGTTGCTAGCTCTAGAAACATTTAGAAACTGCAACATATCCAAGTATGGCGTCTTGCGTTTTCTTGGTGCCCCACTTCCGCTTTTGAGTGAGGAATCCTTACTTTTTTCTCTGGTGTAATAGTCGCGCAATCCCTTCCATTTTTTTTGTAGGTCTTTTACTGAAACAAAAATAACCGGTAGTTAATATTCTTTCCAGATTCCTGTCAACTGGACTAAGTTACAGAAAAATTGCCCAAGAGTTTCTTGTTGGAAAATCGACGGTATCGAAAATAATAAACGAAACTGCATGCATTATATGGGATCTTTTACAGCCACAGGAAATGCCGGAACCTTCTGAAGAATTGTGGCTAGAAATAGCAAAACGATATTATGAAAAAACAAACTATCCTAATTGTATAGGATCTATCGATGGCAAGCATATCCGTATTCGAAAACCACCAAAAAGTGGGTCTAACTATTTCAATTATAAGAAGTTCTTCTCAATTGTTCTGTTAGCCGTAGCAGATGCAAACTGTTCTTTTATAGCCATTGATGTTGGTGCTTGTGGACGAAATGCTGACAGTAATATATTTAAAGAAAGTGCTTTTGGCAAAAAATTGGCTCGTGGGTCTCTGAAGATTCCTAACTCTACTAAATTGCCTAATTCAAATGGATTGCCCCAACCTTTCGTGTTTCTTGGAGATGAGGCATTTGGATTGCAAAAGCATATATTGAGGCCTTTTCCTAATAAAAGTTTAAATAAGGAAGAGCGAATTTACAATTATCGTCATAGTCGGGCTAGGAGATGCGTGGAATGTGCATTCGGCATTTTAACAAACAAATGGAGAGTTCTGCATACACCGATTGCTACTAATGTGAATACAACCATCGCTATCGTAAAAGCTGTTTGTATTTTACATAATTTTGTCATAGCAAGAGAACAAGTACAATATACACATCTTTCGCGACGTACCTCAACAACTCTTACAAGTACAAGTAGCCGAATAATTACTGTATCAAATTCTGGAAAAACAACAAGAGACAACTTTAAAAACTATTTTCTTAACAAAGGAAAACTACCCTGGCAAGAGAAGTATTTGTAAGCTGTAGCTACAGGACGAAATGGTGTAACGGAGTTTATAACTGATTGATTGGACTGATGGTTCTTGATGGCAGTTCATTTTTACTAATAACACTACAATCGTTTTTACACTCTTCCACTCTTCCACTATTATTTTTTTATTTTTTATAAATTATTATATTATTATATTATTTAATTATTATTTTTATAATTTATAAAAAATAAAAAATAAATAGTGGAAGAGTGTAAAAACGATTGTAGTGTTATTAGTAACGGAGTTTGTAAAGCGGTAAATACTATGTAGTGATGATGATACTTTGTTTTGTGTAGTGATGATACAAATATATTGTTGAATAAATAATAATTTAATTAGAATGGAACTTACTTCTTTTTCCTTTAGTGTTTTCTTCTAAGTTTTGCCAATCATCGTATAGAATATCAGCGATTTCATTCCAACCGCTCTGCTTTAATACTCTGTTGCTGTATTCTTCACTCGACATGTTCCATAAGCATGGTTTATTTTGTATTTCCGTAATGAACCTTTCCGTATCAAAGGGCATTTTGGATTTTCTATGGTGTGTGTGCGAAGAGATTAGTTAGGAAGCGATGCAAAAAAAACACGTCCGAACACGTCGATAGCTTCTTTTCAACTGTCCGCATGAACAGTTTGCGGCAAACAGACTCACTACGCCCGGCGAACAACCATATCGCCGCCGCCGACTGGAACCGGTTTTGCTGTGAGTCCGCCACTAACTGAGACAGTCGGCGCACGTAACGCTGCAAACTGCGTAAAGTGAGCGCAAAACTAGCAAACTGTGGACACTCCATTTCAAATATATGGAAGGGCGTACTAAACCGATACGCTGCAAACTCAGTCGGCCGCTAACAGTTTGCCTACTGGGGACACAGCCTTATGGCGCATCCACACATGCCGCCGGCTTATGCCGCCGGGTTTGCCGCCGACTTTCAGACCGCCTTGCCGCTGACTTTGCCGCCGGCTTTACCGGCGGCCTGCAGTCGCGGTTGCAATTTACGCAGTAGTGTTGTGACTTTCGTTGAAATTAGTCGTGTACGTAGAATCGAAAGATGTTGGACTATGATATAGTTGCGTGTATCGCAAGTGTAGTGTTGTATGTCATTATTCATAAAAAGAACCGCAAAATCAAACGAAGATATTGGGTCAGACCAAGTCTTCGAAATAGGCCTAATGTGTCCCCGATACTTGAAGATTTTAGAAGGGACGACATAAACCGAAGAAATATTCGTTCGAAATTTAACACTTTTCTAAGGATCTCTAGTGAAGAATTTGAAATATTACTGAATTTAACTGGACCCATGATATCAAAAACTGACACCCGCTGGAGAAATGCTGTGTCAGCTTCCGATCGACTAGCAATTACTTTGAGATACCTGGCTACAGGAGACTCTTATTTTTCACTCGGTACACTGTTTAAAGTGTCTCCACAAGTTATTTCTTTAATAATTCTAGATGTTTGTCAAACTTTGGTGTCTACATTATCCAATTATTTAAGGGTAAGTACAAAATATCCGTAACACATTAGGTAGTTAGAAACTGAACACCTACATTAGAAAACAAAACAGACCACATACATTCACACAGTTACGGCATGTACAAGACACAATTATAATATTTGATTTTATACTGTAGGGGAGAGTGCAATGGGTAACAGTGAATCAACTTTTTTGTAGAGCTAAATATTGCCACAATTTAACACTTTTAGAATGTGTTTTTATAATAAAGCCTGAGCAAAATCAATAAGGTACACACTGCCATAGCAATCTTAGGGCTACCTTTCTCAGGTTTATAGATATGACTATTTTTTTAAAGAAAGGATTTCCCTTTCTTTAAAAAAAATAGTCATATCTGATGACGCCATGTGACTTTTGATTCATATTAAATACTTTTTACAAACTGCAGCATTACATTTTTAAAACATCAAAATATTTTGCTTTCATACTTACTTTTCCGTCGCACCCCGGTAGCGAGTCAAGGGCAATACAAAATAGAACGTAAAATGCTATATCGTGTAAATGTGCGCATTATATAGGCCGCGTTCGATCCACTGTACCCCTTGATCCACCGTTACCCACTCTCCCCTACCTGGAACTTCACACACATTTTACATACATATAACTAGAACTAAACACACAAATATCACAAACAATTTTTTTTACAGATGCCGAATACACATGGAGAATGGCTATCAGTGGCTCGAAGTTTCATGCAGAAATGGAATGTACCTAATTGCGTAGGTGCCCTCGATGGGAAACATATACGTATACTATGTCCAACTAATAGCGGTTCTGAGTTTTTTAATTATAAGTCATATTTCAGTATTGTTTTGCTAGCTTTAATCGATGCCAATTATAACTTTTTATACGTAGACATTGGATGTCAGGGCAGAATATCTGATGGTGGAGTTCTACGAAATTCAACTTTATTTGATATGATACGAGATGGAACTTTAAGTCTGCCACAAGCGATTCCATTACAAGGGAGAAATACACCTGTACCTTTTTATTTCATCGGTGACGATGCTTTCCCCATCTCACAGAATATAATAAAACCGTTTTCTGGATATCATGCAAAAGGATCACCTGAGAGGGTTTTTAATTATAGACTTAGTCGCGGGCGCATGGTTGTAGAAGACGCGTTTGGCATTTTATCTAATAAATTCAGAATTTTGCATTCACGCATTGGTTTACAAAATGAGAAAGCAAAAATTGTCGTGATGGCTTGTGTGCATCTGCATAATTTTATGAAGAGAAATGAAAGAACTACTGATGGAGTTTTGAACGAAATGCAACAAAATATACCGCAGATCGCTCTAAATGTAGAACAAAGTGTAATTAGAAATGAGCTAAAATGTTATTTTCTATCGGAACAAGGTCAGCTTCCTTGGCAATATCAAATATAATGTTTGAAAGAAATAAAATATGATTATTCAAATAATTGTTTTATTTAGGAATCAGAAACATGTATCAATAATTTTAAGCTTTTATTAAAATAAAATAATTTAACCGAAAATATAAACATTTATTTTAGTTTTAAGTAAAGGCATTGCGTTTTTCGTCATTTTAATATGTAACCTTATTTTAATCTATTACACTATTTTCGGTTAAATTATTTTCCAAGACTTGTAACAGACTGTCACTTGTATTGACATCTGGGCTATTTTGCATTTCATAGTCTGATTGAACAGAGTAAGAGCGCGAAGTTGAGGGCGACGGTGACATTGCTAACGTTGTAGGTTGGCCGGTGAAGTATCCTGGACGAACATTTTGATAACGAAGAGGCTGAGTAGTATTACTAGTATCAAAATTCATCGAACCCATTCTCATTTCTGCTTCATAGATAATATTCTGGATTTGATGTTGTACTGTACACATCGTGTAATGATCCATCTTCCTCAACTTGCTACTTATATAGTCTGCAAATATAGCAGCATCATCGCGTTGCCTTGCATTAGACGTGATCTCCCTCAGTAATTGCAAAGCTTCATCAACTTCAGGTTCTCTCTCTATATTTCGCTTTCGTGAAGTCCTTGTCGAAGGTAGCGTAGTCTGGGGAGTGATATTATCTTGAGAAGACTGAAAATAAAAAGGAAATCTTATAAATAATTGCAAACAAGCTTCAATACTATATTTTGAATATATCCTATCAGTATGTAAATATTAAATAAAAACCAAGCTTATAAACATAACATGTATGTATAGTGTATACAAATAATTATGTAAGTTTAAGCTACATTTACTCAGTAAATAATTGATATTATTTCTTTATATATTTTTTTTCATCTTACATATCATACTTCATACTTCATACTAATATATACTAATATTATAAATGCGAAAGTGTGTTTGTTGGTTTGTCCTTGAATCACGCCGCAACAGAGCTACGGATCGACATGATTTTTTGCATGGGGATAGTTAAGGTCCTGGAGAGTGACATAGGCTACTTTTTATCCCGGAAAATCAAAGAGTTCCCACGGGAATTTTAAAAACTTAATCCACGCGAACGAAGTCGCGGGCATCAGCTAGTTGGCCATATATCACGTCCTCAAGTATTGCAAATGTCTCACCAGTAACCCTGTACACTCTTCACGAGCGCTTATTCCCGAATACTTCGCTTTCGGTAAGTGTTATGCCGACTACATAAGGTCAAAAACGAGAGTATGCTCGCCCGCGCTCCGTGGTATTATGTATTGTTACCGGGTTGTAGGTAGTAGGTATCTAAAATATTAATACGCGAAGCAAAAACTTTGTACCTACCCCTATTAACGAAAATATTGCATAATGAAATATGTATTTTAAATTTATTATGGTCGACCAACTAGTCTACTTAGGTAATTATAAGAATTTGATGGGTACTTACACTAGGTGTGTGGCTGTTCAGAGTCGGTACCGGTGCATTCTTGTCATTAAGAAATGATAACGCCTTATAAGCAAACCATTTCGGCAATTGAACATCATCCCGTCCAGATCCACTCCTTTTAGATTCTTCAAATTTGCGTTTTTCTCGAAAATAATGGCTAGATAAATTCTTCAGTTTTCTCTCAATTTCTGTTGATGCTATGTTGAACACAGAAGCAATATCCCTAAGGGCCCGTTCACACATGGGAGTCCGTTTTACTGGTACGTTTTTAACGGATACGTCATAAATTTATGCTCTGTTCAGACATAGGCACCGTATAACGTTCAACGGATCCGTCATTACTGGATGCGATGTGTGAACAGAAAACTCGCAGTATACCGCCGCTATTCTACAAGGATGGACGCTGTCGTGTTGTATTGGTACTATCGTCGGAGAAGGAAGATTCGACGTTATTGGCAGCATCCACTTATGGCCCAAAGATCTAGAGAGGGTGCTTACAGTTTACTTATGAGTCAGTTACGAGGTGATGAATCGAAATTTTTCAATTACTTTCGTATGTCAATGTCTACTTTTGATGAACTTCTTAAACTATTGGAAAAGGATTTAAAAAAGCAAGATACTCGTTGGAGGAAAAGTATCTGTCCAGAAGAAAGATTAGCGATATTTTTAAGGTACGTACTTTTATTTTTAAAACTCAGACAGATCTAACGTAGCATCACTGTATACAGATTGTAATGGCGATAGTGCACTATCAGTAGACTGTGGTCTGCTAGCATCACTGTATACAGGTTGTACTGGCGATAGTGCACTATCAGTAGGCTGTGGTCTGCTAAAATAGCCCTGGGATTGATAGTGACTAGCACCAGATGTTTGTGTATAGGCTGACCAGTCATAAGTTGACTGGCCAATTCTTCTATGTTTAATATTTTGTAATAGGTTTAACACCCCTGACTGGAATTCCAAAGTTTGGTCATCATCAAGCAAAGCCAAGGACGGCAAAATACCTTTGAAGAACGATAAATTGCGATCATCCTGCTCAATTTTCTTCGGTTTTATCTGATAGTCAATGTAGGACATCATTTTGGCATCAATTTCATTAAAATTTCTTTTAGCTGGTGCTCTGCGTTTTGGCGGGGGGGCTAGATTTTGTTTGTCCTTTTGACTGTCATTGTCAAGTTGTGTCATTGTAGTCACACTGTCATCTTCGTTTGTAGGTTCATTCGATGTCGTGGTGTCATCTTCGGTGTGTTCTTTAGTTTGTTTAGCAGAGACGCTTTCGTGCGTTTCACCAGCAGCAACTACTTTTTTCAAAAACAGCATCTGATTATGGTATTTGTAGGGCTTCGTGTTTGAGACAGCGGAACCAGACGTCTTGCAATTCTTTTTATCTTTTAGTGTTCTCACCCAGGCATCTCTCATCTGTCTCCACTTTTTCATAACAAGTTTTCCTAAAACAAGTAATAAAACAATTAATGTTATTTTCAGGTATGCAGCATCCGGGTGTTCATTTAAAGATCTTCATTACACCTATCGCGTTGGTGTATCGACTGTTAGCAACATTATTAAAGAAGTTTCAAGATGCATATGGAACAATTTAAGTGAAAAATTTATGCGACTTTCCATCCACTCCACGACGATGCTTTCCCCATCTCACAGAATATAATAAAACCGTTTTCTGGATATCATGCAAAAGGATCACCTGAGAGGGTTTTTAATTATAGACTTAGTCGCGGGCGCATGGTTGTAGAAGACGCGTTTGGCATTTTATCTAATAAATTCAGAATTTTGCATTCACGCATTGGTTTACAAAATGAGAAAGCAAAAATTGTCGTGATGGCTTGTGTGCATCTGCATAATTTTATGAAGAGAAATGAAAGAACTACTGATGGAGTTTTGAACGAAATGCAACAAAATATACCGCAGATCGCTCTAAATGTAGAACAAAGTGTAATTAGAAATGAGCTAAAATGTTATTTTCTATCGGAACAAGGTCAGCTTCCTTGGCAATATCAAATATAATGTTTGAAAGAAATAAAATATGATTATTCAAATAATTGTTTTATTTAGGAATCAGAAACATGTATCAATAATTTTAAGCTTTTATTAAAATAAAATAATTTAACCGAAAATATAAACATTTATTTTAGTTTTAAGTAAAGGCATTGCGTTTTTCGTCATTTTAATATGTAACCTTATTTTAATCTATTACACTATTTTCGGTTAAATTATTTTCCAAGACTTGTAACAGACTGTCACTTGTATTGACATCTGGGCTATTTTGCATTTCATAGTCTGATTGAACAGAGTAAGAGCGCGAAGTTGAGGGCGACGGTGACATTGCTAACGTTGTAGGTTGGCCGGTGAAGTATCCTGGACGAACATTTTGATAACGAAGAGGCTGAGTAGTATTACTAGTATCAAAATTCATCGAACCCATTCTCATTTCTGCTTCATAGATAATATTCTGGATTTGATGTTGTACTGTACACATCGTGTAATGATCCATCTTCCTCAACTTGCTACTTATATAGTCTGCAAATATAGCAGCATCATCGCGTTGCCTTGCATTAGACGTGATCTCCCTCAGTAATTGCAAAGCTTCATCAACTTCAGGTTCTCTCTCTATATTTCGCTTTCGTGAAGTCCTTGTCGAAGGTAGCGTAGTCTGGGGAGTGATATTATCTTGAGAAGACTGAAAATAAAAAGGAAATCTTATAAATAATTGCAAACAAGCTTCAATACTATATTTTGAATATATCCTATCAGTATGTAAATATTAAATAAAAACCAAGCTTATAAACATAACATGTATGTATAGTGTATACAAATAATTATGTAAGTTTAAGCTACATTTACTCAGTAAATAATTGATATTATTTCTTTATATATTTTTTTTCATCTTACATATCATACTTCATACTTCATACTAATATATACTAATATTATAAATGCGAAAGTGTGTTTGTTGGTTTGTCCTTGAATCACGCCGCAACAGAGCTACGGATCGACATGATTTTTTGCATGGGGATAGTTAAGGTCCTGGAGAGTGACATAGGCAACTTTTTATCCCGGAAAATCAAAGAGTTCCCATGGGATTTTAAAAACTAAATCCACGCGAACGAAGTCGCGGGCATCAGCTAGTTGGCCATATATCACGTCCTCAAGTATTGCAAATGTCTCACCAGTAACCCTGTACACTCTTCACGAGCGCTTATTCCCGAATACTTCGCTTTCGGTAAGTGTTATGCCGACTACATAAGGTCAAAAACGAGAGTATGCTCGCCCGCGCTCCGTGGTATTATGTATTGTTACCGGGTTGTAGGTAGTAGGTATCTAAAATATTAATACGCGAAGCAAAAACTTTGTACCTACCCCTATTAACGAAAATATTGCATAATGAAATATGTATTTTAAATTTATTATGGTCGACCAACTAGTCTACTTAGGTAATTATAAGAATTTGATGGGTACTTACACTAGGTGTGTGGCTGTTCAGAGTCGGTACCGGTGCATTCTTGTCATTAAGAAATGATAACGCCTTATAAGCAAACCATTTCGGCAATTGAACATCATCCCGTCCAGATCCACTCCTTTTAGATTCTTCAAATTTGCGTTTTTCTCGAAAATAATGGCTAGATAAATTCTTCAGTTTTCTCTCAATTTCTGTTGATGCTATGTTGAACACAGAAGCAATATCCCTAAGGGCCCGTTCACACATGGGAGTCCGTTTTACTGGTACGTTTTTAACGGATACGTCATAAATTTATGCTCTGTTCAGACATAGGCACCGTATAACGTTCAACGGATCCGTCATTACTGGATGCGATGTGTGAACAGAAAACTCGCAGTATACCGCCGCTATTCTACAAGGATGGACGCTGTCGTGTTGTATTGGTACTATCGTCGGAGAAGGAAGATTCGACGTTATTGGCAGCATCCACTTATGGCCCAAAGATCTAGAGAGGGTGCTTACAGTTTACTTATGAGTCAGTTACGAGGTGATGAATCGAAATTTTTCAATTACTTTCGTATGTCAATGTCTACTTTTGATGAACTTCTTAAACTATTGGAAAAGGATTTAAAAAAGCAAGATACTCGTTGGAGGAAAAGTATCTGTCCAGAAGAAAGATTAGCGATATTTTTAAGGTACGTACTTTTATTTTTAAAACTCAGACAGATCTAACGTAGCATCACTGTATACAGATTGTAATGGCGATAGTGCACTATCAGTAGACTGTGGTCTGCTAGCATCACTGTATACAGGTTGTACTGGCGATAGTGCACTATCAGTAGGCTGTGGTCTGCTAAAATAGCCCTGGGATTGATAGTGACTAGCACCAGATGTTTGTGTATAGGCTGACCAGTCATAAGTTGACTGGCCAATTCTTCTATGTTTAATATTTTGTAATAGGTTTAACACCCCTGACTGGAATTCCAAAGTTTGGTCATCATCAAGCAAAGCCAAGGACGGCAAAATACCTTTGAAGAACGATAAATTGCGATCATCCTGCTCAATTTTCTTCGGTTTTATCTGATAGTCAATGTAGGACATCATTTTGGCATCAATTTCATTAAAATTTCTTTTAGCTGGTGCTCTGCGTTTTGGCGGGGGGGCTAGATTTTGTTTGTCCTTTTGACTGTCATTGTCAAGTTGTGTCATTGTAGTCACACTGTCATCTTCGTTTGTAGGTTCATTCGATGTCGTGGTGTCATCTTCGGTGTGTTCTTTAGTTTGTTTAGCAGAGACGCTTTCGTGCGTTTCACCAGCAGCAACTACTTTTTTCAAAAACAGCATCTGATTATGGTATTTGTAGGGCTTCGTGTTTGAGACAGCGGAACCAGACGTCTTGCAATTCTTTTTATCTTTTAGTGTTCTCACCCAGGCATCTCTCATCTGTCTCCACTTTTTCATAACAAGTTTTCCTAAAACAAGTAATAAAACAATTAATGTTATTTTCAGGTATGCAGCATCCGGGTGTTCATTTAAAGATCTTCATTACACCTATCGCGTTGGTGTATCGACTGTTAGCAACATTATTAAAGAAGTTTCAAGATGCATATGGAACAATTTAAGTGAAAAATTTATGCGACTTCCTACATCAGTCGACGAATGGGAACAGATAGTAAGTGGATTTAACAAAAAAGCTAATTTTCCCCACTGTCTCGGAGCTGTCGACGGAAAACATATCCGACTTAAAAAACCACTAAATAGCGGTTCACTGTATATCAATTACAAGGATTTTTTTTCCATCATATTATTAGCGATCGTAGACTCCGACTATCGCTTTGTATACGTCAGTGTCGGATCTTATGGAAAAGAATGCGATTCATCAATATTCAAGGAGACAACATTTTGGAAAATGATGCTAGACGGCAGTCTACAAATACCAGCACCATGCCCATTAACAAGAGACTCAGAAACGCGAGTTCCTTATGTGATTATTGGAGACGAAGGTTTCGGATTACACGAAAATTTACTAAGGCCGTTTGGCGGGACGCATCTGGCCAAAAATAAGCGAATATTCAACTATCGTTTGACTAGAGCTAGGAGATACGTTGAATGTGCCTTCGGTATCTTAGCTAATAAGTGGAGAATATTCCATCGGCCTCTAGACATCGATAAAACAACAGCTGTATGGATTGTTAAGGCATGTACTATTCTACACAACTTTATAAGGGACAAGGAGGGCTCAAACAGTGATAATAACGTATCTGAAGAATTTAGTTACGAAAACCTACCCCATGAAGTAAGAACACGAGGTGGTAATACTGCTAATTTAGTTCGAACAGAATTCGTGAACTATTTCATGTCCGAAGCTGGATCAGTTCCATGGCAGGATGAAGCTATTTAGAATGTAATTAAATAATAAAACAGACACTTACCGAACTCTTGCCTTTGTCTTTGTTCCATAGCCTCAAAATCCTCCATTAGAATAATGCATATTTCGCGCCAACCTGCAATACTTGCAGTATTGTCTTTGTATTTATCCAGCGTCTTGTCCCAAAGGACTGGCCTATCTTCCACCAAACTAATTAACATTTCCTTGTCTATTAACTTTTCCCACTCCTTGGTTGACATGGTTGATCAGTGATTATAATAATTATTACACACAATGCACGCGCGCGTTCTCTAGGAATGTACAATTGAAAATGTGAGTCAAACAAAACCTGTCGTATCACTCCCCCTCCTACACCCCGCACACAGCGCCCGCCACGCACACAGTATCTATCCGTTAAAATTCTACGTATCCGTATATTTTTACTGTTCCGTCGTCCAGTATTCGATGACAAAACGGAATGTCATTTTTTTACGGAACGATATTGTTTACTGTATACAGAATACTGTGCCATGTGTGAAGTCGCTCATACAACTACATACGCCATCGACGAAAAAAAAACGTACACGATAAAACGGAACAGTAAAACGGAGACATGTGTGAACCGGCCGTAAGGGCCATCGCCCACGGCGACTTTTTGTAGCGATACAGTAGCGATGCTGTCGCGTGTCCGCATCGATACAGTCGCGAAACGGTCGCTAGCTGTGTGCCCTCGCCCACGGTCTTAGATTCAGTCGCGAAGCAAACGCGATACTGTCGCGCTTCTGTCTCGATGCAAACGCGATTCAGTAACAGCACAAAAATACCTGCGATCGCTACAGTTGCAAGATGGACTCCGTTGAGGCAACATTAGTCACGTTGTCTTTGGTGCTGCTTTTACGTAAGCAGCCGAAGCGCAGGCAACGAAAGCAGCGTCAATATTGGATGCACCCATTTAATAAAGAGAGATTACTCAGTGGACATCATGTAACAACGTTTAAAATACTAAAATCCTATGATCTCAAATTCAGAAGTTGTTATAGAATGTCATATTCGACGTTTTGTGAATTGCTTTCCATTGTAAAACCAGAGTTGACACGCAGAAATACAGTGATGAGACAATGTATATCAGCTGAAGAACGACTAACAATAACTTTAAGGTAAGAAAAACCAAATTTTATGTTAATTATCTTTTAATAGTTTTTGCACATTTTTAATCACAACTTAAAAAAATAATTATTATAATTCAATATTAATCATACTTAAACTTAATTAAGGTTTTAATTTCTTACTTTTTACTTTACGGCGAATATAGGTTTGTGATAATAGAATCTTGTGTAGAATCATCATTACTGTAATTATATTCATTATCATTATCATTATGTTGCAATGAACTACCTGCAGTATTGACATTGGCACCAGCAGGCGTTGGCGCCGAGTGGTAGCTATTTATTAGTTGCGACACACTACTTTCATTGCTTGTACGAGCAGGAGTTGTGTCGTAGCTTTGGTATCCAGACTGATATCCATAGTGACTGGTGTATGCAGACGTTTGTGCCATATTGTTATATTTGCGAAGCAAATTTATCATTTCAGCTTTCGCATCGAGTTTATATTCTTCTTTTATGGAATTAAAATGTGGAAAAAGTGAAAGTAAAAAATGTTGATCTGGATGTTGAATGGCGGGCGTGGCTTTGTTCAATTTCTCAGTTAGAATTTCGTATAATTTGTTTTGTGCATCATCAACGCCATCACTTGTTTTAAGCTTCTTTGATTTTGGAATAACAAAAGATTCCAAACAGCCTTCGGAGTCGTTTTCCTCAGTAACTGTAGGTCGACTTGGTGGTCTGATTTCGGTCAAAGGTTGTAAAAATGACAATAATTTATAGTAAACATATTGTTTTCTGGGTTTAGCCCCGGACCCACTGGGACAATTTTTTTCTTTCAGCCGTTCTCTGTTAAAGCAATCTTTTAAACTTTTCCATTTTTTCTGGAGTTCAATAGCTGAAAAAAGATATACAAATTTATTATTGTTATGCAATTGAAAAATTAATGCAAATGGAGCTAGAACCTTACGACCTTGGCATCCCTATTTAGCTCGGATCATCTTGACTCGGAGAGTTAAAATGAATATCACCCTTAAATTGCCTACCCCGACAAGGATTACAGGTTTACAGGCGTGATTTATATATTTGTAGGTATGTATTTTTTATTACTTTATTTTCTTTTTTCCTTTTTTTACAGGTACTTAGCAACTGGATGTAATTTCACAGATCTTCATTTGGACTTTAAATGTGGACATACTACTGCACGTACGATTGTAAAGGAAACTGTGGAAGTAATATGGAAAAAAGTAAAAGACATCTCCATGCCAGAGCCAACAGAAGAATTACATTTAGAAACCGCTGAAGGATTTATGAAACATGCTAATTTTCCTAACTTAATTGGAGCAATAGATGGAAAACATATAAGAATTATAAAACCATGTCATACCGGCTCAGAATATTACAATTACAAACATTTTTTTTCCATCGTTTTGTTAGCAATATGTGACGCTAATTACAATTTCATAGATATAGATGTCGGATGTTATGGAAAGAGCTCAGATTCAACAATACATGACAGCAGCGAATGGGTAAAAAAGTTACGACAAGGAAATTATAATTTACCTCAACCAAGACCTATATCTAACAATGGAATACCTATACCGTTTTCGTTTATTGGCGACGAAGGATTTGCTTTATCACAACACTTGCAAAGACCATACGCTGGTAAACATTTACCACGAAAGAAGAGAATATATAATTACCGTTTGACGCGCGCAAGGCGTTATATTGAATGTACGTTTGGTATATTGAGTAACAAATTTAAAATTTTCAACCGGCCCATAAACGTTAATGTAGATTTTGCTACGAATATTGTTAAAGCGTGTTGCGTATTGCACAATTTTATACGTAAGCGAGATGGGTACAAGTTTGATCACACTTTGAGTATAGTCGGATTCCAAGATCCACCTGCCAGTGATAATTTACTTTTAATTGGAAGACGAAGATCAGAACTAAGTGGTACTGCAATCCGAAACATATATACTGACTATTTCACCGGTGTAGGTTCTGTACCGTGGCAAGATTCAAAAATTTGAAATAATTTCACCTAAAATAGCTATAAGTAACTAGAAAGGGCTGTAAACGTAACTTAATTCACTTATTCTGGAACATCTATATCTCATTAATTCTCACCACTCATCTACATTTATAATGATAAAATTTAATAAAGTTAAATAACTTACCACAAGCATTCTTTTCTTTATTTGTTTTTTCTCCAAATTCTGAATCAAATATTTCATTTATCTCTTCCCATGCCTTTCTTTTTGCAATCTTATTCGAATACTCAGGAAGACGCGAGTCCCATATTACAGGACGGTTCTGAATTGCCATAATAAGCGCTAGTTCAGACACGGCGGGAACCGCGCGATTATAGAATCGCGTGGAAATCGCGCGGGTCTTATTTATATGAGTTAGTGCTTGTTCAGACACGGCGGGAATCGCGCGATTATGGAATCGCGTGGAAATCGCGCGGGTCTTAGCGCTAGTTCAGACATGCGGGAATCGCGCGTTTACGAATCGCGCGGTTTGAACCCGCAAAATTGTGATGCTATTCAGACACCGGCGGTTATTAAGCGATTTTCGTGCGGGATAACGTCAGTTCGAAAATGGAGGTCGACAAAGAAGTGTGTTTACTGTGGTTGCTCCTTAAAAAATCAATATTAAGTGACCAACTAGTACATGGTCAGTTAAAATATCTCCACCAACTCTTGCCAAGCTCGGTTTTGAAAATTTTATTTGAGTAATCTTCACACTGAAGATCCCATATTGCAGGTCTCTTCTCCACTTCATCAATAAATAGTTCAGTGTCAAAACGATCCATGGCGAACTCACGAGCTGTGACATGCTAACCGCGCGGTACCCGCAACTCAACTGAACGCGAAGTAAAGACTCCATAGTAATAGAAACGCGCGGGAACAGCGCGATTGTATTTTCTGGCGGTTGGGTTGCGGTAACCGCGTGGTTTGATTAACCGCGCTGTCATGTCTGAACGATTACTTAATAACCCATATAAATAAGACCCACGCGATTTCCACGCGATTCTATAATCGCGCGGTTCCCGCCGTGTCTGAACTAGCGCTTATTTATATGAGTTGTAAAGTAATCGTTCAGACATGACAGCGCGGTTAATCAAACCGCGCGGTTACCGCAACCCAACCGCCAGAAAATACAATCGCGCTGTTCCCGCGCGTTTCTATTACTATGGAGTCTTTACTTCGCGTTCAGTTGCGTTGCGGGTACCGCGCGGTTAGCACGTCACAACTCGTGAGTTAGCCATGGATCGTTTCGACACTGAACTATTTATTGATGAAGTGGAGAAGAGACCTGCAATATCAATTAGTTCATCAAAAGATTTTATTGACATTCTCAAATAGTCAAAATTTTTTTTATTGTACATTCTTAAATTGGGGTATAACGTTACAAACTGACCATGTACTAGTCGGTCACTTAATATAATTTAATAAAATAATTTTTGACGACCTCCGTGGCGCAGCGCGTGCGCTGTTGCATTTTAAAGTCGGAGGTCCTGGGTTCGATTCCCGGCTCGAGTCTGGTCCGGTGGGAGGCTTTCGCCGGGGCTGGTTACCACCCTACCGACAAAGACGTGTCGCCAAGCGATTTAGCGTTCCGGCACGATGTCGTGTAGAAACCGATTAGGAATATGAGTTTACCATACCCCTAACAGGTTAGCCCGCTACCATCTTAGACCGCATGATCACTTACCATCAGGTGAGATGCAGTCAAGGGCTAACTTGTGGTGAATAAAAAAAAAAAAAAAAAAATATTGGATGCACCCAATACTGCCTTTTTCTTTTCTTTTTTTTAAAGAGTAACCACAGTAAACACACTTCTTCGTCGACCTCCATTTTCAAACTGACGTTATACCCGCACGAAAATCGCATAATAACCGCCGGTGTCTGAATAGCATCACAATTTTGCGGGTTCAAACCGCGCGATTCGTAAACGCGCGATTCCCGCATGTCTGAACAAGCGCTTATAAAGTAATCGTTCAGACATGACAGCGCGGTTAATCAAACCGCGCGGTTACCGCAACCCAGCCGCCAGAAAATACAATCGCGCTGTTCCCGCGCGTTTCTATTACTATGGAGTCTTTACTTCGCGTTCAGTTGCGTTGCGGGTACCGCGCGGTTAGCACGTCACAGCTCGTGAGTTCGCCATGGATCGTTTCGATACTGAACTATTTATTGATGAAGTGGAGAATAGACCTGCAACATGGGATCTTCAGTGTGAAGATTACTCAAATAAAATTATCAAAACCGAGCTCGGCAAGAGTTGGTGGAGATATTTTAACTGACCATGTACTAGTTGGTCACTTAATATTGGATGCACCCAATACCGCCTTTTTCTTTTCTTTTTTTTTAAGGAGCAACCACAGTAAACACACTTCTTTGTCGACCTCCATTTTCGAACTGACGTTATCCCGCACGAAAATCGCTTAATAACCGCCGGTGTCTGAATAGCATCACAATTTTGCGGGTTCAAACCGCGCGATTCGTAAACGCGCGATTCCCGCATGTCTGAACTAGCGCTAAATGATTCAGTGTCGAACGACTCCATTTTACGCATGTGACGGACAACAGCACTCTCGACCTGTCTGTGTTGCACTGATGCTCGGTTCTCCATTCACGCACCGCCCTCCCTCCGTTCTTCCCCCGATGTCGTCCGACACGGTCGCGCGTTTGCATCGATACAGTCGCGATGCAGTAGCGCGTTGCAAATGCGACTAACACGCGTTAGTAGTGATGCTGGCGTGCGTTTAGTAAATGCGCGACAGCATCGCTACAAAAAGTCGCCGTGGGCGAGGGCTCTAAGCGCTAGTTCAGACATGCGGAAACCGCGCGTTTGCGAATCGCGCGGTTTGAACCCGCAAAATTGTGATGCTATTCAGACACCAGCGGTTACTAAACGATTTTCGTGCGGGGATTCCGTCAGTTTGAAAATGGAGGTCGACAAAGAAGTGTGTTTACTGTGGTTGCTCCTTAAAAAGAGAAAAAAAAAAGGCGGTATTGGGTGCATCCAATATTAAGTGACCGACTAGTACATGATCAGTTCAAATATCTCCCCCAACTCTTGCCAAGCTCGGTTTTTGATAATTTTATTTGAGTAATCTTCACACTGAAGATGCCATATTGCAGTTCTCTTCTTCACTTCATCAATAAATAGTTCAGTATCTTAACGATCCATGGCGAACTCACGTCACAGACGTACTAACCGCGTGGTATCCGCTACGCAACTGAACGCGAAGTAAAGACTACATAGTAATAGAAACGCGCGGGAGCAGCGCGATTCTATTTTCTGGCGTTAGGGTTGCGGTAACCGCGCGGCTTGATTAACCGCGCTGTTATGTCTGAACGATTACTTGTAACTCATATAAATAAGAGCCGCGCGATTTCCATGCGATTCTATAATCGCGCGGTTCCCGCCGTGTCTGAACTAGCGCTAAGTTATGCATTTTTCCCTCGACGTCTTTTCTAGGTATATCTAATGTAGTCGCGATAGATTCCCATGCATCATTTTTTTTAATTTTGTTTTTATAATCACGATGTGAAGTGTCCCACAATAATTGCGAATTTTGATACATCTCGATCAGGGTCAATATATTCTCGTTGGACCACACTACTGCCATTTTCGCAACACAAAGCGACACACGTTTTCACCACTCAAAGCCTGTCCGGCGACTGTCGAGGGACACGAAAGTCGCGCGCGTCGACGCTCGCAGACCATCGACTAGCGACAAGTTGCGCGACCCGTAAATGTCCCAAGCGACGTCGGACGACGTCGGGCGACATCGCGCGAGACACGTGAATTTCGTGTCGAGCGACAGAGTCGCGCTACAAATGTCCCCTAATGAAAATGCGGCATAACCGCCAATGTTTCCTGTCATATTGACATCGAGTGACAAGTGACCACAAACAATATAGTTTGTTGCGTTCAGAAATGACTTGTACTTGATGTCTATGGATGTAACACACTTTGTTCTAGCGACAAAATTTAATACACTTGGATATGGCAACGAACCTGGATCTAATATCGTTTGAAACGGTGACTACTTTTGGTTCTTTTTTATAATAAAAAGTAATACAGTTTGATGCGTCATAATTTGACATAAGTTTTCAAGGTTTGAAATAGATAAAAAATCCGTTCTGTATTAGAATAATTCGGTAGGTGGAGTTAATACACTTTGATCTGTTACTCCTCATATAGTGATCCATACCACACTGACGACCGTGCCTACACGCGGCGAATTAACCGTAGATTTTCACGGCGAGAAACCGTGTAATGGAAAAGAGGCCTTACAATTACACCTTTAAATATATTTGTCATATAATGGAACACTACATAGTGATGGTGTTCTTCTCACTGCACTCCAATATTATGACAATGTCATGGCCAGCGTGGTGGACTATGGCCAAACCCTTCTCATATAGAGAGGATACCCGTGCTCTGTAGTGAGCCGGCAATGGGTTGTTCTTATATAAATGAATGTAATTTTATTTTAAAGAGCAAGTGCCGAGTTTCTTGCCCGTTCTTCTCGGTGCAAAACTGCTTTCTGAACGTGGCGGTAGGGTCTATGTGAGAGGTTTTTTTTTTTTTTACACGCACCCGTCATCACAGGGCGTTGCAGGGTGTCCTCTTTCGAGAAAAAGAGACCTTTTCGTGCTTTATTTCCAAATAAATCAATACAATTATGATAAAATCAGTTAGAACAGTTAAAAACAATTAGAACAGTTAAAACAATTAAAAGATAATTACAAAATAAGTTACGGTTAAAATCAGTTAAAACAAATAAAAGACTATTATAGATAAATTACAATTAAAAAACAGTTAAAAAGCAATTTAAAAAACAATTCAATTCATTTAAAAACTACTATAAATAATAATTCACAATCATCATCATCATCATCATTTCAACCGATAGACGTCCACTGCTGGACATAGGTCTTTTGTAGTTCCAATGGCCACGATCGTGGGCCGCTTGTATCCAGCGGCTCCCTGCGACTCGTTTGATGTCGTCTGTCCACCTTGTTGGGTTAGGTTAGTTGTTAATACAATTCACAATAATAAAGCAATATTTTAAAAAGGTCGATAAATAATTTAAAAACATTAAAATCACTTATATCTATCTTATAAACTAACGAAAGTGTGGCCGAAAAAAGTGCTTCAAAGCTCCAAAGCTCGGAGTACGGAGTTCTATGTGAGAGGTTCGTCCGGGAAGTATACAACGGGTCCCAGTGACGTCCAGTAAATCCTGCGAGAGGGACATGCCGTTGTGGTTTTTAGATCGGGTATACCCCCCATCGGGGGTGGGAGCCCAAGGGTATGGTACGCCTTCGCGGAGTGGGAGTCCAAAATGACCTCCTTCCCGCCCAAGGGTACGGAGGTAGCCATAAAGCTTTTCCACCACGACAAAAAAAGGGTCTATGTGAGAGAATAAATACCTATAATTTCTTACATAGAACGTAATATTTCGTTCATTTCCTTCAGTTCTTGCACTAGTTTTTTAAGCGTTTCAGTATTTTCTTCATCAGTTTGCGCACTCCTTTCCGAAATCCTAATAAGAGCACGCCGAGCCCCGTCTTGCGTTAGTGGTGTTTCACGGCGGTATCGGCGGTTAACGGTAGAAGAAGGTGAGAAGAGAGTGAACGTCCAAGAGTGCTTAGAGGGGCAGGGAATGGCACAGCAGCTTCAGCTGGAGTCGTATGGGGTGGAGTTACAGGAGGTGGGGTAACTATTCTTGATGTCCCATGTTGGTGTACTATCCCATCACACAGCTCTGGAATATTCAGTATACTGATGGAAGCTGTTGAAGTATCGGATTTTTCAGCAAGATTTTGTTGTGAAGTCTGAAAATTGAAATTAACTTCTGTCATGATCTATTTCATGAAAGTATTTTATGACAAAGTATTCTTACTTTTTTTTTTCCTACGACAAGTTAGCCCTTGACGGCAATCGCACCTGGTATGATGCAGTCTAAGATGATAGCGGGGTAACCTGTTAGGAGTATGGTTACCATACCCCTAATTGGTCTCTACGCGACATCATGCCGGAACGCTAAATCGCTTGGCGACATGTCTTTGTCGGTAGGGTGGCTAGTTAACTAGCCACGGCAGAAGCCTCCCACCAAACCAGACTCGAGCCGGGAATCGAACCCAGGACCTCCAACATTATAATGCGACAGCGCACACGCTGCGCCACGGAGGTCGTCTATGTCCTTTCAAACATTTCATTCATTCAATACAACAACATATATATGTTCTGTGTAGCTGTTTAACAATTTACACAAGGGGAATAAATTACAAAAAAAAAAAAAATTAAGTTATACTTACTTCTTCAAATGGTGCTACCCCTATTCCAGGCAGGCCGGACCCAAAATTTTCTCCTAAAATGTGGAGAAATTTATTTTCAATCTCAGACAGTGCCCGGAAATGTGGTGCCCCTCCTCCAGTCTGCTGGTGTGATGATCGAACAGTTACAGCTAACTTTTTCAATTTTGACTTAGTCATTCCAATACTAAAAACAAAAATATATACATAGACATATACCTAATTAGTCATCATTAGCTTGATAACAGACTAATGTAGTGTACTAATGCTATTGAATTGGTTGGCGTGCTGGGCCCATAACCCCTTGAGTGGTAGATATATGTGGCTCGTGGCATGAGTTTCAAACCAGAAAGACACTTGAGGAGTGACGAGAAAACTATTTATTTCATCTTAAACATTTTGAACCTATTGTACACGAAACATAAGCATTATGAAATTTATATAAAATACAAAGGGCATGTCAGACATTCAGACATGTTGCTTCTACAAGCGATTGTCACGGAATGTACAAATTTGACAAAATTCAATATCAACAAATAAATCTAACATTCCAAATTTAAAGCAATTCAAACATAATACATAAACTAACCAGATCAGAGTTGACATCAAAAGAGTATGTATAATCTGAGATTACCAATCAACAGATTCGTGGTTATTTTTATAAGTTTTTGCTTTATCAAGTGTAAAATGGATTGAGACATAAAAACTGACAGTAAGATACCTTCGTCAGTTACGTTTGTAATATTAGTATGAATTTACTTACTTTACACCATCCTTTCCAATCTTTTACAGCGCCATCTCCGTGGGAATTTAAATTTTCGGCTATATTTTCCTACATCCTTTTACTAAATTCTCGTGCTTGGAAAGTTTTGTAGAAGCCCGTGGCGAAGGCTTTATTGGAATTTTAAAATTCCTACAATTGCTCTAGCTGGCCATAGCTAGTTCTATGCGACTCAACGTTTCTCTATAAAAAAAATGCAATAAAAATTCTTTGGTATTCAAGTGGTACTTAAGGATGTTCAAGGTAAATGTGTTACGTGGCGTGAAAATAAAATATCTTTTTAGAAACTAATTTATTTAAGTGTACAATAATTATTTAATAGAAAAAAGAAATAGCAATAACCTTAATATTTAGTATAATAATAAAATAAACTAGTATTAGAGACAAAGGAACTGAGTAGTAATCTTGACAGGAATTAGAAATAGAATGTGTCGGATTTTTTTTTTTTTTTTCGAATTGACGATTGCAGATAACCAGAATAGTTACTCCTGCGTCACCGGGGGTTTTTGGCGAGCATGAAGCTCAGCCTGAGAGAGGAGCACCTGGGCTCGACGACTTCTGAGGGAACGTCCCCCTAAGGGCGTCTCCTGTGAGACTCGGACCTCGACTTAGGGTGACGTTGGGATTTGGTGGGTTTGTTGGACTGGTGTGTCAGTCCGAGCGCCCCCGTGCCCGTGGATAGAATCCACGTACGGATGACGTCAGATAGCGGGGACCTCGTCTTCGCCGGCGAAGACGCTGTGTTGTGTTTTGTGTAGTGTGACCTACCTGCGAAGCGTTGTCTAACGTCAATTGATCGTCCGGGTCGATTATAACGTTTTTAGGGCGTCTCTTTATGAGAGGGGCGTTTGGGTCGGGGGTGTAATCGCAAGCCGCAACCACTAGAGGGTTGGGGTGTCGGGCTGCTGTCTCGAAGTAGGTTATAGCGAGCTTTTTGAAATACTGCTGTAAAGTCGGTAAATCTAGGTCGCGGTGTAAATCTACGTTACGAACGAACCACGGGGCACCCGTGGCTATGCGCATAAATTTATTTTGAATGACTTGTAAGCTCTTGTAAGAGCTGGGCTGACGATGGGCGAAGACTACGCTGGCGTAGGTCATTATCGGTCTGATACATGTTTTGTACAGAGTGACCTTGTTACGGAGGGACATATTGCTTTTAGCGCAAATTAAGGGATAAAGTCGACACATCACATATGAGGCTTTTTGACGAGCCTTAAGTATGTGAGCGGCGAAGCTCATACGTCTGTCGAATGTTACTCCGAGGTATTTGACTTTGTCTTGCCAAGGTATCGGACGGCCGTAGAGGGTGACCTCGGCTGGGTTAGCCTTGAAGCGGGGCTTAGCGCGGCCTGTGAAGTACACGGCTGCACTTTTTTCGGGGTTTACTTCGATCCTCCAGAGGCGGAACCACTCTCCTAGGCTGCGGACAGCCTCTCGGAGGCGACTGGTTACATTTTTCTTGTGGAAGTCCGTTGTGAATAATGCGGTGTCGTCCGCGAACTGGGCTATTTTGACACGAGGATTGTTCCTCGGAATGTCGCTAGTGTACAGAGTGTATAGAAGCGGGGAGAGAGCGGAGCCCTGGGGGACTCCTGCTCTGATGGGCCGCCGGGAAGACAGAGTGCCGTCCAGGCGGTAGCGGAATGTGCGATCTGTAAGGTAGGCTCGTAGTAGTCTTACGAGCTTAGCTGGCAAGCCCAGGTGGTGAAGCTTGTAAATCAAGCCGGCATGCCAGACCTTATCGAAGGCCTTCGCTATATCGAGGAATAAAGCCCCTGTGGGGGCGGGTGTGGTGCAAAAGTTAAACCCTTTGATGATGTGCTCCGTGAGGCGGTGCGCTTGGTGGATACATGAGTGTTTTGCTCTGAATCCGAATTGCTCGTCGTTGATGAGTTTCTTCTCTTCTACGACTGCTTTTAATCTGTTCAGGATGACCCGCTCGTACACCTTGGCTAGGGTGTTAAGCAGGCTGATAGGGCGGTAGCTAGACGCGAGATTGCGGGGTTTACCCGGCTTCGGAATCCCTATCACTGTGGCCTCTTTCCACCAGTCGGGGAAAAAGCAGTGTGCCATGAAGATATTAAAAATAATCACCAGGAGGTTGATTATTTCCCCTGGGAGTAACTTTAAGGTCTTGTTGGATATTCCATCAGGACCTGGGGCTTTCTTAGAGTGAAAGCCCTTGATGATCGCGTGAACTTCGTCGCAGGTCGTTGGGGCGAGAGGTTCACCGTCGGCGGGAACTGAAAGAATTTTTGCAAGTTCGCTTTCGACATGCAATACGTGGGGCCTGTCAATAGAGACGGTGCTCGGAGAGCATTGGGCTTCCAGGCTGTCAGCCAAGCATTCGGCCTTATCGCTATCATCAAAGGCGGGCGGGAGGTTAGGACGCTCTAACGGTGGGGTGGTGAGTACAGGGTCGGTTTTGAGAGACCTTGCCAGCTTGTGGAAGGCCACATGCGATGGCGTGAGCTCGCTAAGCCGCCTGTCCCATTGTTCGTCCCGGAGTTCGTTAAGGCGGTCCCTTAACAGCCTCTGGGCTCTCCAGAGTTCGCTCCGGTTGACGGGCCACGGGCACTCGTCGTGGGCTTTAGACATACGGTTCTTGTACGTGAGTAACTCTCGCGCATAGCATCTCTCGGGAGCATTCGCATAGAGCATCGCGCGCATGACTCGTCAAATGCAGTGAAGCTGCCTGGGCTTGTTCTAACGTCTCTATGTTGTCGGGAATTTGGGACAAGTGTACTGAATCTAAAGACTTAAGTAGCTCGGCGAGCTTCTTGAAGTCGACTACTGTACGGGTCTGGGGGGCCGCGGTGGCCGGGTCTCCTAAACGTAAGTTGACTGGTCGGTGATCTGAGCTTAGTTCGGATAGCACTTCCAAAGAAGTCACCTGAAGGGTGATATTCTTAAGGAGCGCTATGTCTAATATGTCCGGACTGTCGTTCGTCCTGTCGCCTGTCGGATACCGTGTCGGCACGTCGGGCGCTACAACTATGAAGTTGAGGTCCGGGCGAGCCGTCAGCTGCTCTAGGACTTGTCGCCGCGGGTTAGTACTAAGGGACCAGTTGGTGTGCTTGGCGTTGAAGTCGCCAGCTAAGATTACACAATCTCCTAAGGAGAGGAGAGCGAGTAGGTCGCTCTCTAAAAACATTTTACTAGGCGAGAGATAGACGGATGCTAGTATGATCGGCGGATGGCCGGTCATACCCACCCGACAAATAGAGACTTCCATATTGGTGAGCGTGGGAGGATCGAGAGGGACGCAGTGAAGAGACCTTTTGTAATAAATCGCAGTGCCACCTAAACGGTTGGTGACTCTGTCGTTTCTTATTAATTGAAAATTACCTATTTTCGGATCGCGCATACTACTAGGTTTTAAGAAGGTCTCTTGCACTAGTAGTATGTCTGTCTGGTGTGTACATACAAATTCGCGGACTTGTTGAATCTGATCGGTAAGGCCGTTTGCGTTGAAGAACGTGACAGCCAGGGAGTGTGGTTTGGTCCTACCTTTATTTGTACTACCCATTATTGGATGGATTTTTGGAGAATCTGAACTTCTTTTAGCAACTCGACGTGGTTGCTCATCGCGGTCATTAGATTTATTTTCGATTCAGCTATGAAGCTGACTACCTCGTCGAGGTCGATTTCATTCATGAGGTAGCTCATGAAGTCTATCGGCGAGGACGGGGAGGCGGGCACGGAAGGTGCGCTAGCTGGGGCGGGCTTTGATGCCGGGGGTGCCGCTACTGGCTTGGCGACCTGAAGGGCCGCCGGCGCTGGGGCGACGGGTTGCGCTCCGTAGAGGGGCTTAGCCCAGGCGTTGGTCGCGGGTACCGGCGCTGGGACGAATTTTTGTGCGGGCTTAGCCGCAGGTTTCCTGGCCGCAGGCGGGACCCTTCGCTTAATGGGGCGCGGGGCCCGAGGACAACCGCGATAATTCGCGGGATGCCCCTGGGTCATGCACAGCACACAACTGGGGGGCTCGTCGACGGTCGGGTCCTTGCGAGCGCAATCTGACGTGCCGTGGTCGCCCAGGCACTTGACGCACCTTGGGCGCGCAAAGCAGTTCCTTGCGGAATGTCCGTAGAGTTGGCAGCGGTGGCACTGGCCGACCTTGCCTTTGTTGTGGGGTCTCTCGATAGAGAGACCCGACAGGAAACAAACCGAGCGGATTTTGTAAATTTCCTTACCTTCCGGGGTAAGTTCTAGGATAACTAAGACCAAGTCTAACTTGGCCTTGGTCCGGTGGTTGTACATCCTGTGTACTTCCAGCACCGGCAGATTTTGCGACAGAAGGTCGGCTTTTATATTTTCAGGGCTGATCTCCTTCGGGAGGCCTCTGATCACCACGCGGAGGACGCGTTCGTCCTTGAGGGCGTAGGTGTGGTACGCCACATTATGCTCTCTGAGCATTGTTGTCAACCGACGGTGGTCGTCGGAGGAGCCGCATTGGACACGGATGCCAATGGCGGTGGACCACCAGCATGGGGATGATTTTCATCCATGCGAGCTTGTCGCGGATGAACAATGGGGGAATCTGTTCCCTACGGGGTTGCTCCTGAGGGGAGTCTTCCGCACCGGACATGTCCTCGTCAGCGTCGGCCTGGGCCCTGACGGGGATCTCTCTAACCGCCTTTTTAGGCTGGCTTGTCTTAGCTTTGGAAGCTTTGAGCTTCCCTTTTTACTGCCGACGACGGTGAAGCCGTCTTCGGCGTCGGATGGTTGGGGGGAGGCAGATGAGTCTGTCACTACATGTGTAGTGACAGGCCCTTTCTCCGCCGTCGGGGTTCGCTTAGCGGGCTCGGATGGAGCCGCAATAACCATAGGCTCAGAAGGAGCCGGGGATGCGGGGCTTTCGGCGAAAACCACCGGTACAGCCTGTTTCCTAAATTTGGAGACGTAGTCTCCGTGGTTGCGTTGGAGGTCCTTGAGGAGGGCCTCCAAGTCGATATCGGAGCTGGCGAGCGCCATGGCGGCGCTCGGGATAACGAATGGCCTCCCTGCCGGGGCAGGGAGGTGAGTACCTATTTGTGTGGCCCTAATGGGGCCTCGCCGGTGGGTGGCGAGGGTGTGTCTCTATGCTAGTTAAATCTAGTGTACTCCCTTGAATCCTAGAACCCTGGAACCACACTTCACTAACTGCACAAACACACAGCACAATGACGACACAAAACACTGACACCAAGTACACCGTGCTCTCTGTTGATATGGCGGCTATGTATGTAACTACAGAAGAATACATCCGTGTTGAGCGGATGCCGAAATCGGAATCGATTGTGTCGGAATAAGGGTGCGTGGGTTATTTATAGTGCGTCTGAAGTGGAAGGGAGCGTGTTGTTATGTTCTGGTGCCGACGAGAGTAGTCAAAACAGTTGTTGAATATTTGGATACAGCCTGCCTGGGGCTGAAGATTTGGTTGATTGCGATTTCGAGACCAGAAATGACGCCATGGACAGCATTTGTACAAAATGAAAATGAGCATTTATGAGCCTAGCGCTATAGCGGCGAAGGAAAATTTAGAACTTGAAAAGCAAGTGTTAAAGCAATTTTGTTGTTCCTTTAAAAGTTGTTTCTGGACCTTTATTTGGTCTTTAATAGAATGAAGGGAATCCAACGGAATGTTTCGCACTGTAATAGGTTGTAACTCTGGTGGAACCCATTGTTGTAGCGTTTCAGGGGTGCAGGCGTCTTCAATGTTCACCCTGATGATTGGGTGAGTTAAATTGGTAATTTTATCTTCTTCTGCATTTTTTTTTTTAAGTTAATTACAATAATTCTAATTTTAATTAGATTTGTAATAATTGTAATAATCTGTATTAATTTTATTTTGATTAACATTGACTAATTGTTTTTTTTTTTTTTTTATGGAATTGTTTTATATTAGAAGTTTAAAAATGTATTAAAATTGTATCTACTGTTTGCAATGCCCTGACCGGGTAGATGCAAATAAATAAATAAATAATGTTATAAATGCAGTGTAGAACTTGCATCCTGGATTTAAAGTGATGATTCCAGAGCCGGAGATATCTTGATGCTTAGTTGTTTCACCACATTCAACTACGTATGGGGTTTTGGATTTTAACAACAATATCCATTTGTTGTTTCCAAGTGATTGAAACGTGTCGATATGCGCTGAAAATGATATAAGTTCACAGTTCTCTGGAAGTTCCTTGCTCGGTGATTGTAGGATTGCTATTTCGCATATAGATCTAGCGTCGTAGTTATAAACTGCAAGATCTTTGCAAACTCTTGTTTTAGAAGCGAACATTTTGCATTTTTCCAGAAAGCTCGTAGTGATGTAGCGTTGCCGTGTGGTAGAGGTGGCAAGGTATGTATGCTCAAGGAATGAGGTAAAGTAATATGAGGAATTAGGAAGTTTAATGGGGATAGAGTACATATGATATAAATTGAATTTCTCGTTTTTTACTAAAAGAAATTCAAATATTATATGTACAAGTTTGTTAAAATAAATGTAAGAGGTAAGTGTTGTGGATTCTAAAATGTTGTAAATGTTTTGTAGAGTTAAAGGTGCAACTAAATTATTGTTAATTCTCAAATGGTTGGTTGCTAATAGTTCTTTATAGATTCGCAAAGTAGAGATAATAGAAGGGTGAATCGCTCCTCGATCAAAATTTTCTTCAAATTTGAGGAGGAAGAACTTGCCACATTAGATGTTTCACTACTTTGTTGTGACTCACATTCCATTTGTAATATCTCAGGGGGTTCTTCTATCGAACCGTGTAGTTGGTTGCCAAAACTGGTGCATCGAATGGGAGGTTCGATCGTTATAGGACTGACGGTCTCTGTTATTTCTGTCTCCTTAAACGGATCAATATCTGACTTATGGATTTCGTATTGAGAATTTCATTATCATAATCTGCTTCAAGGCTTACTACTTCTGGTATAACTTGCGATTGATCCGATAATGTAGAAGGTGCAATAGCTTCAGGGCAAACAGCTTCTTTATCTAAGGGGAAAATGCCTGCCTTTCTGAATCCTGAACGTATATTTCAAGGTGTACAACATTTTTCATACACCGGTGTCAAAAATGTATGAAAATCAAGTCTTGTAGGAACCTTACTAGGATTTTTCACTTTATAATCTTGCAATTCTGCGCGCCACATTGCCTTGAGTGATTTAAAAACACCAACATCCAGTGGTTGTAAGAGGTGGCTAGTGTGAGCAGGCATCGTAAACATGTGGTGTTATGAGGCTTGCATGGGAGTCCATAATTAATAATACAGGCCGAGCAGAAGCAATATTGTTATTGAAGAATGTAAGCCACTCATAAAATAAATCTGAATTAATCCATCCTTTAGGCGACAGTCTTGTTAAACTATTTGGTAAGCTATTTGGTAAGCTCCCCTGCATAATTCTGGGGTATTTCTTACACCTTTGAATATGACTAAAGGGGGGATAAATTGTCCAGAGGCATTGATACAAGACAGTAGTTGTGGTGCCTTTCTCTGCGTATGTCTATAACATACTTTTTTCCGATTTTTGTCACGATCTTGTTAGGCTTGTTCACATAAATTAGACCGGTTTCATTGCAATTCCAGATTCTTCCCGGACATTTTATCAAATTATGAGAAGTTAACGTTGTTTCTAATTTCTCATAAAAATCAGCCAATACCATAGCATTAGAACAAATGGCTCTACCGACATAGTATCACTTTGGTTTTCCGGGAGAACAGCTTCGAATTCAGTTACAGAAAATAAAAACTGTTGGTCACTAAGCGCGGGAACATCTTGAAATGTACGTAAAAGTGAAGATATTGAGCTACGAGGACTTGATATAGAAGCAAACTTACTTGGTGTATCCTCAACTGGCACAGCAAATCCGGGGACGTTTAGCTCACTTCTGTATGGGCTATTATTAACATGTGAACTAGACTCTAAAACTTTTAGTAGATTCTCGTTGGTTTGTTCTGTAGCATCGTGTTCAAGCGTAACTTTTTCATTTTCTTCAGTTGACTCGAACAATTCTTCTAATCTTCTTTCTAACATCTCTTCTTCTGGCACAGGTACAAAGATGTCCGCAGGGCTACTGATTACCTGTCCCCAACATGGGTCATCTCCTTCGTCGCAATCAGAGAGATCCGATAAGTCTTCTAAATTATCAACTACTTTTTGAAGTCTACTTTTTTCATTTAAATTTATTTTCTTTGACATATTGAATATCTGAAATAAACAAAGTATTAATTGACAAGTTACGTAAGACCTTTATAATAATATGAACTTCTCAAAATATTTATTTAGCTTTTTGCAGTCCCAGAAAAATATACAAAAAGACAACCGATTTTTATAAAGATAATCTGATATTTTTCAAAGTGGGATCGGACAAGGGTAAGATATTTACCACATATTTGAAACATTTAAATTATATGAAAAAGTCAATTGCAAATGCTGCTAACACGTGAGATTAGTCAAAATATGTTATAGTTTTGGAATTTGCGTCGAAAAAGTACTTACGAGATTTTTTTTTTAACAAACTTTTAAAATTTCTGAAAACACCCGCCACAAACTCGACTTTTTTCACAATAAAACCGTTGAGTCAACTTTGACATTAGCTTACAGTGACAAATGACGTTGACAGGTTGTCAAATGAAATAAAATAGATAAACAAATTATTATAGATTATAAATATGTTATATTTATACCTTTAGTGTTACCGTATTAAAAGTTAGAGTGCATTATTTAAAAAAACACGATGTGGTAATATATATACCTTTATTTGAATAAGGGTTAACATTCGATTGATATGAATTTTGAGTTTGACGGGGATTAGAAACAATCTGAGTGCGTGGTTTAATGAGTTTAGTGTGATTTGTATTATTTTTAAAGAGATTGCCTGGCTGTGTTCATGGATCTTATTTTCTCCACTTCTATCGCAAAACGACCTGCTATAGTTAGGTTTGGGGAACCTCGCGTTCTCAACATCGTACCTATCTCGGAGTTGAGGCCATTAACGAAGACGCTTAAAGCGGTCTCTTCTGTGGTTGCCATCCGACCCAATAATGTACCGTCTTTAATTTCGGTGTTTAATTTTTCAATTATTTTACCACGGCATAAAGCTACTCGGTGGAAAAATTCGGTTACGCTTTCGGTTGGTCTTTGAAACATTGATTGTAGTTCTAAATTGGACGTAGTTATACAAAAATGTTCCAATCCACAACTAGTTGAAACCAATATAAATACATTTTTGTGTTTTGACTCGGCATTTTTTTGTTTGAACTAGGATAATTCAATACTGTAGGTTTTATTTAAGTATTACAATAATATTGTTCTATCATAGTAGTATTATTTCAAAATTGCTGTTTGAAATATAGGTATTTTGGAAAAATCGTTTTGGAACGTTTTTGAAAAAATATTTTTTGTATGAAGTAGCACTCAGTATATTTTGTAAAAACGTTCCACATTTATTAATTTTAAATAAATACGACTTGTTACGAAATAAGAAGGATTTATTATGAAAAACTTAAGACTAACAAGAAATCGGTTAAAATAAAAAATCAAAATCATCAACTTTTGCAATGAACGAAGCTTTAGCAATTAAATGAAACAAAAATATATTAGAAAATAACTTGAGCACACAATAAGTTTTCAACAAATATAAAAAACTTAGTTAAAAAAAACTGATGATTTATTCATCAATTATCTCGAAGTCAGGCTCCCCGCCAAACCCATCAAAATCATCGATAAACTTATCCGAACTTTTTAAATTTTTATAAAACTGGACACAGTCCTCCGGTATAAACATGTACATTGATTCTAAATCGGCCAACTTAGCTGGTGCGATCGGTTTTCCGTTAGGCCACAAAAGAATTAAATCATCTTTCTTTATTTCTCTGTTCTTTTTGTCTATAAGCAACTCCTTAAACTCTTCCTCAAACGAAGTTCTCATAAATATTGAGTATAATTTATTTTTTTCTATTTTTATTTCTTTGGCATTTAGCCAGCTTACTTTACTTTTGTCACTAAATTTTTTTCTGTTCATTATATTTTTTTCAATCTTTTCAGTTCCATAAAAATCAGCTTTCTCCATTCTTTGTACTTGCAACGGTTTCTTTTTTTTAGCATTTTTAAAAATATCTATATACTCTTCGGCTGTATATATACGCTGGTGATGTTTTAAAGCAGTTTCAATTTTAGAGAAGTCCGTATCGTTAGGTAAAAAGGTATGCCCAGATTCAAGGAAGCGAAATGTAATGCTTTCTAATGTTGAGTGACAACAACTTAAGACAGTTTTTAGTAAGAGCACTATTTTAATGTTCCTGTTTTGCCCTCCGCAGCAATCGCTCCAGAGTATAAGATTCTTAACAGACGGCTGTAGTTTTGTTTTAATATATTTCACTAAACATGATCCTACCTCCTGCGCCCCTCTACCCGCTTCACCTTCGACCCAAACATAGCAGTGTCCTACGTCATCAGATGCAGAGTGGATACCACTATTGTAAAGCCACAGTTGCCTTTTATAAAAGGCAACATTTGTTGGTATCCGCGGTAGTGGCAATGTCTTTTCCAAGTCAAAGGTTAAACACTCAACATCCGGTATGTTTCTTGCGTCTATAAAATCCTGATTCATCTGATTTCTTAACATTTCTGCTCTTTCTAAATGTTTAAGCCTCTCAGTTTTAGCATCTTCTTGTTCCTGTTCAGTTTTGGCATTAGAGATTTGATTGAATAATTGGTCACACTTATTGCAAGTATCTTTTTTTAATTTTTTACATTTTAAATTAAAATCAGCATAGAAAATCTTTTTCAATGTCGCAAAGGAGGCGCATTTGCGATCGATACCATACATTTCTGCGTGTTCTTTTGTATATATATCATAAATTTTATTTATTGTCATACCGGGTCGTAAATATAAAGTGCCACTGTTATTATTTCTTCGATAATGTGACTCGTATTTCGGAAGATTGTTAATAATATCAACAATGAATTTATGATCCTCATCTGTCAACTTATTTATGTCACCTCTATGTATTCCCCTACCATCCACAATAGGTTCGCCACTTCTACGTTTTTTTAATGACACTGTGACTTTTTGAGTCGTTATTTGAAATGTTTTCAAAAACATATCGCGACATACCTGTACGTCTTTGATCTTATATACACGATAGAATTGTCTGGGCTTTTTTCTTGCACCGGGTACGTTACACATAGTGTAACTACGTTTTTTATTATATTCAGTGACACAAGATATTATGTAAAGCACCTGAGCGTTAAAGGAACCTAGTTTAACAAATTTTTCAAACTCTTGTTTTCTAACCTCTACTGGAATTAAGTCAGCACATTTTTTTAAACACTTGCACCGATAGTCTACAAAAACTTTAGGTTTAATTATTTCATTTTTAGTTGTTGTATATTCTATATTATTAT
Organism: Lasiommata megera; assembly: GCA_928268935.1. Lineage (NCBI taxonomy): Eukaryota > Metazoa > Arthropoda > Insecta > Lepidoptera > Nymphalidae > Lasiommata > Lasiommata megera. Next base: position 3,321,716 of record OV743333.1, read on the forward strand.
ATTTATTACGTTTTCTCTCATCACGACTCTGAGGATATTTACGTTTACGTCCTTTTTTTGGTCTACCAGTTTTTACAGTATCATCATCATTTATTACGGGTACTGGTTCTATTGGTATATCAGTAGTTGATTTAACTTCGATATCGTTATGCTGTTCTTCTAATAACATTAAATTATTAGCACATGCTTCATTATTATTCAAAGATGAACAAGAAGTAGTTGACTCGCTTATGTTAACACCTCGTTTATGACATATGTTAAAATTCGGATCCCTAACACTATCATCGCTATCGAAATCACATACGATATCCTCATGATGTGAAATATCCCTATTGTCTAATAATATGTTCTGATGTTCACTTAGTGTGTTAAACAGTTCTTGGGTTTCTGGGGACATCGGTCGAAGTGGTGATGAAGATGGCGTTTCGGTTGAACATGGTGGAACAGACACAATATTCTCTATATCTGACTGTAAAACACCTGAATTAGATGGACCTGAAACAACACCTTGCCTGTAATTAATCGTCATCTCACTTTTCCTGGATCAAATTAGTTAAACTCGAATCAGTAAAGACACGTATGTACACAAATATATATCTTATAGCTACTTGTAATCATATAATATTATAATGTAGATTTGAATCAAAACTGCGATACACCTACCTTCTGATAAACTGATGTTCTTGTTAGTTGTTTTCATAGCAATAAGTGGAGTAAGGGGTGAAAATGGCAGTGGAGAAATGGATCGTTGCTCATTTGAGTATGGAGTAACGGGATTACCTACAAACATTAAAAAAAAAACAATTATTATCAGAATCTGTTTAGCTGTTTCTTTGTTATTGAACAACAACCATCTAAACATTTACATTATTTTTCGTAGATTTAGCTGTATTAAAGTATTTTTAATAATTTTGAAACAGTGGATTAGCGCTTTCAACCAAACAACATAAACAAATTCTCAGCTTTATACTGTTAGTTAAATATATAAATACTTACTGTGATGATTTGCCACAAGATCTACGGTATTCAATTCTGTTCTGCATGTGTCTATAGATATTATGGTGTTTCGGAGATCCATCAATTTTTTCCGTTTAGTTAATAGCTGTGCTAAGGACTGAACCTATATAACAAGAAATAAAATAAATAAATATTGGACGCATTTCACATTCACGGTCGGTTAGCTCCAAACTACACATATCTACATATTAAATAAATACAAAATATATCATTTCGATACATATTGTACAACCAGCTAACAATGCGCTCATCAGACAAGTGTTGACCGTGCCAGGAATCGAACACGGTATACGCCGAGCGGCGTCCGGCATGACGACCCAGTAACAATAATAATTAATTAGGTACCATAGTTAAAATAGGTATAAAACCTATTTTAACCAAAAAATGTTGATTTATCACGGCATGCCTTATACGCATTTTTTATATGGAACTGTGCATCTACCATAAATATTTGATCGAAGGTGTAAACAGTCAATAAATACTTGGGTATTATTATGTATCAAGCCTATTATAATACACGCATAACGGTCAAAATGAATACCTAATTACCTAGTCTAAAGTCTTACCTATTCTATTTAGTAATTGTATTGCAATAAAACTTACCCCGCTTCCGTTTTCTTCCATTTTTATTACGATGATAAATCACCAAAACAGTAACTCAAAGTAATTGCAAAGTAATTAATAATAATAAAACACGAACGACGTTTATGACACTTGTTACAAAACTGATTCACTCGGTCAAGGTTAATCGACTTAGCGGAAATAGTTAAATGCACTTTGATTATTATTAGACAAATTGAGTGCTCAAATGCATCCTCATAATTTATTTGTTTGAATCATTTAGAATAATTTTAGACTATTTTATTTTTATAAAATAATACTAAGTATTAGTAATACACATACACACATTACACATTCACGCGAATCATATTTTGTTCAATGTAAAGCTTGACAATGGCCGGCAAATTGTAAAAAACGTACGAAAATTTGAATTTCGCGGGCTACCGTGGAACATCCAATGAAACATTATTTAATTTTAACGAAACAATGTTTTTTTTTCGTATTTTTAAAACGATACTATAACATTGGAACATTAATTTTGCAATTATTTTTCATTCTTAAAAAACATTCAAAAGCATAGAAACATTATTTTTTAAGAAAAATAAATATTTTATATTTTTTTATAATGTTCCTAAAGTATTGGAACAGTGTTTTCAAGAAAAAGCATTATTTCACAATATTGTGTAAACGTCTCAAAAGAATTGGAACATTATTTTCAAGAAAAATGAAAATTTTGTAATTTTGATAAAATGTTCCAAACATATTGAAACATTATTTCTAAGAAAAGAGACCATTTAATAATTTTGTCAAAACATTCCAAAAGTATTGAAACATTGTTTTCCCGGTGAAATAAAATAATATTGTTTATTAAAATGTTTCTTGCGGATTAATACATTTTTTATGACTTGCATATTGCATTAATCTGACAAAATGTGGGTTGGAACGTAATGTCAAAATGAAATACCGAAAACTGTCACTTGAGGACTGAAACAGATTAATGAAACAAGTAGTAGATGTAAAAATACGCAGATCTGTATATTTAACTCATTTTAGCATGACATGTGGATTGGAACATTTTTGTATAACTACGTCCAATTGAGATGTGAAATCGTCTTGACATTGGGGAATTTTTCGATTAGGTAAGACATAAGGTCTCGCCATGATGAATTTTGTTTACAATGGATATCGGAAGCGCTTATGCCTGAGGTATTGTTTAGTGCGTAAAGGAGTAGGATTTGTTCCTTTTCTGTGTCTGCTATATGAAAAGCAGAATAACAGGACCGGATAAATCAGTAAACTCGCTGTGTCTGTTGTGTCAAATGTCGGGATGAGTTTTAAGAGTGTGTTGATGTCCAGAGGCATTGTTATGTTGTTTTTGTTGTCTGTGTGAATAAATAATGGGTTGGTGAGTTTAGATATGTAAGGGTATATACTCGTAGATTCGTTTTTATTGGTAAGAGAGGCATGTAAAAATGGAATATAGATGTAAAAATATACACAAGGAAAAATAGGAATTGCATGACTTTATTTTGTTTTCTATTATTCTATTTATTTCAGTCAGTTTCTTTACAGGTGCTTCATCAGTGTCATGAACATTGCATTAATGTAGCTGCCATGGTGTGTGACATGAATGCAGTGAACAGAAGGGCTCTAAACATTTTATTAGCCACTGCTAACTGTCCACAATTTGAATTAAATAATAAAAAAAAATATTACAATTTTCGACACACATTCAACACACTTAATAAAGTGTTTCAGAAGTTTATTTCTGAAGTATGATATAGAATGCCCAATAAATATAACATTTACTACTGGAAACCAGGGAAAACTTTTTTACTTTTTATATATAAGTATCAGTTCTTTATGTAATAAGAAAGCTATCTGATGTGGCAATATACTGATCATGATGTATATATTTATACTTATTGTTTCAGGTGTAACCAAATTGGAAGCGATAATCTTTCATACAGCTATAAATTTACAGCCAAATAAAATTGAATCCGTCGTTATGGCATGTTGTGCATTGCATAACTATCTAATTAAAAAAATGCCTAATTCTTATACTAATCCGGATTGTTTTGATCGAGAACAAATTGATACTGGAACCATAATCTCAGGATGTACAACAGACATTTCGACTATGGAACCTATAGAGAGAAGAAATACGGGAAACATAAGTCGGGCACCCAAAATAATTAGAGAAGAATTTATGAACTATTTTAACAATGAAGGTCAGGTTCCTTGGCAAAATAATTTTATTTGATTAAATAAAGTTATAGTTCGTTCACAATAAATTGCTCAAAAATGGACTTAGCAGGTTAACAAATTAGGCCGACGATATATAAAGTAGGTAAATCCGCTTGTAAACTTCCTCGTATATAAACTTGTCTACATAACATTCTAGAATTATCGGGTTTGTTTGATATACCTACCTATAATCATCGATCTCTAATAAATATCGATGCCTACAACCTTTAATGAAATAACTTTTGTACGAAAATTAATAAAATAAATTAGATTATTATTAAATTAATAGAGCTACAACTAAATTTTATTTACCTACCTCATCTTCTCTATCCTCCAAATTAGACCGACTAGGCCTTGGTATATTTTGATCGTCTTAGAAACGTAATAATGAGTAATACCATAACTTCGGCTCATATATGTCTTCGGCGCCTGATCCAGATTTTGAGGCCATGACTTTTTTGTGCTCCTTGTTATATGTACAGCGTAGGTTATTAATTTTCTTTATAACAGCCTCTTTATTACTATTAGGATCTATTTCCCGTAGTTTTAAAATGAGCTTCTCATAAGCTGAATCTTTTTTTACTCTATTATGGTATTCCTTGCTTTTGATTTTCCACAATGAAGGCTCCGATTGGTATAGTTGGATAAACTCTTCGAGCCATTCGCGTTGTGCCATGGTCGAGCGTTGACTTTTCGTAGAAGCGATGAGTAAAGACAAAATACGTGTTCACTTCACGCTCGCTGCGACAAAACTAACGAAACTGCAGTTTTCGACTACACACTCTCAGTTATCACTGTACAGTTCTATCTGTACAGATTTATCTATTGATATTTTGATTAGATCTCAGTTAAACTGTACAGTTCAACTGTACGTTCCACACACCTAACGATTTATCCGTACAGTTTGACTGTACAGTTAAATCGCACAGTTAAAACTGAAGGTATGTAGCGCCCATTAGCGAATGAAGCTCGCTCGAAAATTACGCCTATTTTGAATTTATTCATCCTGATGAGTTGTTTGACTCCTTTATTGTACCGCTTTAGGGATGACGACATGCTCATCATATCCCTGTCACCTATAGGTTTTCCGGCTTCAGTGGATTCGAAAAACACAATGTATTCGAAGTTTCCCCCGTTTTCTGGGTAACTGCGAGTATAATTTAAAACACGGAATGGTTCATATTTGTTAATTGTCTTGTTGCTTTCTGAAGATTCCGAATCAATATCAGATTCGGATGACATTTTGTTCTTATCGATGGTTTGTTCTTCACCATCCTTTTTCCGCTTTCGCTTCGCCATTGTTATAATGGCGAAGCCAGCCCGTCTTAAACTACTATTATTTTATGTTTGAGATACTCTAATATCCTATAATATATAATTACAATTATTATTTTAAAAAAGACACGATGTGGCTTCCCGCGCTTTTTCACCCACTTCAACGGAATGACAATTGACATTGACGGATGTTAACAAAATGACCGTCGCAACGTTCCGTTACACTCTTTTTTTTGCAATTCGTTATACACAGCTTTTTTATTGTAATTAATTCAAAATGCATTTACGCTATACAAAAACACCGGATATCTATACCCAGCCCAAACACTGAACAACGGCATGAGACAAATAAACTTGAGTAACCTCACTGTTGCGAATTAAGATCAAGAAACATTTATACTCTAAGGAGATTAAGATTGTACGTACGTAAAAAAACCACAGACCCAAACGTATACCACGTAATGAGTTGTTCCGAATCGATTATAATTGGTTTTAACGAGATGTTTTGAAAAATAAAACGTTTCATTTTGTAAGTGTACTATGAAGATGACAGCTCTTTATCGATTATGATTCGATTACCACCAACCGATTTGATTATAACATCACTAGACATGTCTAGGGGTCCATATCTTGGGGGTTAGTCTCTTCCAATTGTGCAATAAAAAATAAACTATTATTCCTTAAAGTTTACTTAATCACATTTATACATGAGCGAGAAATGAGTGGTTGGATGGGTGTGTGAGTGAGTGGGTGAGTAATACGAACACATTTTATAGGTGTGTTTATGTATATATATATAAGAGATTTAGTGTATGAAGCGAATCAATATTTCAGTAGCTTTATAATTTAGGTTACTCATGTCTCTAAGCTTAACCTTGAGGGTATGCCTTTTGGAAAGCGTAAATTTTAATTTTTTATTTAATATCTTATATAGAAATGGTCCCATATAGAAGAACTGTTTCTGTGCAAACGCACTTGTTGTTCGCGCAAATGGAGTCATATTTTAGTATTGCAATAATTTAAAGTACTTTTAAAATATTAGAAAAACTGGGGATAGGAAGCACTTTATGTTTAGTCTCAAACTGAATGTAAAAATGTTGCTTAAATTATGAAATATATTATTGTCTAACACAATCATATATTTCAAAGGGCCCGTGAATGGTCATTCTCCTTTAATGTCAGAATTCAACTGTACCTACCGGAAAGCTCTTGATATATATGTGGAATAATTTAGTACCATAACGTTATTTTTATTTTTAATGTTTGTCTATGATGTAGTGAGCCGTCAGACAACAGTTGTTGTCTGTGGTTAAGTAGTTGTCAAGAAAAAATAAAGAGGTTAAAAAAACGATGGTCGTGTTTATCTTGTGTTTTGGTGTATGAATTATTAATTATCGATAAAACCGCGGTAAAACAATACCACAACTTTGGGGGCTCGTCCGGAATAGAACAAATGAAGCGAAAACTGAAGACTGAAGACGAAATTTGCAAGTGTTTCTAAGTTCGAATACTGATGCGCCGCCATTATCGCAATTGGAATCTTTGCCTGTTTTACCGACCGACTGCCGACGTTGTTTGAAGACTGAACATAGGCACAAGTCAAGATTGCATACTGCTTTACCGACAGCGTGGACCGCGTCCTGTCAAAAGAAAATTTCTTCAGCTTATGAAAAAATCTACGAATATTTTGAGTATTAAGATATATTTTGAAGACTGAAGACTAAATGAGCTCAAACAAGACATTTTGCACGATAGCTAAGAGACGTAAGTCGAAGAATTTAAGAAGTAATACTAGTTTAAACACAACAATGACGCGAAAGAAGGATGGAAAAAGTGAAGATGAAGAACAGGAGTTAGATGTACAAAATTTCATTAGAGGACCTAGAAAAATCGATGAATATTTTTACCGGAGATGACACCTGCCCTATTGGAACATTTATCGACGAATTCGAAGATACAGCTCAAATTATGAAATGGACTAAAATCGAGAAGCTGTTTTATGCAAAGGGACTCTTAGACGTAACTGCCAAACTATTTTTACGATTCTTTGGGAAAAGCAAAGGACTATGCAAGTTTAAAGAAGGCACTTAAGGAAAAATTTGGCCCTAAGGCCGCGTCGCGTAAAATGAAGAACGATGAAACCTATCAACAACATTTCCTGTCTATGAAAGAATTGGCATTTCATGTCAAGGTTGGATACGCTGCACTGATCGAATACTTTATTGATGGCATCCGTGATTAAGAGACTAATAAAGTTATTTTATATGGTGCTACAGACTTGAAAGATTCTCGCATGAAGTTGTAAATCTACAGTGATTTCAGAAAGAATATACCTAATAGATCTACGACCTCTGGTCACACATCTGCGCATCATGCAACTCGAAAAATGACTCGTGTGAAAAGATGTTACAACTGTGGCAATCTTGATCACCAGTCACCCGCCTGTCCAAGGGGAGTGAAATGTTTTAAGTGCAAAGAGTTTGGTCACAAATCAACAGAATGTACTAACAAATCTAAGAAGACGCTAAATATTCAGTATAAAAATGAAGAAGAAAAAGTACCCTACAAGAAGATTAGGATTTATCAAGTAGACTGTAGCTCTGATAAATACTGGAAGCGACATAAACCTTATAACGATATCAGCATTTGAGACAGTTCAAGAAGGAATTAAAGATTATAAAACAGAATCAACGTGTATTACAGGAATAGCGGGGAAAACGGTTCATACTGAAGAAATGTTTACAGCGAATTTTCAGAGTATAGTTACTATACAGATGTCATGTTGTGAAGGACAAAGAAATACCTGTAACTATTCTTAATGGAAATCTTATTCTCAAAGACTTCGAAGAAAACTTCACACCCGAAGGTGTCTTCACAGAAAAGATTATGCATCTTACACTTCTAATGGAGGAGAAAGATAATGCACAAGAATATGATATAGAAGATTCTCAATACACTGAAAAGATCTGTTAAATGTGTGAAGAGTACAAGCCTAATGAAAAGAAGAAAGTAATATAGAATTGAAAATAATACTACCGATAAAGACCCTGTTTTTCAGAATCCACAACATCTGACACCCTTAGAGATGAATGCTGTGAATACACAAGTACAAGATTGGCTAGATAAAGGAATAATCAAACATGGCAAATCTGATTTTGCCTGTCCTGTAGCTTCTAGCTGATAAGAAAGATGGATCACGTAGAATGTGCATAGACTATCAACGACTAAATAGGAAAGTAATTAAAGAAAGATTTCCATTACCTATAATAGAGGACCAGATAGACAAGTTGAGGGAAGCAAAGATGTTCACGTCCCACGATATGAAGAATGGGTTTTTACACGTGAAAGAACACCTCATTTGTAACACCCCAAGTGCAATACGAATTTCAAAGAATGCCTTTTGGATTGTGCATAGCGTCATCCGTATTTCAAAGGTTTATTAACAACATTTTTAACCATCTTATTGCTGATGGAATTCTATTGGTGTATCTCGATGATTTGATTATACCCTCGAGAACAGAAGAAGAAGGAATAAGTAAGCTAGAAAAAGTATTTAAAAGAATAGAGGAAAACGGTCTAGAATTTAATTGGAAGAAATGCCATTTTCTGAAGAAGGAAACACAATATTTTGGCTATATTATTTGTGACAACGAAGTACAATTCGATCGGCCACAGATGCACGAAGAGGGAGAACTTTTTAAAAAATCACCCCAATCTCAAGGTCCGGCGGCTGAATGAATGGACGGAATCCAGTCCCGAGGGTGTTACGGGGAATTTAAAAGTCGCCATAATATATTTATCCGGGCGGGTCCCCGAAAGAGGAATCCCGTGGTGTGTCGGGGACAAGACAAGTATACAGGGGGCCAACCAACCGAGATGAGAGTGTGGTTGTGATAGAGGAGTGTGGATGAGAAATCCACACAGGATTTGTTGGGTTGAAGTGTCGTCCTAGAGAGGTACGAGGACACGGTAGAAAGGGAGGAATGGAACCATGCGCCGTCTCTAAAAATAGACGTCTTAAGGGTCAGCGTTAGAGAGCAGCCTCATGGCCGTTGAGAGCAGCAGGCCCCGGACGGGGCAAAGAGCCTGCGTCGTCTTCGCCCACTAGGGAGAGGGCGCGATAGGCTAAGGCGGAAGGAAAGGGAGGCCAAGAAGGGGTAGCTCCGTAATCCAGGCGGAGCAAAACCTGTTGAGGTCCTTATTGCCGGCGTATCTTCGCGAGGCGCAGCGTTCGAAATGTCGACGCCCCAAATTTGGACGATGTGGCGATTATAAAAAGGATCGACCCAAAGTCCTCTCATTTAAAGGGCACGCTTTTGCGCGGACTCAAGCATGCTGCGGCCTCCATTCAAGAGGCTTTGAGCTCGCGCAGTGTCGGAGGAGACGAGGCAGCTGCAGGCCAAATTCGCCCGTATGCAGACCAACAACGCACGACAGCAAGCCGGCCAGTATTCGAAAGGAGCTGGCCACGTTGAGTTCCAATGCGGCCAGCCATTGAATATGCCTTCCCATTTGAATATGCCGACCGGCAGATGGGATGTGCCTAATCCGGCATTGTCGGCCATAGAAGAGTCTGTCTGCCGAAATAGGTGATATCCTATATGACCGCAACGCCGGCCTGGAGGACAGACTTCTTCCGCCGAAATGCCTCCGACCTCCCCTGGCGGCTTTTAAGAAGAAGGCCTCATCATATGCCGATGATGCACGCGCCGCTGCAGGTGTGAGGTGCGGGCCCTTAGCCCGCTGAAGAGAGGCGAACCGCTCAGCGGACGCCCACTGCGACCAAGGCGGCGCTGGCACTGGTGGTGGCGGTGGCAGTGCCAGAAGGGCATAAAGGGGAAGAAAGCGAATGGCGGTCCCCATCCACAGAACCCGGCAAAGGCAGGTTCTGCGAAGCCGATCCCTCCTAAGCTTCGTCCTCCGCATTCTGCGGCTGTAGTGCTAGCCTTACAGCCGGAGGCCGAGGAGAAGCGCTACCTATGCTGGGGTGTTAGCTGATTCCAGACAGAAAATAGCTCTGGCTGACAGAGGTCACAGACGGGCTTGCGAATAAGGAATCGAACTTCCGGGCGCCACGAGCGTCCGGCTTCTTACCGACGCTTGTGTATATGCTCTAATTTATACCTTTGGCTTCCTATTAAATAAAAAAATAAAAAATAATCCTTATAAGTCCCAAATGGATACCGACTCATGCAATTGAATATGCAATTTCGAAAAGGGCACATATCTGTAAATTTAAAATGTTCAGGAATGGAAAAAAAACTAAATATTTTCCGAATCATTGTATCTAAAATGCTATTAATTTGCTTTCAAAAATGATTGAAATGATTTATTTTAATATTGATATATATGTTATTTGATATTTTATATTTGTGAGATGTGCCCTTTTCGAAATTAAGACTAATTGGGTACAATAAATGAAACAAAAAAATCATAAGAAACTTGTGTAACTTTTATTTTAAGCATCTAAAATCAAACATATTATTAAAATTAGACATATGTAACACGGTTTTATTAACTCTTTCAGTAGTTGTAGGCCATTGTAAGATTTCTTCATAAAAATCTATAAATTCAGTCGGTGTGTATTGCTTCACCTTTGAAATGTCTGCAATCTTTAGATGGTTTATAGGTACTTTAACATTGAATGTTAAAGTACCTGAAACTGAATTTGATTGGCTAGGCAAGTTACTACAAGTACCCTTTACTTTTGAAAGATTATATACTTCTATAGAAATGTCACTATCTATATAGTTTTTTGCGAGTACTTCACCAGGTTTTCTTGTGTCAAAAACCAACTCTTAATAAGTTGATACTTGAAAAGTAACTTTTTGTCTTTTAGGTACATTTTTTCCGGAACTTCTCACTGATAAAGGTTTAATTAAATTAATATAATTAAGCCCTTTCTTGAAATCTATAATGTCTTCTGTATTGACTTTTTCAACGTTAAATTTCTCCGTGTTGCTGGATTGTACTATAAGATCAATATATTGTTGGTGAGTAAACACACTGTCTTCGTGTCCAATTTTCCTCTTGACAACTGAAAAATTTCTGTCGCAATCATTAAAAGAATGACCTCGTACTGGAAAATATATATGGATCATCATATTTTTTGTACAGATAACGCCATCAAAAATCGAATCACCGTATTATTCTTGTTTCGCCCTGGGCAACCGTCACAAAAAAGATAAAGATCAGTTATCGTATCTGGAACGTACATATTCATGTAATGATTTATGAAAGACGACACTTCGTTGGGACCTTTTAATGCTTGCCCTTCATGATACGAATAAAATGTTCCTTTGCCAGTTTTCATATTGTGTATACAAAATTCGTACACCCAAAGCCGTCTGTAGTAAAAAATCTCCTGTACTCGGAGAGTAGGTAAAGGTAAATTTTGCATGCACCAGCACGACGCTTGTGTATTGTTTTTTTTTTTTTTTATTATTTTTCCCCCGACATGTATCGGAGTCTTTTTGTGCTCGGTTTGCTTTATAATTCTGAGTTTCTTCAATTATTTTCAATTTTTTACTGAATCTGTGAAATATACCATTCAATTTACGTGTTTTCCAGTTTATACTTAGTTTAGCTGCTTATCCAGATTAATGCCGCTATTCTTATAATAGTCGCAAAATTTTGGATCTTTTATTTTTCATTATTGTTATTTTTGCGATTGTTTTGCAGTATCCCAAAAAGGTGTCTCTTGTTTCCTTTCTAGACAAAAGAAGCGCCAATGTATCTTTTTCTGTCCATCTCCTGCTCTGCCTCGAAGCGTTGTTTACAAAACCTTTGACACTCTATTAGCAGATGTAGCACCGATTCTTCACATATTGGGTCACATTCACAGGCTGGGCTATCCTTGCATTTAAATCTGTGTAGATAATGATAAAACCCTCCGTGTCCTATTAGTAATTGGACATGAATCGGTGCTAGTCTGACTTTTTTAATAATTGCTTGTGTATTGTTAATTCTGTTTCTGCTGTTCTTTTAGCGCCATCATCCCTTATCTTAACATTCAGTTCTTCACACTTACTGCAAACGTCGATTTGAGGTCTCCCAAGGGATAATTCAGATTAAAATATTGCCGAAAAAACTGATAGTTGATTTTGTCCGCCATTTCTGGTGTCCGGCTCAAAAACATGTCATATAATTTCTTGATATTTAATGACGATGACAGATATTGTTTTGTTATATCATTAGAATAATGAATTTCTTTTTATCAAGCGCGTCTATGAAGTCGTGAATTTTAATGCAATATTCGTCAGGAATAACATTACTCCTTGCATCTACTGCTTTGCCTCGCTGATCTTGTGATATTTTATTCTGTTTCTGTAGTTCTGTCAAACGTCGCCACCTCTTAACAGTGATTCCATATAAACTTAAGAACGCAGATTTACATACGTTTATTTTTTCGGTACCAATGTCTACAAAATATTTACAGGAAACTGTTTTAGGTTTTGCCTTAGCTGGATCGTCGGTTCGTTTTGAGGTGTCCTTAGGCATTGATAATTCTATCCTGCTCTGTAGATAAATATCTTGTTCGTTTTTAGTTCCAAGAGAATTCATTTTTTCAATCAAGCCATCCATATCGTCACCAGATAATTTTTCAAAACATTTGTGGGGGCACCTGGAACAATATCAACAATAACTTAAATCGATTAAAAGAGAAACAAAACGAACGTGAAACTGATTAAAATCATAACGAACGTCGTAAAATAATCTAGGCTATCGTTTTAAATTAATACAAATAATATGAAACTATATAGGCACCTACATTAATAATAATCAATGAACTTACCGGCAACTTGCTCCTGTTCGTCGTCCTGGTACTCGTCTCCCTTTGTGGTTAATATGTGGTAAACCTCTTGATTTCTTACTCCTTTTTTTTCGGAATCAGATGAACTCATTGTGTGCGCTTATAACACTAATGGACGTGTTAACTAACCACTGTCAATACAATGACTGATGCAATATTTACTTTTATTACATCATACTAACGAAAGAGACATATATTTTTTGCTTTAACGTTCTTATTTTTAATTTAATAAGTTCGAAAAGGGTACATCTCTGGGAGTTGTGACCTTTTCAAAATTGTTTCTGTACTGACCATGACGTTGCTAGTCGAAGGAATACCAGAGATGTGCTCTTTTCGATAATAATGGGTGAAGGAAAGCATTTACACCACATTTATGCAAAAAAATCTATTAGGCAAAATATGCGACATGTGTCCTTTTCGAAATTGCACATTCAATTAGAAATGTCCGATCTTTTATACTGTAGTGTGTAACCATTCCGGTATAAAACAGCTTTATTTAAAGTGCTTTTTCAGCACTACTGTCTTGTAATTAATTATACCTTTTTAAACAATAAACCGGACCTTTAAACTAAATGGACGTATTATTTCAACTCTTTTAATCTATCGTGACCAGACCACACCACATGGCGACCTTGCCAGGATAGTGAAGTGACGTTTATTGTCTTACTATCTAACTAAACTATTAAATATAACGTGAACTAATCTAAAGGCTACACTACACCACAGGAACTTAGAATGTAGGTTAGATTAGTAATTAGATTTTAATCCCGAGAACTTTCCTAACATCGAAATGATGAGATTTTAATTGTAATTCCTTTATTCAATTTAATTATAAGTAAATCCGAAGTATCCTTGTTTCCCACCTGTGGCCAACCGTATCTTGGTCAAACAGCTTCAACAACTTCATAAATAATAATAATTTCTATAATTTTATTAATCCAGGCTCAGATGGTACGGACATGTAATGCGTAGACCTGACGATTACGTAGTGAAAAAGTGTCTTTCCATGGCTGCAGAGAAAAGGGGAAGGGGAAGACCCCCAACTACATGGTTGACGAATGTCCAAAGGACATGAAATGCCTCGGGTTCAATGATGAGGATACTAAAGTAAGATCGACGTGGCGCCGAATGTTAAAAAAAGCCGACCCCGCGTAACGGGAAAAGGCGAGGCCAAAGAAGAAGATAATTTTATTAATATTTATTGACTAATAAATATCAATAAAATTATACAACCCCCCCTCGTGCGTTTAAAGCTCCTGGGTTGCTAGTCGAGGTGTAAGGTCGTGACTGGAACTGCTTAGGTTTCAATTCTGAAGCGGAGGTTGAGATAGCCTTTGATGATTTTAAGTGCTCCAATAGATTTGACCCGAACAAATGGGTATCTATTTTCGTATTTTTTAATACATCTCGCTTTTGTTTGCTAATGCAATTAACGAAAGCATATTGCCTTGTGAGGGATTCTCGGTAATTATAATTTCTTGAGCAACAGTATCTTTATGTGTTAGACTCAAGCTGACTGCTTTGCCGATAGCTGAGATACAGCTTGACAGTTGAGTTTGTTTTTGTTCGCTATATAAGTCTCTCTTGACGTTAATCTCAGATAATGCTGATTTTGTCTCCGGATTTGGAAGGGATGCTTTCATAAATGCATAATTTTCAGCAGGTAAATATTTTTTTAGAAGATCGATCTTTTCTTCTTTAGGCACCCCGTTAGTTAAAATATGTTTCCATCGTATAGCCAAATCTTTATGTAAATTTTCTCCGAAAGATTTGTCATGCGTAAGGTCTGAGCCCAACAGCTGCAGAATTTCTGGATCTAATTCGTCATCCATATCAGTGATCTGTTCTTTTGTAGGTGCCTCTGATTGGACTTCTCTGTAAAGTCTTTGTTTTTGTAGGGTGGAGCGTCGATTATCCGAACTAAATGGGAGACGTGGGTGTTCGGAAAACCGGTATTTTCGTAAAATCGAACTATTTCGAAGTACACATGTATTGATTCAGTCATATATATTTACGTACAGGTAAATAAATATCACTTGATTCAACGGTGAAGGAAAACATCGTGAGGATCGCCAGAGAGTTCTCCATAATGTTTTCAAAGGCGTGTGAATTCTGCCAATACACACATGGCCAGCGTGGTGGACTATGGCTAAACCCTTCTCATATTCAGGGGAGACCCGTGCTCTGTATTGAGTCGTGAATGGGTTCATGATGATGATGACAGGTAAATGAAAACCATATTATTTGCATTTATTTATTTATATCTAACAGACATGAGACCCTCTCAGGGCATTGCAAACAGTACAAGTGTTATACATTTATGAATATTCTAATGTTAAACAATTCAATAAAAAATAATAACAAGAATTGATCCTTGTGGAACACCAGAAGTAATCAAAACCATCTTTGAATCATGCCCATTAATTACACCTTTTTGTGTGCGATTCGTTATATATGATTTAAACCATCGCCACAGACTACCACGTATACCATTGTAAGCTAACTTCTCCAATAACCGTTTATGATCTACCTTGTCGAATGCTTTTTGAAAGTCTGTGTAAATGCTATCTGTCTGCTTATTATTGTATAGGTTTTCAAATATATTTGAAGTAAAAACGAGAAGGTTTGTTAGTGTGAAACGTTTTTTCACGAACTTGAACAACTTACCATGTTGTTGTGGAATAATGATATTATGTAGGATAGGGTAAATAAAGTCGTGCACAATACGCTCAAAGATCTTAGAAAGCACTGGTAGAATAGAGATTGGCCTGTAATTTTCAACATTTTTTTTAGGGCCACCTTTGTACACTGGTACTATTCGTGCTAACTTCCATTTACTGGGGATAGTACCTTGATTCAGGCAGATATTGTACAATAGTTGTAGTGGTTTACAAATGGTTAAAGCGGTAGACTAAAAAAACGGGGGGGGGGGGGGGTATATTATCCAGCCCAGACCCCTTACTAACATCAAGATTGTTTAAGCTTTGCGTACGGATTGTTTGAAAATACTGACATCTAGTAGAGTTAAAACTAAAACAATTAATATATAGGAATAATATTCAATAATACCTATGAGCGAACTTTTGTTACGAATAAATAAAAGCCTTATTTTGTGGTAGTCACGGTACATAATTGCATAATTGTAAGGTGTGACACACAGAAAATAATCTTTCCTTACGAGTAGAAGAATGTGTATAACTCTTATTAAGTACAGTAAACGAGCCCCAGTCGTGATGAAAATAAAGAAAATATAGAGAAGGAGGTATTTGTTAATGTTAGATATTTAAATTTCCATACGACTGACCTTACTAGGTCATTTAAATTTAGTAAAATCATTATAGGAACGTATAGCAAACGCAGGTGAGGTATCGTTCTGTCTAACCAGTATTGTTGCATTCTTGATCCATACGTATTTATAGTTAGATTTTTTTGCTCCCTCACGGGAACCCCCAACTACATGGCTGACGAATGTCCAAAAGGACATGTAATGCCTCGGCCTCAATGATGAGGATACTAAAGTAAGATCGACGTGGCGCCAAATGATAAAAAAAGCCGACCCTGCGTAACGGGATAAGGCGAGGCCAAAGAAGAAGAAGACGGCAATCACGATAAAGTTTTTTATTTTTCAGTGTAAGGTGCTCGTTCATATATATGTCCTGCGAATGACCGGAGATCCCAATTTGATCGCTTTTTACTTTCCTGGCTTTACGGAATGCGCTTAAGATGTTATCTCTAATCATCCGAGTAGTGAATTTTACAATTATGTTTTTAGGTTTATTGTTTTGCTGGTTCGCGTGAGGCACTCTGTGTATCAAGACCTCCTTTTGCTGAATAGGGTATTTAATGTGGGTTCCAATTGCATCAAGGATTTTTTTTTATATGCATAGCGAGCAAACGAGCAGGCGGGTCACCTGATGGTAAGTGATTACCGCCGCCCATGAACATTTGCAGCACCAGAGGAACCGGTTTTCTTCCTCTCGGCCCGAAAGCCACCATTAACCGACAGGGCATTAGTTCTCCCCTCGTGTTCACCCGGATGCTCGCACAGTCCACTCTGATATGCAGAGAAGCACCAGGAGCATCCGAACGGAAACCCTCCGTAGCAGCACATAAAACACGCGCATGAGGGACACACCCAGTCATCAGGCGATACTGATAACCGTATTTACACTTTGTGCAACACAAATGGTCCTCATCGTCTTTCGATTTACTGCAACAGTTCATCTGTATCTGGGACATTTTACTGTTCAGACTTTCTTTTCTTTTGTAAATTTATTAAATTTTTGTTTTCGTTCTATTTTTATTTACATGTATGGTGTTCAATCGAGTTGCACATTCAATTAAACAAGTAACTATAGTGCCCGAGGTTCGAACCATGATATTCTTCAATCTTAAATGCAGTCGAATCGTAGTCCGTTGCGCCACGACTCACGGGTACTATACGGCGAAAATGTTGACCGTAATAAGCCCTCACTTTTTCTTTAGTAGGTAGTCATAAAATTATATTTCGCAAGCCTTTTAGCACTTACTAGTTATTAACTTTTTCACTTTAATTTTTGCTCCAAACTTACTGAATTCACTCTTAGATTTTTCTTTTTATGTCCTTTATTTCTGACCTTGCACACTAATTACTCGGTATAATGTATTTCGTATCACTTTTGAAACCAATAACTTGCAGGAGATACTCAAACACGTCTTGCTTTCACGCGCTAACAGCTATCCTATTAGTTATAATAGGATACAAAGGTTGTTACGTTTCCCGTGTGGGGCTAGTCCCCCGGGTGGGTTGGGGCACGCCTGCCAGATATGTGAGGTACTGGTTTACCACAAAACCACTTGTTAGCTCGTTAATTTCATTAACCCTATTGCAAACCAACACTTTTAGATTTCTTACATCAGTTCTTTACAACAACTGTTGAATCTGTACAAATAGTTTTTTAAGTTATGTCAAATCGTAATGATTGTATAATTTTATCACAAAATCTAGCTACCAGCAAAGAACAGTGTAATTACAATTTTGGTATAGTAATAAATTTTAAGGGTGCACCTCGTTCCTTTGCGCATAAAAGTCTTACAATAACCCCATTTTCGTCATTTATTGACCGTAAGTATTCACATGCGACATATGCTTTCTGTGACACATCGACGAAACAATGCAATTCTATTGACATGGACATCGCATCAAACTTTTCTGCTAATTTTAATATAAAAAATGTTTTACAAATTAGAAATAAATTTTAACCACGCATCTAACAGATTTTCTGGTATGGGGTCGTCCCAATTTAATTTAATGACCCATAATTGCTGTAAAAATATTTTAGTTTTATTTATTTGTATAGATAAAATAGATTTGATGGACTTATTTGTAGCTATTTTGATTATTTGCGTATTAAGTGCATCTTCCTTTTTTCAGATTTTGACTGCATTATCTTTTTATGCGACAGGGTTGTATCAAAGACCAATAGGAGACATTACTGCTCATTCTATGGCCCAACAGACAGTTTCTACAGTTATAGCTGAAGTAACACGATGCATTGATACACCCGAGATGAGAAGGAAATATTATTCTTTTCCTAATTCTTTAGAAGGGAGAAATAAAGTTAGGACGAGGTTTGGTCAAATCTTTATTTAAAAAGTTGTTTTTTATAGTGGCCTTTTAATTTCAACTTTCATTCATTTTTTCAAGTCTGATTATTTACAAAACTCTTGCACATCATACATTCCAAGTCTGATTATTTACAAAACTCTTGCACATCATACATTTCAAGTCTGATTATTTACAAAACTCTTGCACATCATACATTTCAAGTCTGATTATTTCCAAACTCTTGCACATTTACTACAACAATACTTGCTACAACACTCTCACTTACTCCTATTTAAAATTAACAAACTATCAACGATAATGTACAACAAAAATGATATATATATATATATATATATATATATATATATATATATAAAATTTAATAACAATTTTTAGGTTTTTTAAATAAAAATTTCACTTTCCTGACGTACTGGGCTGTGTTGACTGTACACAGATAGCAATAATTAGACCTTCAATAATACTCCACTCTACAATACAAGAAGAGGATTTTTTTTTAATTTACACTACAGGTTAGCCGGCTATCTCACCTGGTGGGAAGTGATAATGCTGGCTAGGATGGTAGCGGGCTAACCTGTTAGGAGTATGGTAAACCCACGCTCCTAATTGGTTTCTACGTACTTGTTCACGTTGGAAAGCGCGGGCGCGGCAGCGGGTGCGGGCCCGGAGAAGTGGCGAGTTCGTGTTCACATTAGCCGCCAGGCGTTTGCGCGAGTGTGACGTGTTGTCAGAGATTGTAAACATGGACGACGATCTTTTATTTTTAACCGAAAATTCATATCTAAAGTGGGAGATGTTAAAAATTAGAATTGGTGTGCACGAAATTAATAAAGAAAGAGAACAGTATGGTGAATTTCATACTTTATATAGTAATTTGAGAGAACATCCTTCAAGATTTTTTGGATATACCAGGATGACAGTCAACTGTTTTGATTACATATTGGATTCAATAAGGAGTGAGATTTCAAAAGTAGACACAAATTTTCATAAAAGCATAAAACCCGAAGAAAGACTATTTGTAACTATAAGGTGAGTTTAAAAAAAAAAGAATTTTCGTAGTTAATTATATTTAAAGTTTAATTTCCATAATTTGATGTGTTATATTCGTAACTATTGTAACTATGGTAAGCCGGGGACGTGAAACTATTCATTTCATTCATAACAACTTCTGTAATTTTGTTTCTCGTACGTAATTTTTGCATAGGAGTAAACTCCTTCATGTACGGCAACAGACTTTTAAAAAATAACAGGTCTTCGCAATCTTGTTCTTGCCTTTCGCTGCTTTGCGACAGTTTAATTTGTAATAATTCCAACTTTTTCTTCTCTAATTCCATGAATTCCTGTCTTACATCTTGTGCACATTTACGTTTGGTGCTCGTATATTGTGTACTTGTAGATGAACCAGCTATTGACTGGGGAGTTGGGGACCGTTCATTATTATCACTACAGTTTCCATCAGCAGTTTCATCTAAATTGCCTTCATTTAATTCTGGGGTAACGTCATCTTTTATAAACTGCATCATTTGAAAATATGGCCACATTGAAGTGTTTTGATCAGTTCCAGCATCTCCAGAACGAGAAACCGGAATTTTTTTAAACTCTTTCATAAATTGGTCCCGAATATTCTTCCATTTTTTTCTTAAAGCCTTTTCTATAAAAATTAAATATTGTTTAGTGTTGATGCCCTATATAATTTTAGTAGGTATATAAAGTAATTAGTATAGATATATTTAAATTTTACGTAATAATTGTATTTTTTTTATATGTTTCAGATATCTTTCCACTGGGTTGGCATTTCGATCTTTGGCTTATAGCTTTCGTTTGGGTGTTAGTACAGTGTCTGAGATTGTTTATAGTACCTGTGAAGCTATTTGGAAAAAAAATTTGAATGTCCACATGCCACTGCCATCTGAAGACCAGCTTAAGCATATTTCTTCAGATTTTGAGAAAATGTGGAACTTTCCTAACTGCATTGGCAGCTTAGATGGTAAACATTGTAGAATTAAACGACCTAAACGATCAGGATCGGCATTTTTTAACTACAAGCATTATTTCTCTATTGTTTTGCAAGCTGTGGCTGATGCGAACAAAAGATTTTTAACTATTGAAGTGGGAGGTAGAGGAAAGCAAAGCGACGGCGGTACATTCAACGCCTCGTCCCTGAACCGGTTACTCGAAAGAGGCGCATTCAATATTCCAGAACCAAGAATATTACCCAATTCTAATATTACAGCTCCATATGTTATAGTAGCCGATGAAGCTTATCCTCTTAAAGAGTATCTTATGCGTCCATATCCACAAAGAACATTGAATCAAGAGAGAGAACATTTTAATAATAGATTGTCAAGAGCGAGAAAAACCGTGGAGTGTGCATTTGGAATTTTATGCAATAAATGGCGAGTTTTGTTAAAACCTATTGAAACTGATGTTAAACATGCACGCCTGATTATCAAAACCGCTTGCTTATTGCATAATATTGTAATTGATATAGATGGCTACAATTTCAATGATGAGTTAACAACTGAAACTCAGCACCAAAGGCGACAAACTGGAAGAAACAACAATCCATCAAATCGAGCTAAACAAATTCGGAGTTTATTCACGAAATATTTTTGGGAGAACAATCGTTTAATATATACGTCGCCATCTTTGTAATATATTTTTGTATCTTTTGTAGTCTGTCATAATATTCCTTTAGAAAAATAAAAAGTTAAAAATAGGTACCCACAATATTTCATTTACTCACCCTCCATTTCAGGAAACAATTCCGCAATTTCCTTCCATAGCTTATTGAGAATATTTCTGTTCATATGATGCCTGTTTTGCTTTGCCAAATCGGAGTTCTAGCCTGAACAGCACTAATAGGGCCGAAACACATAACGCAAACTGCTTATTTTTGCGGCGCCGCAACGCCAAAATCGGCAGTTGCGTTGCCGCGTTGCGGCGTCGCGAAACAGGGCATTATGGTAGGGCAACCATTTTCTCGTGATTTTTGAGTGTGGATAGACGTCTCTCTGCGATGGATCGTAATAAACTTATTGCTTATTTGTTATTAAGAAGACATTATTCTATCTTAAAAATACGGCAAAGAAGATACTGGATACATCCATTAAGTAAGGGTATGAATCCAAATGGCGAGTTCTTTTCTAAAAAATACGAAGCATTAAAGATAGACGAAAAAAAATTTGTTGCCTACTTTAGAATGAGTATATCATCATTTGAAGAGCTATTAAGCGAGTTATCAAAATATATACAGAAGAAAAAAAATAAAGGAAGAAAACCAGTTACTGCTTTGGAAATGCTGGGCTTAACTTTAAGGTAAAACAAATAGGTTTCTTATTTTTTTTTATTGACGTTTATGGCACTCGGAATCAAATGTTTAGTTTTATTTGTACCCCTGGCTTTATACACCTGTGGTACTAGCGGGGTGTCGATAAAAATTTTGCATCACTAGTGTTCATGGTTTGGGGGTACCTAGTGGTACAAAGCCAGGTTCAAATGAAACAAGACAGAATCAAATTAAGCTTTTTGCATTATACAATTTTCTTACTTTAAGAATACTTTAATAGGCCTTAAAAAATGTAATGATCAATTTAAGAAAAATCAAACTCCTCATCTTGTGAAACATAGGAAGTAGCTGACGTTTCGTCCAGTAAAAATGGTGAATTTATTGGACGTTGTTGGTTTGATGATGAGGTAGTCCTCTGTTCAGTAATCGAACTTCCAGGAGTAGAAGTGTGGTAGCCACTCTGAACCGTATTATCGTATCTCATAGTTGAATATCCTTGATTGTAACCCTGATGCTGATATTCTTGATTATAGCCGTGATGTGTATTTTGATGAATTGAAGGTTGAAGAATGTCGGTTAATATTTGAAGCACCCGACTTTGAAATATCAATGTTTGATTCTCATTTAACGATTGTAGAGATGGTAAAATCCCCTTGAAAAAATGCAAATGTCTATTCTCCGGTGTTTTTAATATTGCCAATAAATCTTCTTCAATATCATCCTTATCATCTGCCTTTCGTTTTCGTGGTTGACTTTTATAACGAGGCAATGCCGTTATTTCATTCTCAATATCTCCTTCCGCTACGCATAAACTGGAATCAGTTGCATTTTGTGAAACCTTTTTCAAAAACTGTAATTGTTTATTCAAGTGATATTCTTTAATTTTTGCAGCTCCAGCTCCTGATCGATTGGCATCTTTTAGTTTTTTTTGATATTTAGCAAAATTATCTTTTATGGCCTTCCACTTCTTGACTAAATCATTACCTGCAACAAAAAACTTCACAAGTGAAAAATAGTAATAAAGACTAAAATTCCCTAGATTCCATTTATACTACATATAAAATTTGATATAACTTTCATAAGTACTTTCGGTCCATCCAATTTCATATAAATGGCTGGCCGCCGAAAAAGAATAATTTTCTGCTTTTTCTTGACTTAGGCAAGTTAAAAACTGATTGACTTTGCCTAGAACAACCATAATGTAAAATATTTATTGAGTACTTCTTTGAAAAACTACCTGTCTATCTTTGAAAATCTATTCCTTTAGCAACACTATTACCTGCGCGGTTTGAGTTTGATTATACCTACATTTGTATTATTTTATTATTTGCCTACTAATTATTATTTCATTTTAGATTTCTAGCAACCGGCAGTGACTTTAAAACCATGCATACGAATTACTTCCGAGGAGCAAGTACAATAGCAAAAATTGTAAGGACAGTTTGTCGCGCCATATGGAAACATCTATCAAGTCAAAATATACCTCCTATAACAAAACAGGTTCTAGAAGATGTCGCTATTGAGTTTGACAAGAAAGCAAATTTTCCTAACTGCATAGGAGCTCTTGATGGTAAACATGTCCGTATTACATGTCCTGCGCACAGTGGATCACTGTTTTACAATTATAAGGGCTATAATTCAATAGTTTTATTAGCTCTTGTAGATTCTAGATATAGATTCATTTTTGTCGATATAGGAGCGTATGGCAAGGAAAGTGACTCCACCGTTTTCCAGAACTCTAAACTTTATGATTTGATTATGACACGCAAATTACCTATTCCTGTACCAAAGCCTTTACCAGGTTCTCAAAATGAAACTCCATTTGTTTTTGTAGGAGATGAAGCATTCTCAATTTCGAATAACGTCATGCGCCCTTACTCAGGAAAACATTTGTCGGTACAACAAAGAGTTTACAATTATCGACTGAGTCGTGCCCGAAGATATGTCGAGTGCGCTTTTGGCATCCTAGCCAATAAATGGCGCATATTTCATCGATCTATGAATGTGCAATACGAATTTGCGACAGACATTATCAAGGCATGTTGTGTAATGCACAACTTTGTTTTGAATCGAGATGGAGTACAAGCGACCGATGACATTATCTTTGATGATTCTGATCTGCAAATGTTGCATTTGCCCACAGCAAATGAAAATAATTTAAGCCCACATCTAATACGGAATGATTTTTGTAATTACTTTTCCAGTGATGTTGGCGCCCTAAGTTGGCAATTAAACAAAATATGAATGTTCGTATACCTACTCAGTTCAAAATACAAATAATACCTTAATACATTTGATTCAAACTATTTAACATGTTGTGAACTGCGAATAAACAATTTAAATGGCAATTTGGTTTTATTTATAGTATTTGTTTACCTTTTTAGTTTAAAATATCATTGCCTAAGACTATATGTTACTACTTACCCAGTTTTGATTTTTCGGTTGAGTTTTTTTCCTTGTAATCAACATAAACGATCTCACAAATGCTTTTCCATGCTTCTTGTTTTATAAATTTGTCTTTATAGGTTTCGTCACTAGTATCCCACAAACAACGGTGTTCCTGAACCGAAGATATAAACAGATCGACGTCAACGTCAGACATTTTAATTTTAAAACTGCTTCTCGGTTGACACGTGTTGTTTGCAAGAGTGTTAGAAACAAACTGCATCCTTGTCAACAAGTATGACGTCATAACGCTGGAATTCACGTCGTGCGTTGCGGCGCCGCACCGCTATAGCGCACTGCCGATTTCAGCGGCGCGGCGCCGCAACGCGCTTATGTGTTTCGGCCCTATATGTTACTACTTACCCAGTTTTGATTTTTCGGTTGAGTTTTTTTCCTTGTAATCAACATAAACGATCTCACAAATGCTTTTCCATGCTTCTTGTTTTATAAATTTGTCTTTATAGGTTTCGTCACTAGTATCCCACAAACAACGGTGTTCCTGAACCGAAGATATAGGGTCCGTTCACACAGACCGGCTCGGAGAGCATCGGCCTGCTTTTTTCTTTTCACACAGACCGGGTCGTATACGCTTGGAATTGGCCGGAGCGGAGCCGCCAACTATTTCACATCGACCGGCTGGAAGAGATCTGAAAGCGGGTGCGGTTGGATGTGCTCGGAGCCGGTCGGATACGCTCGGAGTCGGGTGGATACACTACAAAGGCAGTGCCAGTATTCCGCGCAGTCTAAGTTTTGTTTTCGGTGTGTTAACGTGTGCTTTTCGAAACATGGATTTAGATAGCTCCGACGAAGAAATATATTTGTTAGCAAGATTACTTGAAATAGAACATAGGAAACGTAAGCGCAAGCGGAAACAAATATGGGTAAAACATATTTGGAAAAACAGACTAATCCATGGGGAGTTTCACACCATTTTCGAGGAATTGAAGAGAGATAGCCTAAAATTTTATGAGTATTATCGTATGGAATATTGGCAATTTTTGAAATTGACAGATTTGTTAAGAGTACATATAACAAAAAAGACTACAAATTATCGTTGCACCATTACAGCCGAAGAAAGGTTAACGGTAACTTTAAGGTAAATAAAAAACAATTATTTATACTAATCATGTTATTTAGATCACAAAATCACAGCCCTCCATTTATTAAGCATTGTTTACGTTAATGAAATGTAAATTACTTATACTAATCATTATTATTATAATTATTATTGTTTTTGATTATTTTGTATTTTGTGTGCTGGTATTGTACCCGTAAGTAGGCTGATCTGGATAGTTTTGAGGAATATAGGTTTCGTTTGACACTAGGTAAGTAGATTGATTAGTCGATGGCGGTGAATTTATAGACAAAGAATAATTCAAATCTGTACTATTTTCATACAGACTTAATTCAGCTTCATTAACAATGTTAAACACGCGCCTTTTAATTCGTGCTTGGACTTCTTTTGGGAATGTTTCCACTGTATCTGACATAGACAAAAAAAAATTACGTAATGCCTTGTCACGGGGTGTAGTATTTCTTTTTTCTTCAAGATACTCTTCGAAAACCGTAGCAACATCTTTGCTTAAGCGTGGTCTCTTTTTCGAGCCAGAAGTACTTGCAAGCGATTCAACTTCAGAATGGTCAGAACGTTTAGATGATGTCGATGGTGGTGGTATTGGTGTGCCAGGCTCTGAATCATCCGATGATAATGTTACATTAGATATTTGGTTTCGATTGCGCAAAAATGGTATTATAAAAGAAAGTTCTTTTTCAAATTTTATCAATTTGGACGTAGTTGCACCATCGCCACTCTTGCCTTTTCGGTTATAATAGGCTTTTCTGAAGTTATCTCGCAGTTTCTTCCAACGATCCTGGCACTGCGTCACTGGAAAGAACAGAAATGAAAAATTAATAACATAACTCTTTTTTATTTTATAGTTCGTTTTGGTACGGCAGTCTTATATTTCTATTTTGTGTGTTTGTTTTATTTTTACAGATTCCTCATCACTGGTTGCAGTTTCAAAAACTTGTCATTTAATTTTCGAATGGGAATTTCTACAGTTCATTCAATTATTCATGAGACAATCAGAGTAATTTGTGATGTTTTGATGCCCATAGTTATGCAGATGCCAGATGAAGAAATGTGGGAAAAGGTTTCACGTGATTTCTTTAATATTTGGAATTTTCCTAACTGTTTGGGCGCTATAGACGGAAAGCATGTCAATATACAGGCACCAGATAATAGTGGAAGCTTATACTATAATTATAAAAACTTTTTCAGTACAGTGTTACTAGCTGTGGTCGACGCGAAATACAGTTTTTTAATTGTTGATGTCGGATCATATGGTAAAAATAGCGACGGCGGAATTTTACAGAATTCAAAATTTTGGAAAAAACTCAACACCAATAAGTTAAAGCTGCCCCCAAATAAACCTCTACCTAGTACCACTGAAAGCTTACCACATGTTTTTATAGGAGACGAGGCATTTCCTTTGAGCAATAATATATTGCGGCCGTATCCAAGAGAACAAGCAAGAACAGAATTATCAAAAAAAGTATTTAATCTGCGTTTAAGCAGGGCAAGAAAAGTCGTAGAATGTGCATTTGGAATGCTAACTCAAAGATTTGAAATTTATCAAAAACGAATGAAAATTCAGCCGAAGTACTGTGATTTAATTATATTAGCAACTACATGTTTACATAATTTTTTAATAGAAAATCGGACGCCAGGACAAGAGAATGAATTTCACAGCAATATAAATTTATTAACAGCAATAACAGACAATAATAATGAAAACAGTTCTAATAGCGACGCAGTTCTAACCACAAGGAATAAATTTAAGGATTATTTTTCATCAAGTGGTGCTTTAGATTGGCAAGATCAAGTGGCTACGCGAGTTTCTTAAGTTATATTTAATAAAAATTGTCTACTACATAAGTATATTCTAACGATCAGATACTCAAACGAGTTTTTAAAGTAAGGGCGCATTTAAACTCATGTTATTCCTATTTTGACTTTGAATATAACACGTCGCAGCACGAGTTTAAGAAGCCCTTGCTTTAAAATTCGTTTGAGTATCTAAAACAATGAAAACCTTACTTACCACTTATTCCGAGACATTTGCTAATTTCCTCCCATGCATTGTCTTTCATTATCCGATCGCTATATGATGGCTTGGTTATGTCAAATAAACACTCATATTTTGACACGAGTATTATTAATTTTTCATCATTCATCTTTTCGTACAAGTACGCACAACTATTACGTTCAAATGTTGCTATCAAAATGGCGGTCGGCGCGGCCGCAGCGGGCACGCAATCGGAGCCGATCGGCTACGCGATAGAGAAAGAGCACGCAATCGGAGCCCATCGGCTGCGCGAGCGAGAAAGAGCACGCAATCGGAGCCGACAGGCTGCGCAAGCGAGAAAGAGCACGCAATCAGAGCCGATCGGCTGCGCGAGCGAGAAAGAGCACGCAAGCGGAGCCGGTCGGCTCCTTTTATTACTTCACACGAAGCGCGTTCAGGCATTTTTAATGACAAAAAAGGTGCAAATGCAAAAATAAACTTTACTACAATCACTCAAAACACTGTTTCCAACGTGATAAAAATCTGCTCTCCTCTCCGAGCCGGTCTGTGTGAACGGACCCATAAACAGATCGACGTCAACGTCAGACATTTTAATTTTAAAACTGCTTCTCGGTTGACACGTGTTGTTTGCAAGAGTGTCAGCTCGTTCCCACCTGTCGGCTATCGGATCCGTATATTAATCGGATGTCGGCGCCTTTGTTCACACACACGATTAATAATCGGTTGTCGGCCACGGTCGAAGCTAGTGCCAATTTTAAGCACTCTACGCGAGGCGTGCACGATGGACGTCGACGAAGCTCTTGTTGTGATGTATTATTATTTGAGAAGAAAACGAAGAAAGACAGCCAAGGAAAGAAAATATTGGGTGCACCCAATCCTGAGAGAAAGATTTAGTTTGGGAACATTTCAGAATTTAATAACAGAATTGAGGAGTGACGAAATTAAGTTTTTCAATTATTTTAGAATGTCGATAACTACATTCAACCATCTATTGGCTCAAATATCAGTGAGCATAAACTACCAAAATACGAGATTTAGAGACTGCATTTGTACTGAAGAAAGGTTGGCGATATTTTTAAGGTAATATAATTATACATATTAATTTGTATAAAGGAAGAGATAAAACAGTCACTTTTAGATCACATATATTTATTGAAAGAAATAACTTTAATTTTTTTTAATTACGAAAACAAATTAGTGGAGTTAAATATTACTAAAATCTAAGTCCGAATCTTGAGTATTACTTGAATGTAGTGACAAAGTAGGTGATGCTGGTTCAACGAGTTGGCGTGTCGAATATCCATATCCACTTGAAGGGAAGATATTATTCTCGTTTAATGGTGGGTGCACATTCTGGTTTTGTGACGAATATACAGATTGTTGCACGTGATCTCTTGACTGTGAATGCCAACCATAGTTTGATGAGTATAAACGACTTTCACGCTGCTTTTTAATATTTTGAATCAGTGACAGCACACCTGATTGAAACTCTAAAGTTTCACTATCGTCAAAAGACGTAACGCTCGGTAGAACACCTTTGAAAAAAGAGAGCATTGGATGTTCGTTACTTCTGTCTGACTGTAGCCTGCTATCTAAAAACTGGCTCATTTTGTCATCGAGGGTTTTGGGCTTTTTGGAAGTGCTTGGTAATAGCAGCTCTGAATTTATATCTGTTGTATTGGCCGCTGATGCCTCGGGACATGTATCTGTTGGACGCTTCTTGACAGAATCATGAGTTCGATTAGGCTCAGCCACTTTTTGCAGAAAACTCATCTGTTCTTTATATATATATGGCTTTGAAAACTTAGCCCCTGCTCCGGATTTTTTGACGTCATTTTTATTTGCTCGCATCCAGGCATCTCGTAGATTCGACCACTTTGTAGATACTAATTTACCTGCAATTACAATAGGTACATATAGAAATGTTAATTATTTTACCTACTTAATTATTTTACAGATATTGCGCATCGGGTTGTTCCTTCAATTCTTTGAACTATAGTTACAGAGTTGGTGTGTCAACTATTAGTAAAATCTGCAAAGAAATTAGTTCCACTATCTGGGATGTATTAAGAGACGAGTTCATGAAAATTCCTGATAATGAGAGTAAATGGTTGGAAATTGCAAAAAGTTTTGATATGAAAGCCAACTTTCCGCACTGTCTTGGAGCAGTTGATGGTAAGCACATTAGAGTGGTGAAACCAAACAATACTGGCTCGAAGTATTTTAATTACAAAGATTATTTTTCATTTGTTTTACTAGCCGTTGTTGATTCAGAATATCGTTTTATTTTTATGAGTGTTGGCTCGTATGGAAAAGAATGCGATTCTTCAATATTCAAGGAGTCAACTATATGGAAGAAACTGAATGATGGTTGTTTAAATATACCAAAACCAAGGCCTCTACATGCAACACTTCAAAATGATATGCCTTATGTTCTCGTGGGCGATGAGGCTTTCCCTCTGTCAACAAATTTGTTAAGACCTTTTGGAGGCACTCATTTAGACCACATGAAAAAAATATTTAACTATCGTTTAAGTCGGGCAAGAAGGTACGTTGAATGCGCATTCGGTATTTTAGCCAATAAATGGAGAATATTTCATCGGCCACTGGATGTCCACCCAGACACGGCTATCGAAATTGTAAAAGCGTGTACAGTATTACACAATTTTGTAAGAGAAAAGGACGGTCTGAACTTTGAAGATATTCATTATGCGGCAGAAAATCCGATGCAAGAACAAGTACAACTGCAAAACTGTAATCCACGTGGTGGTCCTATTGCAAATGATATACGGTCTGAATTTGCAAACTACTTCGTTTCAACAATAGGCTCGGTGCCTTGGCAACCAGAAGCGCATGGTTAATATTTATGTTTTGAATTTTACGTATATTATTAAATAAATAACTTCAAACACTTACCACATGATTGTCTTTCTTTTTCGTCCAAATTGTCAAAATCAGGTATGAGTAGGCAGCAAACTTCCCGCCAAGCAGCTATTTTCAGTTGCTTATCTTTATAATCATTTAGAGTTTTGTCCCAAAGGACACCTCTTTCCTGAACTAGTGTGATCAATTGTTCGGGGTTGATATTTCTTTCCATTACTACGAATCACCAAACGTGCGTACAATAAGGCTGTGTCCCCAGTAAGCAAACTGTTAGCGGCCGACTGAGTGAGCCGCAAATTTGTGGCGAATTGAAATTCGAGTTAGCTGCGAACTCAGATAAATTTTCGTGCGTCACAAGCAAACTGTTATGAGTTAGCCGCTTATTTAGGCCGACCAACTGAATTTTCACTTTACTATTGTTGTACGAAGGGAGTGGTTGTGTTGGTCACGATGGATATTTTTGAAGTAATTGGTATCTTAGAGGCACTGAAAGAGGATAAAGAGAAGCACTGGGTTCACCCATTAAACAAGAAAAGGTTGAGTATTGGACAATTTCACGTTCTTTACCCAGAACTAAGGAAATATCCAGAAAAATTTTACCAGTATTTCAATATGACTTCTCATACATTTGATGAATTGTTGAACTCTATAACCCAGTATATTGCTAAAAATAATATCACAAGAGATACAATATGTCCCGAAGAACGGCTTACTATAACTTTGAGGTAAGTAAATAATTAAATATACCGGTGGGAGGGATGCGCTGTGCCGCGCTCCCGGCTGCATGGGTACCACCATCTTGCTTATTTCTCCCGTGAAACAGCTTTACTGTGTTTCGGAGAGAAGGGCAAGACAGGCAGTATAATTACTGGCACCGAGACTTTAACACCTTATGTGTCTGGATAGGCAACACATAGATGTTTGATAGTTGCCTAGGCTAGTTCCAGGTTAACTAGTTTATGTTCATGGGCGACGTCAACCACTTACCATCAGGTGGAACGTCTGCCAGTTTGCCTATCCAACTCTCATATAAAAAAAAATAATTCACAATTTTGAATTTTAAAAATTTTATTAATAAAAATCAGCAACGTTTGTAATGTAATGACGAACTAGCATGGTAACATTTAGTAGGTAACCAGTCATTCGTCATCCTCAATGCGGTCTGAACCGCCTCGCAATATTGCTTCTATGTCTTCTACTTCCACTGAAGAACCTGTAGAGCTATGTGATGGACTGTTTCGAGGACTTCGAATGCTGCTGCTGCCAACTAGATTGTAGTTGTTTGAGGTTGAAGGATAGTTTTGCACATTTGGTGTACTGCTTCCACTCGTATAGCCGTACTGATGTGGGTAGTTATTGGCATTCGTCCATACAGTTTGCATCAGAGCACCGTCATAATTATTGTGTACATTATATTTTATATTTTTAATAAGTTTCATCACTTCGAACCGAAATTCAAAATTCTGTGTTGGGGACATTGTCTTCATTTCCGGTAAAATATTTAGTAGAAAGTTCATATCTGGATCGTTTTCTCTTTTTTTATCCATCGATTTAAGTAGTGCCTCCTGAAACACAGTCATCTTTTTTGGTGTGCTGAGATTGCCTACTGAGTTAGTAGAATCATTTTCATCAAACATAGCGCTACTGTTGCTAGACGTCTCGGCGCTAATGTTGCTAGATGTCTGGTTGCTAGCTCTAGAAACATTTAGAAACTGCAACATATCCAAGTATGGCGTCTTGCGTTTTCTTGGTGCCCCACTTCCGCTTTTGAGTGAGGAATCCTTACTTTTTTCTCTGGTGTAATAGTCGCGCAATCCCTTCCATTTTTTTTGTAGGTCTTTTACTGAAACAAAAATAACCGGTAGTTAATATTCTTTCCAGATTCCTGTCAACTGGACTAAGTTACAGAAAAATTGCCCAAGAGTTTCTTGTTGGAAAATCGACGGTATCGAAAATAATAAACGAAACTGCATGCATTATATGGGATCTTTTACAGCCACAGGAAATGCCGGAACCTTCTGAAGAATTGTGGCTAGAAATAGCAAAACGATATTATGAAAAAACAAACTATCCTAATTGTATAGGATCTATCGATGGCAAGCATATCCGTATTCGAAAACCACCAAAAAGTGGGTCTAACTATTTCAATTATAAGAAGTTCTTCTCAATTGTTCTGTTAGCCGTAGCAGATGCAAACTGTTCTTTTATAGCCATTGATGTTGGTGCTTGTGGACGAAATGCTGACAGTAATATATTTAAAGAAAGTGCTTTTGGCAAAAAATTGGCTCGTGGGTCTCTGAAGATTCCTAACTCTACTAAATTGCCTAATTCAAATGGATTGCCCCAACCTTTCGTGTTTCTTGGAGATGAGGCATTTGGATTGCAAAAGCATATATTGAGGCCTTTTCCTAATAAAAGTTTAAATAAGGAAGAGCGAATTTACAATTATCGTCATAGTCGGGCTAGGAGATGCGTGGAATGTGCATTCGGCATTTTAACACTCTCACTGCCAGCAATATATAGCATTGTTCCAGTTCAGTAAGCCACGGAGTCCGCCTGCGGGTCCCAACGTATCCGCTGCGGTAGGCCGTCACTCAAAATGAAAAAATATTGCAGCAGGCCGTGGGGTCCGCCGGCGTCTAGTAAAGAATGCTTTTAGCACGCCGTGGGATCCGCTGTGACCCCCTAAATTCAAATAGATATTTGTACTACTGGCCTGCTAATAACGAAAAAATATGGCTAACATTGGCTTGCGCATATAGTGAGCTACATGTTGAAAAAAAAATCAAGTCAATCGGAGCAATAATTACATTTCTGTGTGGCGGGGAAAAAATAAAAAAATAAAACATTAAATTGACAAACCTTTATTGTTGTAGCACAAAAAGAGGAAACAACATGCATTTTGAAAAAAAAAAATACTATTTGCTATGCTTATTGGCAAAACAAGACGCGCAAACACTGGGCTTCGTTGGGCAAGTGAGGCATACAGTACTTGTTTTTTTTGTAAGTTTCTTCGCCTCTACGCTTGATTTGCCTTCTTGACGTAAACTTTCGTAGCAGTGTATACACTTACGACGTATTAATCGATTGCGATGGTCAGTCAATGGGTTCTTTCCGAACTCATGTTTAGTTACGACAGGGTCGGTAGCACGGCGCTGCTGTAAATCCATCAACTGTATACATAGGTTCTCACGAAATTTCGTTATTGTATAAGTTTTAGTTGTAAGTCTTTTACGAGACTTGTATATCAAGTAGGCATTTACGACAGACGTAGTTAGCAGTAATTCAATTCCCAATTTTTGAAACCAACGTACATTTCTTCTTAAAGGATTACAGTAACTGCCCATCTGATCAGAAAAGTCTATTGCACTTTTGTATTTGTTGTATTCGGCAATTACTGATGGTTTCAAAGCAGTTTTTCGCCTATTTCGCTTGCTCCGGACTGTTACGAATCCAACTGAATGTTTTGTTGATAACGCGAGGACGTCTCTCTTGTCTTTCCACTTTAAAACCAAAATTCCGTCATCATTTTCTTTTGCTATCATCTCACCTTTATGCAACTTTGTGGAAATAATATCTTTCGGCAACCCTCTTCGATTTTTTCGAACTGTGCCAAGCAAATGCGTAGACCGGTTTAAAAGGGACTTTGCTAAGTCTACGCTTGTATAAAAATTATCGGTTACAATACTTCGGCCCGCATCTAAGTATTTCTCGCTCAGATTCATAACCACATCTTTTGACAAATTTTGGCCAGGCGTCGTTTTCTTACCTTCATATACAATCAGATCATGTACATAACCATTTTCATCACATATTTTGAACAGTTTTATCCCATATTTGTGCTTCTTCCCAGGGATATATTGCATGAAAACAATCCTGCCACGGAAGGCAACCATTGTCTCATCCACTGTTAGATATTCTCCAGGTGTGTTATAGTTCTGAAATTTTTTGGTTATCAAGTCAACCAGACGTTTTACTCGGATAAGTCTGCCAGCATTAGATGACAAATAAAAATATGTATCCTCAAAGTGCCAGCACCGCAGCAGCAATTCAAAGCGATTTCGGCTCATTACTGAACCAGCTACGGGATTTTTGTATAATATATTCTTACTCCAGTAATCAGATATCTTAGGCAGTTTTTTTATACCCATCCATATCAGCAGACCAAGGAATTTTTTAATTTCATTTTGATCACAATCCTTCCAATCTACTAGTCTACTTGATCGTCTCAAAACTTTAAGTATCATAGTTTTATTCGCATAACAGTTAGTCATGGTCACCATCAGGTTAATTATTTCGTCGTCCACAAACAAACTATAATAATCCAGTTCGGTCTTACACGTGTCGGGAATATTTTTTATACCAGATGTAAAAGCTAAAGGGAATTGTTTTTGACGAGAGCCAGTTGGTATACTCCATTGACCACTACTGTCTACCGATTGTTGTACGGGGCGGTCCCTTTGAGTTTGATGTAAACTCTGCGCAGTGACATCTTCATCGGTGCTTTCGCTATCGGAGTATCCATCACTATCGGTACTACAAGTAGATTCCGATGAAGGCACGTAATCAGGATCATAGTCCGAGTCGTCCGACATGTTTTACATACTCTAAAACAATATTCTTCACAAAAAAATTAACTCTAATCCCGAAAGTTGTGAAAGCGCGGGAAAACGACGCACACAGCGAGCCAAGGGGGCGGCCGGCGGTCAACTAACAATTACTTTAGCTGGCGTCACAATGAAATTCTAGAAAATTACAAGCGGCGTGACAGACAAAATCTTTTGGGGACGGCCGGCGACCCCCACGGCCTGCTGGTTAATTTTTCTTTAAAATAAGACCGGCCCTTTGCACTCGAAAACTTGGGGCCCGCCAGCGGATCCCACGGCAGTGAGAGTGTTAACAAACAAATGGAGAGTTCTGCATACACCGATTGCTACTAATGTGAATACAACCATCGCTATCGTAAAAGCTGTTTGTATTTTACATAATTTTGTCATAGCAAGAGAACAAGTACAATATACACATCTTTCGCGACGTACCTCAACAACTCTTACAAGTACAAGTAGCCGAATAATTACTGTATCAAATTCTGGAAAAACAACAAGAGACAACTTTAAAAACTATTTTCTTAACAAAGGAAAACTACCCTGGCAAGAGAAGTATTTGTAAGCTGTAGCTACAGGACGAAATGGTGTAACGGAGTTTATAACTGATTGATTGGACTGATGGTTCTTGATGGCAGTTCATTTTTACTAATAACACTACAATCGTTTTTACACTCTTCCACTCTTCCACTATTATTTTTTTATTTTTTATAAATTATTATATTATTATATTATTTAATTATTATTTTTATAATTTATAAAAAATAAAAAATAAATAGTGGAAGAGTGTAAAAACGATTGTAGTGTTATTAGTAACGGAGTTTGTAAAGCGGTAAATACTATGTAGTGATGATGATACTTTGTTTTGTGTAGTGATGATACAAATATATTGTTGAATAAATAATAATTTAATTAGAATGGAACTTACTTCTTTTTCCTTTAGTGTTTTCTTCTAAGTTTTGCCAATCATCGTATAGAATATCAGCGATTTCATTCCAACCGCTCTGCTTTAATACTCTGTTGCTGTATTCTTCACTCGACATGTTCCATAAGCATGGTTTATTTTGTATTTCCGTAATGAACCTTTCCGTATCAAAGGGCATTTTGGATTTTCTATGGTGTGTGTGCGAAGAGATTAGTTAGGTAAGCGATGCAAAAAAAACACGTCCGAACACGTCGATAGCTTCTTTTCAACTGTCCGCATGAACAGTTTGCGGCAAACGGACTCACTACGCCCGGCGAACAACCATATCGCCGCCGCCGACTGGAACCGGTTTTGCTGTGAGTCCGCCACTAACTGAGACAGTCGGCGCACGTAACGCTGCAAACTGCGTAAAGTGAGCGCAAAACTAGCAAACTGTGGACACTCCATTTCAAATATATGGAAGGGCGTACTAAACCGATACGCTGCAAACTCAGTCGGCCGCTAACAGTTTGCCTACTGGGGACACAGCCTAAAAACACAACAACTCTGCTTGCGCGCCGCGATGTGTGTGTGCGCGATCGCAGGTACGACGTACGCACGAACGGAATGAGGGGTAGCGGGGAGAGGGTTATCGGCTCCGACATCAGACAAATGTGAACAGCGCCGTTCTTAATCATAGGCGAGCGAGATCCGACACGATTTTTTTCCGGGCGTAGAGGGCTGGCAAAACACCCGACATTTCTTGTCGGAGCCGACACAAAATCGGTTTCCGATAAGTGTGAATAGCGTCTAAGGCCGGGTTCCCACTATGCCGGACCGGCAGATCTGCCGGAAACCGGACACCGGACAGAGTGTTCACATTTAAAGCACCTCAGTTGAATTTGGACCTGTGCCCACAATGGACGACGAAATTGTTGTGTTGTGGTGGTGGTGGTACAGAAGGCAAAATAAAAGAAGAAAGTATTGGGTACATCCTATTTTACGGGAAAGATTTACACTAGGGACATTTGAAACATTGATGGGTGAACTTAGAAGTGACGGATCAAAGTTCTTCAATTATTTTCGAATGACAACAACCACTTTTGACGATTTACTGGGACGACTTTCACCAGGCATAAGAGTACGAAATACAAGTTTTAGAGAATGTATTTGCCCAGAACAAAGATTGGCCATTTGTTTAAGGTAAAGTGTGTGTGTGTGTTCTTTTGACAATAAATAATTATTAATTAAAAATGCAAATTAGTCACTTAAGTATTTATTTGTACTCAAATTTAAAACCCTTCAAAATCTAAATATTCTGACTCTTGGGAGTATATGGAATGAGTAGATGCTGTTGGCGAAACTGGATTCACTGGAATTTGGGAAGAAGTTGATGGTATAGGTGTTGTAGAGTATCCAGAGTGTTGATCTTGCGTAGGTGTCGCCTGTTGATTAGGATGTGTGTAGTATCCAGAGCGAGTATACTGATCTGGTCCGGTCATCTGATTATAATGACGCCAATGTCCGTAATTCTCTCTCTCATAATTCCTACTTTTAATTTTTTGCAACATTGTCAGGACGCTGGCTTGAAATTCTAAAGTCTCTTCGATAGTTAAAGTGTTCAAGACTGGTATAATGCCTTTGAAAAAAGAAAGATGATGGTTTTCTTTTTCTGGGTTCATTCTGGAATCCAAAAACTTTGACATCTTCTCATTTACTTCTTTATTATCAATTGTTCTTTTATCTTTAATTAAAGATGAACGAAAATCTGATTCCATGCCTACTTCAGTCTCGGTTCTTGCTTTTTTTGAACCCGACTCATGAGGCGGTCGAGGTTCGGAGACCTTTTTCAAAAACATTAATTGCTCGTGATATAAATAATGTCGTGTCTTTTTGGCCGAAGATCCAGATTTAGACTCATCTTTTTGTTTTTTCACCGTCTTAAGCCATGAATCTCGTATATTATTCCATTTAGTTGAAACCAGTTTTCCTGAAATAAATAAAAAAATATCAGAATTGAATTTATTTATTGGTGACATATAATGTAATATGTAGTAACAAAATATACTTTTTTCAGATATTTAGCTTCAGGATGTTCATTCAAAGAAATACATTACTCATACAGAGTAGGCGTTTCGACAATAAGTAAAATAATAAAAGAAATGAGCAACGTCATTTGGGAAAGCCTACAGACAGATTTTCTTAAGCTGCCTGATACTGAGAGAGAATGGGAGGACATCGCTTTAAGATTCGAAAGAAAAGCCAACTTTCATCACTGTATTGGAGCAGTAGATGGCAAACATATTAGAATTTTGAAGCCAGCCAAGAGTGGTTCTATGTTCTTTAATTACAAGGAATATTATTCTTTTGTATTAATGGCAATTGTCGATTCAGAGTACCGATTTATTTTTATCAGTGTGGGCTCGTATGGCAAGGAATGCGATTCCACTATATTAAAGGATAGTATATTTTGGAAAAAAATCAATGATGGTACTTTAAATGTACCAAAGCCTCGACCACTTCATACAAACATGCACGAGGAATTACCGTTTATACTAGTTGGCGATGAAGGCTTTGCTTTAACACCTAATCTCCTACGTCCATATGGAGGTACACATTTGAATAATGATAAAAAGATTTTTAACTATAGATTAAGCCGAGCACGAAGGTACGTTGAGTGCGCTTTTGGTATTCTAGCAAATAAGTGGCGAATACTCCATCGGCCTATAGATCTGAACGTAGACACAGCAATTAAAGTAATTAAAGCTTGTACAGTCTTACATAATTTTGTTAGAGAAAAAGACGGTATAAATTTTGAAAGTTACCAAAATATAGAAAATGGACAAGAACAAGAAACGAGACCCGTGGATCGAAATGGGTCGACTCGAGGTGGCCCTAATGCCAATGCTATACGGACAGCATTTACTAATTATTTTGTTTCGGATATTGGTTCCGTTCCGTGGCAGGCAGCAGCTATAAATTAAAATTTGTGAATGCATTTTTATCAATAAAAATATTTAAAAAACTCACCGTACTGTTTTCTTTCTTTTTCTTCCAGTTCATCGAAGTTTGGTTTCAGTATTAAACATACTTCACGCCATGCTGCTAACTTTAAGTTTTTGTCTTTATAGACATCTTCGGTCTTGTCCCACAGAACAGGTCTCTCTTGGACAAGCGTAATTAACACATTCAATGCCACCACGATTTTCTAATACTTCCCAGCGATGCCGCCCTATAAAAAACGCAAACATGCTAGGTGTGCTCGCGGCACTGCAGGATGGAATTACGTAGCACGCTAGGCGTGTTCACCGGCACTGTTAAGAGGTAAAATCAAAGAAAGCGTTATTTCGGCTTCAACCGTGTTTATTGATCAGTCTTTCTCGAGTTACTGAAGAGATATTTTGTTTTTAGCAGTGTTTGTGCTTTTGAAAGTTAAATTATGGCAGTTAGTAGATTCCAAGGTAAGTATTTATCGTAATTTGATCAGTGAATTTCAACCTTTGGTTACTTATTTATGATTTTTTAGGGAAAACAAAATATGTGCAAGAAACAGTGGAATATGATGATGATGCGACGCAAGCAGATAGCCCACCCTCACAAAAACGCCCAAAAGTAGGAGGTGAGCCGATAACATATTTCTCTTATCTTGTCTTAAAACTTTTAGTGCACTTATTGTGACGTATTGATAAAAATGACATTTATTAAAAGTTATAGCCACTTTATACGACTTTAAATAATTGTTGATCATTATTTGCTTTCAGAATACATCGCGAACGCATCAAGCTCACCGAACTCATCGCAAGATATATTTATAGAACTACAAGATGTACCTTACTCCCAAAAATGGACATATTCGCAACAAATGGATGAATATGACAAAAAGGATGTAAACACCATGACTGACGGAAGACCAACAATTACTAAATATAAAGAAATTGGTACCATGACTGAACCAGGGTTGACTTGTAACAACAATACTAATATTGAAATTCGATGCAATGAATATTTCGGAAGTGTTGTAGCATGCGAGCTAGCAAATTATCACGGTCGCGTTCGTTACGATAAAATGAAAGCTATCATTGATATTTTTAAAGAAAAGTGAGAAATTAGTTGCCTTGATTGTTTAAAAGGTTTCTATGATTCTCTTGAGGAAAGAAATTGAGTTCCTAAGGGTTGTGATTTCAATTGAAATAATAATAGTGATTTGAGAAATCAACGTCTTTATTAAAGCACTTATTGTGTGTACAATATTATAGTTACTACTTATGTTAAAGATAAATGTTAAAAAATCAACGTAATTAGACCAACAATATTATACAATAATTATCAATAGAAATTGTCCTTTTCTTTGATCAAATGCACATTGGAAAAATTTTTTTTTTGATAAGTGGAGTACAACTCTTACTTAATCAGTAGGTATCTATGAATAAGTTTAGTACCACTTAATATTTGTGATACGGTCTGAAACATTCCATGCACAAGCCTGGCTGTTGCGGACAGGTGTCGCAACCAAATAGCGACATTACTCTTCCTTTTTTTGTTCTCCAGCAATGTACGCATCTTTTTCGTTTGGTTTTTCCGTGATAATTTTTTTCCAATTTCATCAAGCAATGTACCTGTCTATGTAATGGGATTTGTTGTTCCCGTTCTATGTAGGGTTCCACGATGGATTTTATGACGCTTAATCGGAAATCATATAAGCTTAATTTTCGAGTTGAATACTCATTGTACAGGAAATAAGAGTTGATCATGACGATCTGCATGATGTGAATGATAACTTTTTTATACCACCGCAAAGATTTATGCTCGCACGTATAATATGATAGCATTTGGTCATGCTTATCTATTGCATTCATATTTTTATTATATTTTGTTATCATTTCTGGTTTTGCTTTACTTTGCCCCCTTCGATTAGTAATAATGTTAAAGTTGCCTTTGTATTTGCTAGAGATCGCCATGACTTCCCTCTTATCCAACCATTTAATTATACACACATTATTTTTATGTTGTATACACAATTCACCTTTTTTTAATTTTGTTTTTACAACTAATTGAGGATTATTTTTTCGAAATTTTCGTAGTGTTCCTGTACAATAAGTATTATTATAGTATAAATCTTCTATCAAATTAACGCTTGTATAAAAATTATCCATAAATAAATGGTGCCCTACATTTAAATATTCTTTTATCAAATGCATTACCACTTTGTTAACGTGGTTTAATCCTCCCACAATAACATCAGACGCACCGCCGTACAGGTGCAGTTTCAATATTACCCCAGACTGGTCAGCTAGTGCATAGAACTTCAGACCATACTTATTTTTTTTTCCTTTCATATATTGCCTAAAGCGTAATCTACCTCTCCAAAGCATCATTGACTCATCAATAACAATATTTTTTGTTGGGTAATATAATTCTGACATTCTTTTGTTAAAAAAATCTATTATATTTTTGATTTTGCTATAACTTGTTGCTGTTTCTCCTATACTAACGCATAACATTCTTAAAATAAGTAAAAACCTATTTCTTGCCATCGTCAATGAAAATATTGGCTGATTAAAAAAAATATCTTGTTTCCAATAATCACATAATCTATTTAGTTTTATAAAACCCATATGAAGAAGTAGGCCAAAAAACAGTTTCAACTCTTCACAACTTATTGCCTTCCACGATTTACTTCTACTTTTGTCCGCACTAGCTGACGACTTCTCGCGTTCACCGTAATTGTTAGTGCAATCTGTTAGCAATTGAAGTAACTCCATATTGCATATAGCATCAAAGTAGCCAATGGGTGTATCGACGATATCTTCTTTGAGGC
The DNA here is from genome assembly GCA_928268935.1 of Lasiommata megera. Lineage (NCBI taxonomy): Eukaryota > Metazoa > Arthropoda > Insecta > Lepidoptera > Nymphalidae > Lasiommata > Lasiommata megera. Next base: position 3,363,266 of record OV743333.1, read on the forward strand.
CTGGAGTCTGCGTGAATGGTATTACTGGATAATCACAAGGATTACCTGGGCACCATTCACGATCGGGTACATTAACACGTTAGCTGCCACCCCGGTCACCGGTGACCGGACGCCTACCTACATCTACGCGCCATTACGGTCACCGGTGACCTCAAGGTAAACCTGTTTTTGGAACGAATTTGTGCGCCGGAGGATGCGTTTCTAATACATTTTATGTACTGAAGTGACCGGAGTGGCGCTGTAGAATACTTCATTGCCGTGGTTCCTGCCTACCTAATTTTATTTCGAAAATATTTCTAAAATGATGAACATGACAGTTTGTGATAAGTAAAAAACAACTTGTTTGTGCTTTTATCACTTATCCATAAGCTTAATTTTAGTAAAACTTAGCATAGGGATAGCTTATATGATAGAATAATATAATAGAATAATACTATTTCAATCTCAAATGTTCTACACGTACTTATGAGCTCAAATCATAAGGGTTGAAATTTTAGTTGAAGGAAAAATAAAACAACTTTAGTATGAAAATCACAGCGCATCAATTATTATATTCAAAAGTATCAATCAAAAATAACATTAAAATGTCGAATTAAAAAGCTTAACCATAACGATGAAACTTATTAAAACAAGCCAAACAAAAATATGGTTCATTTGGACATTCTTTGCAGTATGTCGCAACTTTCTTTGTTTTATTCTTGGCAATTTTATAACCGAGTATTGCAGTGTTTTTTTTGTAGCATACTGAACAGAAACGTCTTGTGTTTCTAACATTGCCCTCTCGCTTTTCCAACTGGTGCTTCAGTCGTTTCGGTCTTTCAGTATTTTCGGGGTTTTCACTATCCTTTCCTGAATCTACCAGATACTCCACTAACTGCCTTCTGTACTCTACTATACTTTCTTTAACTTTTTTATTTTCAGTGTACATAATCCATCCATTTACAACAGCTGTATTTAAAATAACTTCAATTCCTAATTTCTTGTACCATTTTACTGTTTTTCTTAATGGCGACGAATACGCAGTCATCTGGTCACTCATATCGACCGCTCCTTTTGCTTTATTGTAAGCTATTATCATTCTTGGTTTTCGAATTGTCCTGCCCTTTTTAGTAACCTTTGAGAACCCTTTTGAGTGCTTTGTCGATAGCATCAACACATCCCGTTTGTCTTTCCATTTTAGCACACATATGCCACGTTCATTTTCCATTGCAATAGATTCACCTGGTTTTAATTTAGCCTCTGCCACTGCTTTAGGCAAACCTTTCCTATTTTTCCTCAGGGTTCCGACCAAATGAGTATCTTTGTCAAGAAGTTGGTTTGCCAGGTCTATACTAGTATACCAATTATCTGTTGAAACTGTATGTCCCAAACTTAATATGTGGTCACATAAAGACATCACAACTTTTGTGGGTGAGGTATTTAAAACCTCGTTATTTTTACCTGCATACAATTGCAATTTGCATGTATAGCCTGGTATTGTACATAGTTTAAATAATTTCATTCCATACTTGTGTCTTTTGCTCTTATTATATTGCCTAAAGATTATACGGCCTCTGAATGGGACCTGCGTTTCATCGACACAGACATCTTCCTTAGGCCCATAGTGTTTTTCAAAGTTCTCGTTTAATTTGTCGATGAGAGGTCGTATTTTACAAATTCTATCTTTAGGATCAGCTGTTTCGTTATTTGTAAAGTGCAAATTCTGCAATAATATTTCGAATCTGTTTCGGCTCATGACAGTTGGAGGAAAAGTTTGCCTGTAAACACGGTCTGTACTCCAATAAAGACTGATTTTTGGCAACTTCACAAGACCCATGTATAATATTAAGCCAAAGAATCGTTTAAGCTCATCTTTTGTAGTTGGTTTCCACTTATGTGAACGTGACGAAGGCTTTACACTTCTTTCTCGTTGTTCTGCATACAAATTAGTCTGAACTGCGATTTCTTCGAAGATGTTATCTGGTACCATCAGGCTGAAATATTCTCCTTGGGCAGCATTCCGCAGTTGACTGGCATATGGTTCCTTCATTCCTTTAAAATAATAGAAAATTATGTATATATTTCATTTAACTGCAATGATGTTAGCCGAAAATTATTACTAACAAATGAATAAATTCTAATAAAAAAGAACAACTTTCTTAGCAGTCAAGTTTCTCTCACAACTAAGACGATATATCAATACGTTGGCTAGAGCGTTTTGATTTGTATACAAAAATTGCGCAGCTCGGCAAAGGTTTTATTGTTACTTCTGTTTTTTTAAAGTTGGTTAAAAATTAATGGTTGGTTAAAAACAATTACCTGTTGGCTCTGTAAAGGCGATAACAGATGGTTGGTGCCCCTTTGGTTCAACCCATTTTTGTGATGTACTTCCACTCAAACTAGGTATGTTTTCTGTAACTAACTTTTTCACGGGATCGCATTCTGTCTCGGAATCACTTGTAATAAAAATACGTCTGCGCTTTCTCGGAACATGAATAATCTCTTCGCTATCTGTATCTTGACTTTCGCTCAAATCACAATCCCGTCTTATCTTTTCAAAAATACTAGCTTCAAGTAAATCGATGTCACGTAAATCTTCTTGGGTAATATTAAAATCTTCCAAATCTAAAGTTTCAATATCCATGATTCATAAACGTTCAGCGTTACGAAAAAACGAAACAAAACTGAAAATATAACCGTGCGCGCTCCTCCAGTGTTGGCGTACGACTGCGGGGAGCGGGTGACCGGGGTTGCGGTCACTCCGGCGCCTTCGTAACGGTTTTTCATATTTTCGGTTCACAGCGCCATGCAGGTCACCGGTGACCTCGTCAGGTTTTTTGAAAATATTTTGAAAACTATCGAACCGATTTCACTTTAAATTAGATAAATTTTCATATCTTAACAATCCGCGCCAAATTTCATCAAAAACTTTTTATGTAAAAAAAAATTTTTCTTCTATGGCAGCCAACGTGTTAATAGCAGGTACTTCTTCAATGTTCTGCACTTCCAGTTCGGGTTCCGGTTCCGGTTCGGATTCATCTGTTTCCATTTCGTCAATAATATTGTCACAGAGTATGCCATAGAGCTCAGCGTCGTTCAAACACGAAGTTGGTTCATCTCTTGGAGGAGTTGATTCCAGAGTTACCATAGCTCCTAAAGTTTCTTCTATCCCATGGTAAACCCAATTTGGGTCTTCCCATGAGCAAGATGGCATAGAATTGTCGATTGGATCCATTACCTAAAATGTAAAATCATTTTTTCAAATATCAAAAGTCATCAAAATATTATTAATATGACAGAAAATGATTAAAGTTGCAGTGTACAAATTGTGTGTACAAATACAATACGTTTAAAGTATCCCGCCAAAACTCGCAATGTTTGGACCGATTAAAGTGTATGAAACAAACAAATTATGTATCTATTGAATTTATTATACAGTGTAAACTCGTACAACAAGTGTAAATTCCATGTAACGTCACTCGATTTAACGACAAACTCTCTAAAGCATCGAAATCAATTGACTTTGGTTGGTTTAGTTTGTCTACCATACAATGATACACTCTACATAGCGTCACACTCACTCTCAATAACGACGTAAAATACCTTGTAAGTTGCTAAAATTTATAAAAACTGCGCAGCTGTGTACGTTTTTTTGTCGTTTTATTATCCTAGCCCACTATAATCTCGACAGTCGGCACCATGCAAACCGAACTTTCTAAGAAATTCATTCTTTTGTTTTCAAATTGGGATTGCTTGCACGTGTATCTACTGTTTTTGACCATGACTAATAAATAGGCGTCATTTATTTATTTATAAACACTTACACCAACATTACAGGTTATTACCCAATGCGTTGATGTCGTATACATGTCATGCATTATCTATACGGTATCATTTTTGTCAGACCTCAGTTGCTCACAAACTTTCAAACTGTAAACATGGCGAAGTAAAAGCAAAAGACGTCATACAAAAATAACAGACTATACCCAATAAGATTAAATAAGATTGTTTTTGTGTACATAACTACTAAAACTAGTCTGAAATATTTTTAGAATTCTGATTTTTCTTCTCTCCATTTAACGACACCTCTCTATAACGCCATAAAATGCACAGTCCCTTCAGTGTCGTTATTTGGAGTTTACACTGTATTTGTTAAGATGATTATTTTTCACGTTAATGAAACGAACTATGTAGGTATCTTTCACATTTATAATAAGAGTATAATTTAACTTACCACCGTTTTAAGCGAAGTAATTAGCGAAGCCGGTAAGGATACCAAATTCTTCACAAGGACAAGCTGAGCTCGTCGTAAAAACAATCACAAAAGTAACACTAGTCGGGGTCTTTGCAAGAGTAATCACAAGGTCCAATAACACAAGCGGGGGTCTATGCAAGAGAAATCACAAGGTCCAATAACACTAGCCGGGGTCTTTGCAAAAGCAATCACAGGGTCCAATAACACAAGCCGGGGTCTTCGTAAGTATAAACGTAAATCCAGTGAAAGGAAGAGATCGTAGGAAACATCCGATGTCGAACACTTCGAACACTGATGTAAGGAGCTATACTAATGTTAAAGACTTGCTGCCCGTGGTGCAATAAAACGTGGGAAATAGGACGCCGCCTGTTGCGCTCTCTGTTACAGACCTTACGGCAGGCATGGTAATGGCGCATCCACACATGCCGCCGGCTTATGCCGCCGGGTTTGCCGCCGACTTTCAGACCGCCTTGCCGCTGACTTTGCCGCCGGCTTTACCGGCGGCCTGCAGTCGCGGTTGCAATTTACGCAGTAGTGTTGTGACTTTCGTTGAAATTAGTCGTGTACGTAGAATCGAAAGATGTTGGACTATGATATAGTTGCGTGTATCGCAAGTGTAGTGTTGTATGTCATTATTCATAAAAAGAACCGCAAAATCAAACGAAGATATTGGGTCAGACCAAGTCTTCGAAATAGGCCTAATGTGTCCCCGATACTTGAAGATTTTAGAAGGGACGACATAAACCGAAGAAATATTCGTTCGAAATTTAACACTTTTCTAAGGATCTCTAGTGAAGAATTTGAAATATTACTGAATTTAACTGGACCCATGATATCAAAAACTGACACCCGCTGGAGAAATGCTGTGTCAGCTTCCGATCGACTAGCAATTACTTTGAGATACCTGGCTACAGGAGACTCTTATTTTTCACTCGGTACACTGTTTAAAGTGTCTCCACAAGTTATTTCTTTAATAATTCTAGATGTTTGTCAAACTTTGGTGTCTACATTATCCAATTATTTAAGGGTAAGTACAAAATATCCGTAACACATTAGGTAGTTAGAAACTGAACACCTACATTAGAAAACAAAACAGACCACATACATTCACACAGTTACGGCATGTACAAGACACAATTATAATATTTGATTTTATACTGTAGGGGAGAGTGCAATGGGTAACAGTGAATCAACTTTTTTGTAGAGCTAAATATTGCCACAATTTAACACTTTTAGAATGTGTTTTTATAATAAAGCCTGAGCAAAATCAATAAGGTACACACTGCCATAGCAATCTTAGGGCTACCTTTCTCAGGTTTATAGATATGACTATTTTTTTAAAGAAAGGATTTCCCTTTCTTTAAAAAAAATAGTCATATCTGATGACGCCATGTGACTTTTGATTCATATTAAATACTTTTTACAAACTGCAGCATTACATTTTTAAAACATCAAAATATTTTGCTTTCATACTTACTTTTCCGTCGCACCCCGGTAGCGAGTCAAGGGCAATACAAAATAGAACGTAAAATGCTATATCGTGTAAATGTGCGCATTATATAGGCCGCGTTCGATCCACTGTACCCCTTGATCCACCGTTACCCACTCTCCCCTACCTGGAACTTCACACACATTTTACATACATATAACTAGAACTAAACACACAAATATCACAAACAATTTTTTTTACAGATGCCGAATACACATGGAGAATGGCTATCAGTGGCTCGAAGTTTCATGCAGAAATGGAATGTACCTAATTGCGTAGGTGCCCTCGATGGGAAACATATACGTATACTATGTCCAACTAATAGCGGTTCTGAGTTTTTTAATTATAAGTCATATTTCAGTATTGTTTTGCTAGCTTTAATCGATGCCAATTATAACTTTTTATACGTAGACATTGGATGTCAGGGCAGAATATCTGATGGTGGAGTTCTACGAAATTCAACTTTATTTGATATGATACGAGATGGAACTTTAAGTCTGCCACAAGCGATTCCATTACAAGGGAGAAATACACCTGTACCTTTTTATTTCATCGGTGACGATGCTTTCCCCATCTCACAGAATATAATAAAACCGTTTTCTGGATATCATGCAAAAGGATCACCTGAGAGGGTTTTTAATTATAGACTTAGTCGCGGGCGCATGGTTGTAGAAGACGCGTTTGGCATTTTATCTAATAAATTCAGAATTTTGCATTCACGCATTGGTTTACAAAATGAGAAAGCAAAAATTGTCGTGATGGCTTGTGTGCATCTGCATAATTTTATGAAGAGAAATGAAAGAACTACTGATGGAGTTTTGAACGAAATGCAACAAAATATACCGCAGATCGCTCTAAATGTAGAACCAAGTGTAATTAGAAATGAGCTAAAATGTTATTTTCTATCGGAACAAGGTCAGCTTCCTTGGCAATATCAAATATAATGTTTGAAAGAAATAAAATATGATTATTCAAATAATTGTTTTATTTAGGAATCAGAAACATGTATCAATAATTTTAAGCTTTTATTAAAATAAAATAATTTAACCGAAAATATAAACATTTATTTTAGTTTTAAGTAAAGGCATTGCGTTTTTCGTCATTTTAATATGTAACCTTATTTTAATCTATTACACTATTTTCGGTTAAATTATTTTCCAAGACTTGTAACAGACTGTCACTTGTATTGACATCTGGGCTATTTTGCATTTCATAGTCTGATTGAACAGAGTAAGAGCGCGAAGTTGAGGGCGACGGTGACATTGCTAACGTTGTAGGTTGGCCGGTGAAGTATCCTGGACGAACATTTTGATAACGAAGAGGCTGAGTAGTATTACTAGTATCAAAATTCATCGAACCCATTCTCATTTCTGCTTCATAGATAATATTCTGGATTTGATGTTGTACTGTACACATCGTGTAATGATCCATCTTCCTCAACTTGCTACTTATATAGTCTGCAAATATAGCAGCATCATCGCGTTGCCTTGCATTAGACGTGATCTCCCTCAGTAATTGCAAAGCTTCATCAACTTCAGGTTCTCTCTCTATATTTCGCTTTCGTGAAGTCCTTGTCGAAGGTAGCGTAGTCTGGGGAGTGATATTATCTTGAGAAGACTGAAAATAAAAAGGAAATCTTATAAATAATTGCAAACAAGCTTCAATACTATATTTTGAATATATCCTATCAGTATGTAAATATTAAATAAAAACCAAGCTTATAAACATAACATGTATGTATAGTGTATACAAATAATTATGTAAGTTTAAGCTACATTTACTCAGTAAATAATTGATATTATTTCTTTATATATTTTTTTTCATCTTACATATCATACTTCATACTTCATACTAATATATACTAATATTATAAATGCGAAAGTGTGTTTGTTGGTTTGTCCTTGAATCACGCCGCAACAGAGCTACGGATCGACATGATTTTTTGCATGGGGATAGTTAAGGTCCTGGAGAGTGACATAGGCTACTTTTTATCCCGGAAAATCAAAGAGTTCCCAAGGGATTTTAAAAACTTAATCCACGCGAACGAAGTCGCGGGCATCAGCTAGTTGGCCATATATCACGTCCTCAAGTATTGCAAATGTCTCACCAGTAACCCTGTACACTCTTCACGAGCGCTTATTCCCGAATACTTCGCTTTCGGTAAGTGTTATGCCGACTACATAAGGTCAAAAACGAGAGTATGCTCGCCCGCGCTCCGTGGTATTATGTATTGTTACCGGGTTGTAGGTAGTAGGTATCTAAAATATTAATACGCGAAGCAAAAACTTTGTACCTACCCCTATTAACGAAAATATTGCATAATGAAATATGTATTTTAAATTTATTATGGTCGACCAACTAGTCTACTTAGGTAATTATAAGAATTTGATGGGTACTTACACTAGGTGTGTGGCTGTTCAGAGTCGGTACCGGTGCATTCTTGTCATTAAGAAATGATAACGCCTTATAAGCAAACCATTTCGGCAATTGAACATCATCCCGTCCAGATCCACTCCTTTTAGATTCTTCAAATTTGCGTTTTTCTCGAAAATAATGGCTAGATAAATTCTTCAGTTTTCTCTCAATTTCTGTTGATGCTATGTTGAACACAGAAGCAATATCCCTAACAGCATCGTTTCTTTTGTTGCGATTCTTGAAATCCATATGCCTTGGGTTCCACAATAGTTCATTTTCTTGATACTTTTCTATTAATAAAAGTACAGCACTATCATCCCAGTTAAATTCTGTCATTTTGTTATTTAAATGAATACGACAACACTACCACTCCGTATCGAAGCCGCAAGCAAACTGCCGCCGGCACCAAAAGCCGCGCGTGCCGCAGGTAAAAGATGCATGAGCCGGCGGCATGTGTGGATGCGCCATTAGTCCAACATCTTTCGATTCTACGTACACGACTAATTTCAACGAAAGTCACAACACTACTGCGTAAATTGCAACCGCGACTGCAGGCCGCCGGTAAAGCCGGCGGCAAAGTCAGCGGCAAGGCGGTCTGAAAGTCGGCGGCAAACCCGGCGGCATAAGCCGGCGGCATGTGTGGATGCGCCATCAGCGGCGCGGCGCCGCAACGCGCTTATGTGTTTCGGCCCATAAACTCTTCTGTATTGAAAGACATGATGGAGACGTGCTACCGTTTCTAGCGACAAGTTCATACTGGTTGAACTTACCTGACGTCGTGAGTGAATCGCGCGCTCCGCCGCTAGTTCGACGTAAACACACACAAACATCTCACGCGTTTGATATTGCCGCGAGCGGCGCGCGCGCGCCAGTCGCTAGCTTGCCCGCTACTTAGACCGCACGTGCGTTTCGTATGTGAACACTTGGATATTACGCCATATGTTTGATATTTCGTGACCGCGCCCGCCACCGCGCCCGCGAGTCAACGTGAATGACTACTTACAGTTACAATTACACCTTTAACCTTTGGTATGCCGGACGCAGCCATTTGACAATTACGCTATCTGCCGCGAAAAACAGAGTGATACGAACGCGCGGATCCGCGTTCCGGCAAAGCCATGTATATTTGTACAAAGGATGTTCCATTTTTTTTAATTTTTAAATTTTATTTTGTACTTTATTATTGTATCACCTACTGTAACTATTTTAGTTTAGAAATAAAACAATGTGAACTAAGTAGGTATAGTGGAATGGTTTTATTACAAAAACAAAAAATGCTACATAAATTCAAATCGACTCGAATCGATAAAGTTATTTTCATATTCATGAATGCATGTCTATCATCATCAGCCTTCGTTCTAAACGACTCCACTGCAGGAGCATGGCCTACCCAATCAGGATCATAATCCACCGCGCTGACCCAGTGCGTGTTGGTGGATATCACAAGTCCTCAAACTTGCTAGGTTCTTCGACTTGCTGGTTTCCTCACGATGTTTTCCTTCACCGTTTAAAGTCAGTGGTAATTTTTCTTAGAAAAATACGGACTTGAAAAATATCATTGGTCCGCGCCGGGATTTGAACCACGACCTCCCGTATGAGAGGCGAGCGCTCTACCGCTAGGCCACCACGACTTCTGCATGTCTATGTCTATTCATAATTCGTGATAGGTACGCCAACATTGGCCTACACACAGGAACACTTTACACTGCGAGCAAATTATGTTTGTTTCCTTTCGTTGTTTGTTAGCTAGGCATTGCACACAACGTCCTCGTTTCTGGCGATTTTGACGTTTATTAGTCCGGTTTGTTGTGTCAACTGGTATGTAGTCTGGGACATGTCCATTACAGCTTCGACTGTTATCTCCGGACGACACACTGGTATTAGGCCTTATGCGCTGTATTTTATTATGTTCCTTACAGAGTGCATCTGCTAGAATTAAACGAAATTTCCTGTGACTGTAATTTGCTGCGCTGCGACATTTATGTATGATATAACTGTTTAGAATACTGCAGTTCAGCAGGCGCCGAAAAACTTTCAAATACCATTTTAGCCCTCGTTTTCGTTCTAATAAATACATGGAGAGCTTCTGGTCTTTTAAGTCCACGCCCCCCATGTATTTATTATAACTGTGGACTGCAATGGGTTTTTCGTAAGTGACTCCTGCTCGGCGGCCTGGAGCAGTTTCGGGCTTATGAAACGTAGATATTGTGGTCACAAGCTTGACATCTCTCCAAACCGTTACTGCTACGTCACCACAGTGGCGAGAGACAATCTGCCCCCGCTGCAATTGTCCTTCGCTTAAGTTTTTGATATCTGACGGAGTGTCGACTCTTCGTCGATTTAACACTCCGACAACGTCGGTGTGGTTATGCTTCAGGAACCGTGTAAGACTAACGGAATTAAAAAAATTGTCCATGTATAGACAATAGCCTTTTCCTAGATAATCTTCTATCAATTTGAGGACGACTTTTGAAGTTGCGCCAGTAAAGCCATGTATAGGTTCAGAATTTTCACCTTTACCTGCATATATGTATAATTTTACCAGATATCCGGTTTCCGCCTCACAGAGCTCATAAGTTTTAATACCGAATCGTGCTGCCTTAGAACGAATGCACTGAATCCAACTCAGGCGTCCCTTCCACAGCAGCAGCGACTCGTCAATACTTATGGCTCTGTGTGGGATATATATTTCTCCAAATTTTTTGTTGCAGTGTTCCACAACAATTAACAACTTTAGATACCTTTCGCTCATACCCGCGAATATTAGGACCGAGTTCATCGTTGTCAACAAAATGTAAAAACCGTAACAGTAAGAGGAACCTGTTTTTGCTCATTAGCTTTCTAAATTCTGGCATGCCTAGTATGCCTGTAGTCCAGTACTCGTCAATTCTGCTTCTGTAGCATATTCCCATATAAATCATAATTCCGAAAAATTTGTATAACTCCTCTACTGTTGTGTCTTCCCACTGATAGAGACGGGATTTAGGTTTAATACCATCCTCGACTTCGGCGGCAGCAGCAATTTTTTGCCATGCGTAGTAGTTAGTTTCTTTGACAATTTTTTCCATTACAGACCTATCCCAGATGGATTTAAATATTTTAATTGGAGTATCTTCCTGCACTGTGGGTCCTGGCTGTACTTCAAATCTCTCTTCTGTACCAGTAAATTCTTCGAAATTTTGAGACCACGTGAAATCATAATTTAACATAACTTCCTCTTCCCCTCTTTCTTCTATTTCTTCCCCTTCTTCTTCTATTTCCAAAATCCTGCGTAAATCATTTTCATCAAGATCGTCTTCTTCGTCATCTTCACTTCCTGAATCGACTGCCAAAGCCTCAGCTAGTTCAGACGTCAGATATGTATTTACGACCTGAAAAACATGTCGGTAGAAATTAAGTTATTCTTATTGAATTAAGTTTAGGACAATTCCAATTTAGATAGATAGGAATTATTGACATAGACAAATATTCTCTACTATAGATTTGACTTGGTATTACAATGGTATCCATGGCTTGTACTGACTAACCTCATGAGAGGGTATAGGTGAAACAGAATCGCTTTCATCTTCAAAATTTAACATTCTGAGTTGCTGCATCTCGTAAGACTCTCTTGCCACATTCCGCACTGGCTGCAAAAAAAGTTTGATTAATTACAATGTTACAAAATGTGCAAAAACGGATATAAAATGTAATTGTACAAATCAATACCAACCTCATTTGAGGGCCCAGGAACGTCAGGATCAGGTGAAAAATTTAAATCTACCCTCCTCCAAATTCGAGGTGCTTCAGAGGATTCTTCGACATTGGCTTTTGTTCTCAGTAATTGGCTGCCAACCTCATTTGAGGGCCCAGGAGCGTCAAGATCAGGTGAAGAATTTAAATCTAACCTCCTCCGGATTCGAGGTCGTTCAGAGGATTCTTCGACATTGGCTGTCGTTCTCAGTACCTACAACGAACGAATATTAATGTAATGTAGAAATTTACACCTGGATTCGAAATAAAATGGTTTAAATAAAAAACCAAGAACCGACTTCATTGAAGTCTCCGCTTAAAAAATAATTATCAGCTGTTTCATCTCAATAGACACAAAATGTATGAAACAGCATCCCCTCTATTTAAAAAGTAATGGCATACATATGTGCAATACATACATGTAATGATCCGGATAGGGATTTTTCCATATATACGGTTTTATCAGGTCGTGCATACAAAGAACCGTTGGGCGAAATCTGTATTTCCATACCCACAATGGGTTGAGTTGCTTCCCACTCAGGTGGTGTAGTATTCCTCACATTTGATTCCATCTAGAAATAAATAAAATAACAGCAAATTGGGAGGTAAAATTATAATGTAAGACATGAAGTCGAAATGTAAATAAATTACCTCTACAACATTTTGTATAGTCTTGCTTTGTCAAAGAATAAAACTAATTATATGTGAATTTTTTTATTAGTTTTAAACAAATAACAGTAACCTTCTCATTGTAATACTTAATTAAATTTTTGTTATTTAGAAATCAGCACAAATGTTACATTCGTCATTTGTGTAATGTTCATATATGGCAAACATACAGTTTCGACACCAAAAATGTTTAGCGTGTAATATCATTTTAAAAGTACTTTTTTTGTCAGTCCGAAGACATAAATGTCGAGGCATTTTAGAATTCGTGCGTTTTTTACATATGAAACAAGCACTTAATTTTATAAAATGAGTCTCTTTCCAAGGCCATATAGCTTCACGAAGACATAGGCAATAATCTCCTTTGTTGAGATACTTATCAACATCTAGGTACACCACCATTATTTTATAACCTTGAAATTAAATTAATAAAATATTGTTAGGTTCAATGCAAGATATCTCAAAATATTTTCTGGACAACTCAATAAAGTAAATAAACAAGTAAAGTGCGTGGTATAAATTTGAACACCCTGTACGTCTTAGCCGGAACGCGGATCCGCGCTCAATATGCGGTAAGACTATCGAAAAACAAAGATTCTGAATAAACTATGAATTATGGACGAAAACACTTTGCAAATTGAAGATCTTGACAAAAAAGTCTTCAAAACTATATATAACACGCACTCAGGGCATAAACTGCGTTAAGCGTGTGCACGCACGTGAGCACGTCGCGGGCCACGCTTCTGGTGCACGCACGTGAGCACGTTTGCGTGCTTATGCGCGGGCATCGGCGCGTGCATCCGCGTACGCAGTTTTCTCAGTACAATTTTGACGTTGGAGGTGTACAGTCGAATAAGTAATAATGGATAAATTAATGTTGTATTATTTATCAAGACGACGGCGACGACGAATTGCCAAAAAAAGACGCCAGCCAGTAAGCCCGTTCGTTGAATCTAGGTTACTGTGCGGGGAATTCGTGGTGAAGTTTGGTATATTAAGAAAAAATGAAAGGTTTTTTTTCAAATATTTTAAAGTTTCATTACAAGTCTATGATGAATTATATTCAAAACTGGAGCCCTATTTGAAGACTAACAATCTACGATTGAAATCTACGTCAATCGTATCACCAATGGAACGATTTGCAATGACATTGCGGTAAGTAAAGACATTTCGATATTAATAATCATCTTTATTCATGTAAAAAAACAGTCATTATTTAACAAAAGTTTAGAACACTCATATTTTTTGCCAATTTATGTAAGTCACATTACTGTTTAGCCACATCAAGCAAGAAAGAAGAAGAAGTTCTTATTGTTTCGGCAGTGACACCTGAATATGGCTTAAAATGTTTTTCTTGATGTGGTTCACGGACCGAAACACATAACCGCACACTTATTAATCATCATATTAATCACAGTTTCTTATATTTATTAATTATATTTTGTTATTTCTAAATTACTCAGTTTTATCTTTTTCGTTTTTTTTTATCTATACCTACTTATTCACTTATTTTTTTATATACTTAATCACAACAGTCATCACAGTGTCTTGCATAAACGCTACGTTACAATTAGTCATTGATTATTCATTTGAAATACACTAATAAAATCACAGGTTCAAGTTTAAAATAAAAAAACACAATAACAGTTAAAACAGTACAATAAGTCTAAATGTCTTAATTATAATAATATACCTACCTTACAAAGTATTAATTATAATGACGCATATTGATTGCAAGTTTTTACATATGAATATTTCCCTTATTAATTATTCCCTTCTATTACTAGATCGGGTATTAATATTATTTTAAATTCTTATTTATCATCACAATCATAATCACAGTTTACTACATAAAAGATTAAATTTAAGAAGAGGACATATGAAGGAGCAATGTTATGAGTAGGTTTAAAAAAAAGGTCCATTAAGTAAAAAAGGGGTCTATTGATACACTTTTTTATTTGACCCCAAAATAGGGTTTAAGATAAAAGTGTCCGAATCGACCCCGTTTCTTTCCTTATGAACATGACACCTCAAGGCTTGTAAACTTTTGGCGAATGCCCTTGTATATCATAATAATTGCACATGAGACCAGAAAAATATAAATATAAAATTGCGCTTTTTACTAACTTAAATAGTTCTTCATGTTCTTCTCTTTCTTTTGTTCTTAATAATTAAACAGTCTTAATCAAATCTTCAAAGTCTTTCTTGTTACCGTACCGTATTTTGCGTTAATGAAAGGTCATCAATGGTAATAATCATTTCTTTTTCAATATCAATTAAAGCTTGTAATACTTTCGTACGAAATAATAATTTTTTAAAGCAACTCAATTTTTTTACAGTTGGTAATAATGACTTAAAAAAATTCAAGTCTTCGTCCATATTATCTGCAGTGTTATTCTTCACGTAATTTAACAACTCTAATTCGAAATCAGTTGGCGATTCGCACTTACGTTTCTTGGAAGATCGTGTTTCTTTGGTAACGCTGGAGCTGGTGCTAGGTACATTAATCAAATCTTCTTCAATAATCGTATCATTTTGTGAAGTTCTCGGTGACGCGTTTTGCTCTACTGACTGATTAAAATTGTCTGCCGATTCTTCTCCTTGAGTATTCGAGTTTGAATCTAAAAATGACAGCATGTTATAGTAAACGTATGTTTTATTTGCCCTGGAACCGGAGCCTGATTTAAGTTTTTTTTTAGTAGACCTCACTCTTATATAAGTGTCTCTTGCAGTTTTCCATCTTTGCTGCAGCTTTTTCACTGAAACAATAACACAGGTATTTTATTTTATTACAGATATTTAGTTAGTGGACATACCTTCGTCGATATTCATCTGGCGTATCAGACAGGACTAACCACGGTCAGAAAAATAGTAACAGAAGTTTGTCAAATTATAATTGAAAGGTTAAAGGAAGAATGTATACCAAAATTTTCCCGTGCGCTATGGGTAGAGACTGAACCATTAGAAATTAGTAGTTCGTCATATTATGATTTGACAGTTGACAGAGAGCATAGACCACGTGACACTAGTCTTTGACATTATCTTACGTCCTTGTTGCACTTATACAAAATTATATATGCTATCTAGCTCTCCCGTAATATTGCATTATTTTTTCGATGTTTTACCTATTTTTAGGTTATGTTAGTTTTTTTTGGTTTTCTCGAAAAAAGTGAATTACCTTGTAATGCGAGTGCTATTGTGACAATCGGGGACCAAACCTCTACCGAATAAAACATCTTTCTCCCCGAAACTCCTGCCGCACGATTCTAAATTTTAACCCTGGTTCGGAACGCCCGATGGAGAAGAACCTATGCATAACCCATGTCATAAATTTCAAAGATTAAGTCAACAATGACGGCGTTTACTAACCTGCAGTTCCTGAACAGCCTGGAATACAGCACCTCTTGTAAGACATGTTTACTAAACTTAACTACAACTATACTGGAGTCCTGTCTCAAAACACTAAAATCTTTGACTTAGCGTGGGTTCACTGGTTTGGAGGAGAACGCTCAACTCAACAACGCAGCGTGAAAAGCACTAAAAATTCACAAGAGGTATTAAAAAAACAAAATCAGAAAAATAACACGACCGCCAACAGTTATTTTTCGGAAATTTTTTTTTTTTTTTTCTCGTTTTATGGCTTTACACAGATTAGCCAATGTCAGGTTTATGGTTTAGCAATGGAAAATTGAAGTTAGGGAAACCATTTTTTAAGATGAACTGTCAGGAATTTAAATATTCGGATAGGAAAAGGATTAGGTTTTTTTTTTTTTATATATACATATATAACTATAGTTTAATATCATTTTTTTCTAGAAATAAGCTAATTATTTTATATACATTATAACAATTACTATATAATAAACAAATAATTGAGGTAGGAAATGGAATGCGTAATGATTCGAGATGAGCTAGAAAGGAAGAGCGATCATATAGGGTGCATCGAAAGAAAACATGGTTTAAATCCCCATACTCCCCACAGGAACAGCGAGGATCAGGAACAATTTTCATTCTGTACAAGTGCGCTGGGGTACAAACATGACCCAGACGCATTCTACACAGAACGGAGGTGACAGTTTTACTAAATAAAAATTGGCTAAACCAGGGTTTCCTCGGAATGGATGGCTGAATTTTTCGATAATGTTTTCCTACGGAACTATCGTTATTCCAAATCCTATACCACTCTTTATCCAAATATACTTTAGCTGTACTTATTAAATCAGAACAATAATTAGTGTATGGGACAATATCTCCTACACGTATAGCCTCATTTGCCAATTGGTCAGCTCTTTCATTTCCAGGAATGCCCGCATGGCTTGGAACCCACGCCAGCACTACATCACAATTCTTTTGTGAGCACTTATACAAAAGATTTCTAATGTTGTAAACGATTGAAGATTGCTTATGGGACCTAAATGGAAATCTCATAACAGCTTCTAAAGCACTACGGGAATCTGAAAATATTATTGTTTTTGGAATCTTCAAAATTAAAACATATTCTATTGCCTTAAGTAACCCATAACATTCGCCGGTGTAAACGGAAGTTTCAGGTGGAAGTTTAATTTGTTGTATACATTTATATTGTAAATGGTAGACCCCAACGCCCACGCAACTCTTATTTTCATATTTAGATGCATCCGTGAACAAATAATGCCAATCTGACCATTCATTATTAATAATATAAGTAAATTCTTGTTTCAAGTATGGATTATTTTTCTTAAGTCCTATATCAAATTTGATTTGCGGAACAGCTATAAGACTTTTGTAGTTGTATTGGTATAGCGGAAGTGTAATAGTTTGATGGGTAGGAGGTTCCAAGTTTTTATATTTTCTATAACTTTTTACAAGACATGGAGAATCTTTATGGGCCCAGTAATTACATTCATGAAACAGATCTGCAAGTTGCCTTACTTTTGAAAATAAAGGATGGGAGTTTAACTGTAGCGTTCGGAAGAAGAATTTATCACAGAGAAACTGTCTTCTGAGATATAAGGGTGGATCACAGCATTCTACCTGTAGACAATTTATTGGAGTCGATTTCATTGCACCTGTTACTAGCCTCAAAGCCTTTGACTGCACAGAATCCAATTTTTGAAGTGAAAACTTCTTTAGCGGCGTTGAGCACTTTTTCTGTAATGGGTATAAAATCTTAAACTCGCGTCAGGACACGTGACCTGATCGAAAAAGCGTAAGACGGATGGAGAGTAGACAGCTATC
The DNA here is from genome assembly GCA_928268935.1 of Lasiommata megera. NCBI lineage: Eukaryota > Metazoa > Arthropoda > Insecta > Lepidoptera > Nymphalidae > Lasiommata > Lasiommata megera. Next base: position 3,381,019 of record OV743333.1, read on the forward strand.
CCCTCTCTACGGCGCGGCGAAAATGTATGCCTGGGCCTACTGTTTCGTTTAGGCAGCGCAGGGCGCTTGCGCGAATGTTCGTGTATGTTACAGCGTGCCACGCGCATCCATGGATAGGTCTGGTAATGATGATGGTGAAAAAGTCGTTGAAATTATGGATGAAAGTTGATTTTTCGGAGAGATAAACTTTTTAATGTAAAATAATTGTAATAGTTTTAAAGTGTTAAATTTTTAATGTAATATAAATTGTCATGTTTGTGTACGATAGCGCAATAAATGAATATTGTATTCTACCACATAAATGATAGTACTTTTATACTGATAAAGCAATTGGTGCAAAATTATTCCCTAACCATTCCAAAATATCAAACATGCTCAACGTTAATAATCAAGTTTTCACTTCTGCCGGCACTCCCGGAGTGCAATCCGTCTTTTTTTTTAACTGCATTTTTATTACCAGGGTGTAATAAAAATGAGCCATAGTCTAAAACACTCCTTATTAAAGAATTGTATAACAGTCTCAGTGTAACAGGATGTGCACCCCACCATACTCCTGTAAGACACCTTAAAATATTCAAATTTCGCTCGCACCTTAATAAAACATATTCAATGTGTGGAACTCCCGTGAGTTTAGAATCTAATATAACACCCAAAAATTTTGCTTTGTCTTTAACTGTTAATAGAACATCATTGTAAGTAATACGAATAGATGGGAGAATTCGCCTCCGAGAAAATAATACAACTGAGCTTTTAGATGGTGATAGGTCTAAACCATTATTATCTAACCAAGTGTTTAAGGCATTCAAAGCTAAATTTAATAACTCACTAATATTATCTATGTACTGTCCAGAAACATATAAAAGTAAATCATCCGCATATTGTAGAACATTTGCATATCTTATGACGGAATTTTCCAAATCGTAAGTATAAATGTTATACAATATAGGGCTTAAAACAGAACCTTGTGGCAGACCTTTCCATACAGTTCTAGTGATAGATTTATTTCCAGAAGAGTCTAATGAATACCTTATATACCTTTCATACAACATATTTACAATAAAATTAATTAATAAGCCAGGAACGTTCAGAGCTAACAGTTTGTTTTTTAAAATTGAAATGCTTACATTATCGTAAGCGGCATTTATGTCTGGGAATGCAGCGACCACTGATTCATTTTTGGAGAAACTTAGTCTTATATCTGTGGTAAAAATGCTTAAGCTGTCAAAAGTACATTTGCCTTTTCTAAAACCAAACTGGTTTCTTGACAATAGAATATTGTGTTCTAAATACCATTCCAATCTGATCTTAACGAGGTGTTCAGCAGTTTTAGCTAACACTGAAGACAATGCTATTGGCCTGTATGATGTTGGATCTGAACTTGGTTTGTTCGGTTTTTGTAATAAGATCAAAGACTGGGACCGCCAGGATTCAGGAATGATACCCGTAATTATAACATTGTTTATTAAAGCTAGGTAGTAAGTGAGGCTACTGTCGTCAAGGTTAGACAAGAAAGAATAAGGAATCCCGTCTTCACCTGGCGCAGAATCTTTGGTCGATAAAAGTATCCCTTTCAGTTCGTTAAGTGTAAATGGTGAATTCAAATCTGACTCATTATAATTGTTCGTAGACAATGTTGCAGGCAATGTGGCCATAGGACATTCAGGTACGTAAGGAGGACCCAAGCAATCCATGACTTGTTCTGCTAAAACTGGTGATATACTATTCTGTTGTGTGTCTTTAAATGCAGATCTAAACCTTCTAATATTCTGCCAAACCAGTGATGATGACACATTGGGGTTAAGGGATTTACAAAATCTATGCCAACCTTGATACTTCTTTACCCTAAGTAGTTCTTTAGTATTGTTTGCAATTTGTAAATAATGATTAAAATTGTCATCAGTCATGTTTTGACAATATTGCCTTTCTGCTTTCTTTCTTTGTTGAACTGCTGTAGTACACTCTGCATCCCACCATGGTGGTGATGGAATAAATCCTGTAGCACATCTTTTTAATGGGAAAGTTTCATTTGCAGCTGTGATTAATGCCGTGGCTAATGCTTGAGAGCATTCTACTATGTTAGAGTTACTTATTTCTGGTAAACTTTTAATTTTCTGCTCGACAGCTACTCTATACAAATTCCACTTAGCATCTGTCAGATTATATTTTATTCTTGGCTGTCTTACTTGCTTTGGAGGTTTTTCAAAAGGAAAAGTAATAATAATAGGATAGTGATCACTGCCATAAGTTGATTCAGCAGGTGACCATGCAAGAGATGAAGCTAGATCAGGAGTGCAAATGGACAAATCAGGAGCACTTGGAGTTCGTGCCAGTCGTGTTGGAGACCCAGTATTCAGAATACATAGATTATGGGAACTAATTAACTCTAGAAGTTGTTCACCATAGTAAGTTGATGTAGCACAACCCCATAAAAGATGGTGAGAATTAAAATCCCCTAAACATAAAAAAGGTTTTGGCAAAAAATTAAAAAGTTGATCAATTTCATTTAATATTTCATTATTAGGACGAGAGAAATATAAAGACACATAACATATATTATTTACAATTACTGCGATAACAGATAAGTTATCACTATGTATAGGAAGAGTTACAAATGTAAATGCCAGATTATTTTTGATGAGTATAGCCACTCCACCATACCCATCAGGTCTGTCTTCTCTGATACAAACATACCCTGGCATCTTGAATAATGACTCTTTTCTCAACCATGTCTCTTGAAGACAAACAAGAAAAGGATCATGTTTATTAATGAAATGTATTAACCCGGCGTCATGGGGGTTGGGTCTGTGCGACCCGTCACCTTTTATTTCGCTTGTAGTTCGGTTACTATGCGTGCGACGTTGTCGCTCTTCTCAATAGCTGGAGCTGTTGAGTTGTTCTATGCGTCGCAAGCAACACATTAGTCGTGCCATAGCCGCAGCGGGAGATACAGGTGCACAAAGTTGAAAAAGGTATGTGAGACCCATCCCCGCAGTCGGTGTAACAATTTTGCGCCATTTTGTATACATATTGTTTTACTTATTATCTGTGCTTTTATCCTTTTTATATTTGATTTTTTGTTGTTATTTACAATTATAGCTGGTTATATATAGTTCAATGTATTTTATTTGTAATTTTTGTAGGAACTTAGTAAAAAATGGACCGTGAAGAGGCAGAACGACAGCGTATTTTTGCAATTTTACAAGAGTCTGACTCTGATTCTGAGTTGTCAGACCCGGATCTGTTCGACGAAGAAGATCACTTGAGTGAGCGTAGTAATCCTAGTGACACAGAACAAGATATCTCAGAGTCTGATGATGATGATGATATTCCACTATCTATTCGATTGCATAGAAATCGTTCGCGACAGGAGCAATGTAAATCCGAATCATCTAGTACTTCAAACGTAAACCGTGAGTATTCGTCGGACTTTTATCATGGCAAAGACGGTACAAAGTGGTATAAGAGGCCTTTTCGTCAAAATGTGAGAACCAGAATTGAAAACATAATCCATCAATTGCCAGGTGTAGTACCAGAAGCAAAATCGGCGATGTCTGAAGTGGAATGCTGGAATCTTTTCATTACTGAGGATATGTTGCAAATTATACTTATGCATACTAATGCACGCATTATACCTAAAATAGTTTCATGTTCTAATTTATCCAAGTACACCCATGTAAAAGAATGCAGTATGATTGAATTGAAAGCTTTTATAGGCCTCCTTTATCTAGCTGGTCTTTACCGATCGGGCAGACAAAATTTGAGCGATTTATGGGCTACTGATGGCACAGGTGTGGATATTTTTCGGCTTGTAATGTCTTTGCAGAGATTTCATTTTATTCAGAATTCTTTGACCTTTGATGATTATTCTACTCGTGAACAAAGAAAGCAACTGGACAATCTGGCTCCTATTAGAGAATTTTTTGAAGCATTAGTTGAAAATTGTAAAAAAACTTACATACCGAGTGATTGTCTAACAATAGACGAAATGCTTGTAGCTTTCCGAGGTAGGTGTAAATTTCGCCAATATATACCTTCCAAACCTGCTAAGTACGGGATAAAAATCATTGCTCTAGTCGACGCAAGAAATTTTTATATCAAAAACTTAGAGATATATCCTGGCAAGCAGCCTGAAGGCCCTTTTTCTGCAAGTAACAAGCCATTTGATGTTGTTGACCGGATTGTACAGCCTATTACCAGAACAAACAGAAATGTCACATTTGATAACTGGTTCACTAGTTATGAACTAGTGCAGCATTTGCTCAAAGAACATAACTTGACATCAGTTGGTACCCTGCGCAAAAATAAAAGGCAAGTTCCAGTAGAATTCACTAAAACTCGCGGAGTTGAAATTAGCTCATCTCGATTTGGATTTCAAAAAGATGTCACACTTGTCAGTCATGTGCCTAAAAAAAACAAAATAGTTATGCTGATGTCTAGCTTACATCACGACGACAAGATTGATGAAACAACAGGAGAACAGCACAAACCTGAAATAAATACGTATTATAATACGACAAAATGCGGTGTGGATGTAGCCGACGAGCTATGTGCTACGTACGACGTAAGTCGTAATTCTAAAAGGTGGTCACTGACAATTTTTTATGCTTCGTTGAACATATCTGCCATTAATGGCCTAATAATAAACAAAATAAATAATAACTGTCCAAAACTAAAACGAAGGCGATTTATAAAACAACTAGGTCTCAGTCTTGTCATGGAACACCTAAAACTTCGCCAAAATGTATTAGTGCTTCCACGTGAGTTGCGACAGAAAATTGGAAAATTTTTTGGTGAATCTTCAGAGGAACCTCCAGCAAAAAAGGCTAATGTTCGCAAAAGGTGCCAAGTGTGTTCAGCCAAGAAAGACCGTAAAACTAACTACACCTGTGAGAGTTGCAACAAATATATCTGTGTAGAACATATAGTACCTTTCTGTGCTGACTGTACCAAAGATAATGATTCCAAGTGATTAATTGTTTTTTTTTCCTCAAATTTATTTAGTTTCCTACAAAAAAGTGCCATTAAAACGTTAAGACTGATTGTTAAATAATAATATTATCACATTTAAGTAGAAGAGAAAATTTTTGTTGATAATTTTCGTTATTTTTTTAAAGTTCTATTAAATATAATTAAAACATAATATAACAAAATTTTTGTGTTTCATTTATTCACATAAATACCCAAAAAACTAAACACGTATAAATATAATCTTAATTATATATAAAGTATTGGAACAATTTTGACATTAATGAACGGGTCGGTGAGACCCACCCCAACGTCCGTGTATCACTTTTCCACCCCCATGACGCCGGGTTAAGTCTGGTTTTCTACTGGTGAGACTCAGGCAATTCCACTGAACCACTCTGTCTCTGTGATCCATTATTGTTTGAAATTTGATATAAAGCTTCAATTACTGTGGCAACGTGGGACGGTGTAACTATATTTGATTGTGATAATAACTGAATAAGTATTTTAATAATGTCTGCAATTTTCATGCTATTTTCTGTGTTACTGTTATTAAAATTAGGCTTTATTTTAGGTAAAACAGGATCTCTTATTATTTCTGTATGGGCAAAACGGTTATAGCCTTTGTTAGGCTTTGTGGGTGATCTGGGCTTTAGAAAGACTGTTTTTTTATATGAATGTGTAACTGAATTTGATGGCATAAGGTTAGAGTCGCGGGGACTATGTATGGTCTGTGATGAAGAGGGTGATGCAGGTGCTGAAAACAAAGCGTCAGCATATGACATCTTTGAGACTTGTGGATGCATTTTAATTGCCTCCATATATGAAATACAACTTTTACTCATAGTCTCTTTGATTGCTCTCTGCCTATTATGTTCCAAGCATTTTTTATCTATAGCTTGGTGTAATCCCTTGCATAAACAACACTGGTAATCCTCCTCTTCAATTTGGCAAGAATCGCCAGAATGGCCTTGGCCACACTTATAGCATTTTGGCATTGACCTGCATTGATTTTTTACATGGCCGAAACGGCAACATTGAAAGCACTGTACAGTTGGATAAATGTATAGTTCGACTGGTAGGGCAGTGTAATACATGTATACTCTGGCAGGCAGTACTTGACCATCAAAAGTTATAATAACTGTACCAGTATTAATAAACATATTTACATTATTAACAATGACTTTTCTTTTTATACGTCTTACTTTAATTATTGGTCCACAACCAAGTGGTGTAGTCATACTTGACATAATTTCATCTTCCGACCAATCATTGGGAACACCTCTTACCACACCCATGTGTGTTACATTAAATGTTGGTATAAAGGCTCTATACTTTGCTAATTCTAGATTTTTGTTTGTTATAAAGTTGTTGGCATCCATGTATGTAGAGAAAGCCATACTAATACGATTTCTACCTACACGTTTCAAACTTCCGTTCACAACACCATCAAATTTATTATGTTGCAAAAAGCGACCAAAAGTTATGGGATGTAAGGTAGTGGAACTGTCACTGTTTTCAATTTCTTTTTGAACATGCACTACGTAAGGTGCATTATCAGATTTCTGATACTGAGTGCGACCAATTGACACCCGAGTTGGAGATGATGCATCAATGGGAGTATTAGTGGGTTCAGTTGGTAATGGAACTATCGAGACAGGAATCTCATCACACTTGCAATCGTTTAATCTTTCTTTTCCGTCTTTAGATTTTCGTTTCTTTTTTTTACATGTTGTACAAACGCGGGAAAATATTTTACGTTTAAGCGTTTGATCAACATTGGACACAACAGATGCATCCGTGTCCATTGATGACTCTACCGCTGCAATTAATAGATCCATCTTAGACGGATTATTTCCAGACCCTGGAGGAATTGTTCCTCCAGGGTCGGGGGGCCTATCCCCCATAGAAGTTAGATATAAATTTTAAAGAATTAATGGACTTACCTATTTAAAAAACTAGCTACTATACAAATGGCACTAAAAATATAATATTTACAATATAAACAACACCAATCCTTTTCAAATTAGCTAAGAAATATTAATTTAAGAAAAGTTTGAAAAAACCGCGTCCGCCAAATACGAAGTTTCCCGCCCTTTTTCTATATCTTTTCGGAAATTGTGAAATCAAAAATATTTTGTCAAATTGGCTGTTGTTTGCCCAATTTCTACCACATCAACAGCAGAAAAATAGAGAAAAATACTCTGACTTAATTTTATTTCGAAGAATATTTATTAAACTAATGGTACATTAGAAATAGAACCATTAATATTAAATTAATATTTTTTTGATTTAAAATACTTAAATATTTTAATGTAAACTAAACTACCAAATTGGTAGAAAAATTAAACATGGGATGCCTTCATCACAGACTACATACGTCGATACAGTAGCGCGATCTGTAATTGTTTTTCGGTACTAAATGTATAGTTGTACCAGGCTATTTGTACTAAGATTGACGACCCTGTTGTCAAGAGAAAATAAAGTAAGAGGTTAAAAAGACGATGGTCGTGTTTATCTTGTGTTTTGGTGTATGTCGATAAAACCGTGGTAAAACAATACCACAACTTTGGGGGCACGTCCGGAATAGAACAAATGAAGCAAAAACTGAAGACTGAAGACGAAATTTGCAAGTGTTTCTAAGTTCGAATACTGATGCGCCGCCATTATCGCTATTGGAATCTTTGCCTGTTTTACCGACCGACTGCCGACGTTGTTTGAAGACTGAACATAGGCACAAGTCAAGATTGCATACTGCTTTACCGACTGCGTGGACAGCGTCCTGTCAAAAGAAAATTTCTCCGGCTTATGAAAAAATCTATGAAGATGGTAGCTTTGGAATTTGGGTATTAAGATTTATTTTGAAGACTGAAGACTAAATGAGCCCAAACAAGCCATCATTTTGCACGATTACTAAGAGACGTAAGTCGAAGAATTTAAGAAGTAATACTAGTTTAAACACCACAATGACGCGAAAGAAGGATGGAAAAAGTGAAGATGAAGAACAGGAGTTAGATGTACAAATTTCATTAAAGGACCTAGAAAAATCGATGAATATTTTTACCGGAGATTGAATATTGAAACATTTATCGACGAATTCGAAGATACAGCTCAAATTATGAAATGGACTAAAATCGAGAAGCTGTTTTATGCAAAGAGACTGTTAGACGTAACTGCCAAACTATTTTTACGATCTTTGGGAAAAGTAAAGGACTATGCAAGTTTGAAGAAGGCACTTAAGGAAGAATTTGTCCCTAAGATTAACAGCGCAACTATACACAAACTGGCATCGCGTAAAATGAAGAACGATGAAACCTATCAACAATATTTTCTGTCTATGAAAAAATTGGCATTTCATGGCAAGGTTGAAGACGCTGCATTGATCGAATACTTTATTGATGGCATCTGTGATTTAGAGACTAATAAAGTTATTTTATATGGTGCTACAGACTTGAAAGATTCTCGCATGAAGTTGGAAATCTACAGTGATTTCAGAAAGAAGGTACCTAACAGATCTATGACCTCTCGTGACACATCTGCGCATCATTCAACTCGAAAAATGAGTCGTGTGAAAAGATGTTACAACTGTGGCAATCTTGATCATCCGTCACCCGCCTGTCTAAAGGGAGTCAAATGTTTTAAGTGCCAAGAGTTTGGAAGAAGACGCTATATGTTCTGAATAAAAATGAAGAAGAAAAAGTACCCTACAAGAAGATTAGGATTAATCAAGCAAACTGTAGCTCTGATAAATACTGGAAGCGACATAAACCTTATAACGATATCAGCATTTGAGACAGTTTAAGAAGGAATTAAAGATTATATAACAGAATCAACGTGTATTACAGAAATAGCGGGGAAAAGGGTTCATACTGAAGGAATGTTCACAGCTAATGTACAGAGTATAGTTACTACACAGATGTCAAGTTGTGAAGGACAAAGAAATACCTGTAACTATTCTTATTGGAAATCGTATTCACAAAGACTTCGAAGTGAACTTCACATCCGAAGGTGTCTTCAAAGAAATGATTATGCATCTTACACTTCTAATGGAGGAGAAAGATAACGCACAAGAATATGATATAGAAGATTCTCAATACACAGAAAAGATCTGTGAAATGTGTGAAGAGTACCAGCCTAATGAAAAGAAGAAAGAAAGTAAAATAGAAATGAAAATTATACTTACCGATGAAGACCCTGTTTTTCAGAATGCTTTGAATACACAAGTAAGAGAATGGCTAGACAAATGAATAATCAAACCTGGCAAATCTGATAATGCCTGTCCTGTAGTTCTAGCTAATAAGAAAGATGGATATACATATATATATATATATATATATATACGCAGATATATCTAACAAAAACATCATCTATGAAAAAGTCTAAAGCAACAAATAAACAGACGAATACAAGCACCCCCTATAACACTGATGAGTTTGACATGGAAGAAAACTAAAGTGATAATTTTTCAGCGAAGGGTTTGCTACACACATAAAATTTAAACGATTTAGAGAATTGTGGGCGTTGGTGGTCTGTCACAGTCGCACGAAGCAGGAGACCTCTTGAAAAAAATCACCCCAATCTCAAGGTCCGGCGGCTGAATGGCTGGATCATCCAGTCCCGAGGGTGCCACAAACGGGGGGGTTACGGGGAATTAAAAAAAAAATACAATCGAAAGTCGCCTTGGCAATATATTACCCAGGCGGGTCCCCGAAAGAGGGAATCCCGTGGTGTGTCGGAGACGGCGCATCGGCCCCAAGTGAACAGGGGGCCACCAACCGAGATGAGTGTGTGGTTGTGTTAGAGGAGCCTTGTGTGGATTTGTTTGGTTGAAGTGTCGTCCTAGAGAGGTACGAGGATACGGTAGAAAGGGAGAGATGGCATCATGCGCCGTCTCTAAAAAAAGACGTCTTAAGGGTCAGCGTCAGAGAGCAGCCTCATGGCCGTTGAGAGCAGCAGGCCCCGGACGGGGTCTGAGTTCTCTGCGGCCACAATTGTCTCAGTGCGTCTCTGGCGTGGGACGAAAAGAGCCTGCGTCGTCTTCGCCCACTAGGGAGAGGGCGCGATAGGCTAAGGCGGAAGGAAAGGGAGGCCAAGAAGGGGTAGCTCCGTAATCCAGGCGGAGCAAAACCTGTTGAGGTCCTTATTGCCGGCGTATCTTCGCGAGGCGCAGCGTTCGAAATGTCGACGGCCCAAATTTGGACGATGTGGCGATTATAAAAAGGATCGACACAAAGGCCTCTCATTTAAAGGGCACGCTTTTGCGCGGACTCAAGCATGCTGCGGCCTCCATTCAAGAGGCTTTGAGCTCGCGCAGTGTCGGAGGAGACGAGGCAGCTGCAGGCCAAATTCGCCCGTATGCAGACCAACAACGCACGACAGCAGGCCGGCCAGTATTCGAAAGGTGCTGGCCACGTTGAGTTCCAACGCGGCCAGCCATTGAATATGCCGTCCCATTTGAATATGCCGACCGGCAGATGGGATGTGCCTAATCCGGCATTGTCGGCCATAGAAGAGTCTGTCTGCCCACATAGGTGATATCCTATATGACCGCAACGCCGGCCTGGAGGACAGACTTCTTCCGGCGAAATGCCTCCGGCCTCCCCTGGCGGCTTTTAAGAAGAAGGCCTCATCATATGCCGATGATGCACGCGCCGCTGCAGGTGTGAGGTGCGGGCCCTCAGCCTGCTGAAGAGAGGCGAACCACTCAGCGGACGCCCACTGCGACCAAGGCGGCTCTGGCACTGACGGTGGCAGTGCCAGAAGGGCATAAAGGGGAAGAAAGCGAATGGCGGTCCGCATCCACAGAACCCGGCAAAGGCAGGTTCTGCGAAGCAGATCCCTCCTAAGCTTCGTCCTCCGCATTCTGCGGCTGTAGTGCTAACCTTACAGCCGGAGGCCGAGGAGAAGGGCCACCTATGCTGGGTTGTTAGCTGATTCCAGACAGATAGCTCTGGCTGACAGAGGTCACAGACAAAGGGCTTGCGAATAAGGAATCGAACTTCCGGGCGCCACGAGAGTCCGGCTTCTTGCCGACGCTTGTGTATTTGCTCTAATTTATACCTTTGGCTTCCTATTAAATAAAAAAATAATCCTTATAAGTCCCAAATGTATACCGACTCATTCAATTGAATATGCAATTTCGAAAAGGGCACATATCTGGAAATTTAAAATGTTGAGGAATTGAAAAAAACTAAATATTTTCCGAATCATTGTATTATATCTAAAATGCTATTAATTTGCTTTCAAAAATGATTGAAATGACTTATTTTAATATTGATATATATGTGATATTAGATATTTAATATTTGTGAGATGTGCCCTTTTCGAAATTGTGACTAATTGGGTACAATAAATGAAACAAAAAAATCATAAGAAACTTGTGTAACTTTTATTTTAAGCATCTAAAATCAAACATATTATGTACCACCGACCGATTTGATTATAACATCACTAGACATGTCTGGGGGTCCATATCTTGGGGGTCAGTCTTTTCCAATTGTGCAATAAAAAATAAACTATTTTTTTTTTACTTAATCACATTTATACACGAGTGAAAAATGAGTGGTCGGATGGGTGTGTGATTGAGTGGGTGAGTAATACGAACACATTTTATAGGTGTGTTTATATATATATATATATTTATAAAGAGATTTAGTGTATGAAGCGAATCAATTTTTCAGTAGCTCTATAATTTAGGTTACTCAGCATTAAAAAAAAAAAAAATTATTTGTCATCTAGCCATATTCATAAATTATTTTATATATGTACGTATATATTTATATGTATATCTGTATTCATATTATATTAAAAATTATTATAAATATTTATTTCACCAAAAACAGTTTCAGTTTTACATATTCCGATGGTACCCACACTAGGTAATCCTGTCTCGTGGGTACCTTATATCGCTTTAAAAGTTAAATGATACAATACGTCTGTATTGTATCTTTTAACCAACTAACTATATTTTGTTGCAAAAAAAAAAAGTATATATGTATCCCAATAACATGTATCAAAGAGAACGCCCTTATGTTAAATGTAAGAAAAGCTCCTCTGTTTCCTTGTAGTTTAAGGAAGCGAGCCATTTTCCCACAATTGATTTGGCTTGCCTTACGGAACAATGCTTAATGTTACATACGTTTACCACCTTATTGTAAATGAATAATTCCACATAAGGACTGAAACGTCTAGCAAAACAAGTTTTAATTGTTGGCAAGGGGATCTTGAAAACCCCACGATTGAGCAACCTTTTATATTCATTTGAGGATATTACTGACCGGTGAACCTTAGCATGTCTCTAAGCTTAACCTTGAGGGTATGCCTTTTGGAAAGCGTAAATTTTAATTTTTTATTTAATATCCTATATCGAAATGGTCCCAAGAACTGCTTCTGTGCAAACGCACTTGTTGTTCGCGGAAATGGAGTCATATTTTAGTATTGCAATAATTTAAAGTATGTAGTTTTAAAATATTAGAAAAACTCGGGAAAGCACTTTATTTAGTCTCAAACTGAATGTAAAAGTGTTACTTGAATAATGAAATATTTTATTGTCTGACACAATCATATATTTCAAAGGGCCCGTAAATGGTCATTCTCCTTTAATTTCAGAATTCAACTGTACCTACTACCTACCGGAAAGCTCTTGATATATATGTGGAATAATTTAGTACCATAACGTTATTTTTATTTTTAATGTTTGTCTATGATGCAGTGAGCCGTCAGACAATAGTTGTTGTCACTTGTCTGTGGTTAAGTAGTAACTTGTCAAGAGAAAATAAAGTAAGAGGTAAAAAGACGACGGTCGTGTTTATCTTGTGTTTTGGTGTATGAATTATTAATTATCGATAAAACCGTGGTAAAACAATACCACAACTTTGGGGACTCGTCCGGAATAGAACAAATGAAGCGAAAACTGAAGACTGAAGACGAAATTTGCAAGTGTTTCTAAGTTCGAATACCGATGCGCCGCCATTATCGCCAATAGCGAATTGGCATCTTTGCCTGTTTTACCGACCGACTGCCGACGTTGTTTGAAGACTGAACATAGGCACAAGTCAAGATTGCATACTGCTTTACCGACAGCGTGGACCGCGTCCTGTCAAAAGAAAATTTCTTCAGCTTAAGAAAAAATCTACCAAGATAGCTTTGGAATTTGGGTATTAAGATTTATTTTGAAGACTGAAGACTAAATGAGCCTAAACAAGCCATTTTGCACGATAGTCGAAGAATTTAAGAAGTAATACTAGTTTAAACACCACAATGACGCGAAAGAAGGATGGAAAAATTGAAGATGAAGAACAGGAGTTAGATGTACAAATTTCATTAGAGGACCTAGAAAAATCGATGAATTTTTTTACCGGAGATGACACCTGCTCTATTGAAACATTTATCGACGAATTCGAAAATACAGCTCATATTATGAAATGGACTAAAATCGAGCTGTTTTATGCAAAGAGACTTAGACGTAACTGCCAAACTATTTTTACGATCTTTGGGAAAAGCAAAGGACTATGCAAGTTTAAAGAAGGCACTTAAGGAAAAATTTGGCCCTAAGAAACTCGCATCGCGTAAAATGAAGAACGATGAAACCTATCAACAACATTTCCTATCTATGAAAGCATTGGCATTTCATGTCAAGGTTGAAGACGCTGCATTGATTGAATACTTTATTGATGGCATCTGTGATTTAGAGACTAATAAAGTTATTTTATATGGTGCTACAGACTTGAAAGATTCTCGCATGAAGTTGGAAATCTACAGTGATTTTAAAAGGAAGGTACCTAACAGATCTACGACCTCTCGTCACACATCTGCGCATAATTCAACTCGAAAGATGACTTGTGTGAAGAGATGTTACAACTGTGGCGATCTTGATTATCAGTCACCCGCCTGTCCAAAGGGAGTCAAATGTTTTAAGTGCAAAGAATGTGGTCACAAATCAACAGAATGTACTAACAAATCTAAGAAGACGCTAAATATTCAGTATAAAAATGAAGAAGAAAAAGTACCTTACAAGAAGATTAGGATTAATCAAGCAAACTGTAGCTCTGATAAATACTGGAAGCGACTTAAACCTTATAACGATATCAGCATTTGAGACAGTTCAAGAAGGAATTAAAGATTATAACACAGAATCAACGTGTATTACAGGAATAGCGGGGCAAAAGGGTTCATACTGAAGGAATATTCACAGCTAATGTATAGAGTATAGTTACTATACAGATGTCATGTTGTGAAGGACAAAGAAATACCTGTAACTATTATTGGAAATCCTATTCTCAAAGACTTCGAAGTAAACTTCACGCCCGAAGGTGTCTTCACAGAAAAGATTATGCATCTTACACTTCTAATAGAGGAGAAAGAAAATGCACAAGAATATGATATAGAAGATTCACAATACGCGGAAAAGATCCGTATAATGTGTGAAGAGTACAAGCCTAATGAAAAGAAGAAAGTAATATAGAATTGAAAATAATACTTACCGATGAAGACCCTGTTTTACAGAATCCACAACGTCTGTCACCCTTAGAGATGAATGCTGTGAATACACAAGTACAAGATTGGCTAGACAAAGGAATAATCAAACCTGGCAAATCTGATATTGTCTGTCCTGTAGTTCTAGCTGATAAGAAAGACGGATCACGTAGAATGTGCATAGACTATCAACGACTAAATAGGAAAGTAATTAAAGAAAGATTTCCATTACCTATAATAGAGGACCTGATAGACAAGTTGAGGGAAGCAAAGATGTTCACGTCCCACGATATGAAGAATGGGTTTTTACATGTGAAAGTACACCTCATTTGTAACACCCCAAGTGCAATACGAATTTCAAAGAATGCCTTTTGGATTGTCCACAGTGTCATCCGTATTTCAAAGGTTTATTAACACCATTTTTAACCATCTTATTGCTGATGGAATTCTATTGGTGTATCTCGATGATTTGATTATACCCTCGAGAACAGAAGAAGAAGGAATAAGTAAGCTAGAAAAAGTATTTAAAAGAATAGAGGAAAATGGTCTAGAATTTAATTGGAAGAAATGCCATTTTCTGAAGAAGGAAATACAATATTTTGGCTATATTATTTGTGACAACGAAGTACGATTCGATCGGCCACAGTCGCACGAAGCGGGAGACCTCTTTAAAAAATCACCCCAATCTCAAGGTCCGGCGGCTGAATGAATGGAGGGAATCCAGTCCCGAGGGTGTTACGGGGAATTTAAAAGTCGCCATAATATATTTATCCGGGCGGGTCCCCGAAAGAGGAATCCCGTGGTGTGTCGGGGACGGCGCATCGGCCCCAAGTATACAGGGGGCCAACCAACCGAGATGAGAGTGTGGTTGTGATAGAGGAGTGTGGATTGTGTGGATTTGTTGGGTTGAAGTGTCGCAAGCATGCTGCGGCCTCCATTCAAGAGGCTTTGAGCTCGCGCAGTGTCGGAGGAGACGAGGCAGCTGCAGGCCAAATTCGCCGGTATGCAGACAAACAACGCACGGCAGCAGGCCGGCCAGTATTCAAAAGGAGCTGGCCGCGTTGGAACTCAACCAAGCCAAGCCATTGAATATGCCGATCGGCAGATGGGATTGTCGGCCATAGAAGGATCTGTCTGCCCAAATAGGTGATACCCTATATGACCGCAACGCCGGCCTGGAGGACAGACTTCTTCCGGCGAAATGCCTCCGGCCTCCCCTGGCGGCTTATAAGAAGAAGGCCTCATCATATGCCGATGATGCACGCGCCGCTGCAGTATAATGTGCGGGCCCTCAGCCTGCTGAAGAGAGGTGAACCGCTCAGCGGACGCCCACTGCGACTGGCGGTGGCGGTGGCAGTGCCAGAAGGGCATAAAGGGGAAGAAAGCGAATGGCGGTCCGCATCCACAGAACCCGGCAAAGGCAGGTTCTGCGAAGCCGATCCCTCCTAAGCTTCGTCCTCCGCATTCTGCGGCTGTAGTGCTAACCTTACAGCCGGAGGCCGAGGAGAAGGGCCACCTATGCTGGGTTGTTAGCTGATTCCAGACAGATAGCTCTGGCTGACAGAGGTCACAGACAACGGGCTTGCGAATATGAAATCGATCTTCCGGGCGCCACGGGCTTGCGAATATGAAATCGATCTTCCGGGCGCCACGAGCGTCCGGCTTCTTGCCGACGCTTGTGTATTTGCTCTAATTTATACCTTTGGCCTCCCTTCTCCTCCGTCCTCCTTAAATAAAGAAATAAAAAATAATCCTTATAAGTCCCAAATGGATACCGACTCATTCATTTGAATATGCAATTTCGAAAAGGGCACATATCAATCAAAATTTAAAATGTTCAGGAATTGAAAAAAAACTAAATATTTTCCGAACCATCGTATTATATCTAAAATGCTATTAATTTGCTTTCAAAAATGATTGAAATGATTTATTTTAATATTGATATATATGTGTTATTTGATATTTTATATTTGTGAGATATGCCCTTTTCGAAATTGAGACTAATTGGGTACAATAAATGAAACAAAAAAAATCATAAGAAACTTGTGTAACTTTTATTTTAAGCATCTAAAATCAAACATATTATTAAAATTAGACATATGTAACACGGTTTCATTAAAAATCTTCTTCTGCAGCTTCTCCTTCAGTAAGTTGTAGGCCATTGTAAGATTTCTTCATAAAAATCTATAAATTCAGCCGGTATGTATTGCTTCACCTTTGAAATGTCTGCAATCTTTAGATGGTTTATAGGTACCTACTTCACCAGGTTTTCTTGCGTCAAAAACAAACTCGTAATAAGTCGATACTTGAAAAGTAACTTTTTGTCTTTTAGGTACATTTTTTCCGTAACTTCTCACTGATAAAGGTTTAGCTTTAAAATTTAACTGAGCCCATTTCTTGAAATCTATAATGTCTTCTGTATTTACTTTTTCAACGTTAAATTTCTCCGTGTTGCTGGATCTTACTATTAGATCAATATATTGTTGGTGGGTAAACACACGGTCTTCGGGTCTAATTTTCCTTTTGACAACTGAAAAGTTTCTGTCGCAATCATTAAAAGAATGACCTCGTACTGGAAAATATATATGGATCATCATATTTTTTTGTACAGATAATGCCATCAAAAATCGAATCACCGTATTATTCTCGTTTTGTCCTGGGCAACCGTCACAAAAATGATGATGATCAGTTATCGTATCTGGAACGTACATATTCATGTAATGATTTATGAAAGACGACACTTCGTTGGGATCTTTTAATGCTTGCCCTTCATGATACGAATAAAATGTTCCTTTGCCAGTTTTCATATTGTGTATACAAAATTCGTACACCCAAAGTTGTCTGTAGTAAAAAATCTCCTGTACAGGGAGAGTAGGTAAAGGTAAATTTTGCATGTAATGGAAAGATAATCCTAAAACAGTTTCAAAACTGGCACATTTTTCTTGTCTTTCTTATACTTTTTTATAAAATTTACCAGCACGACGCCTGTGTATTGTTAATTCTGCTTCTGCTGTTATTTTAGCGCCATCATTTAAATGAGGATCCCTTATCTTAACATTCAGTTCTTCACACTTACTGCAAACGTCGATTTGAGGTCTCCCAAAGGATAATTCAAAATTAAAATATATAACTGATAGTTGATTTTGTCCGCCATTTCTGGTGTCCGGCTGAAAAACATGTCATATAATTTCTTGATATTTAATGACGATGACAGATATTGTTTTGTAATATCATTAGAATAATGAATTTCTTTTTTATCAAGCGCATCTATGAAGTCGTGAATTTTAATGCAATATTCGCCAGGAATAACATTACTCCTTGAATCTACTGCTTTGCCTCGCTGATCTTGTGGTATTTTATTCTGTTTCTGTAGTTCTGTCAAACGTCGGCACCTCTTAACAGTGATTCCATATAAACTAAAGAACGCAGATTTACATACGTTTCTTTTTTCGGTATACAAAATATTTACAGGAAACTGTTTTAGGTTTTGCCTTAGCTGGATCGTAGGTTCGTTTTGAGGTGTCCTTAGGCATTGATAATTCTATCCTACTCTTTAGATAAATATCTTGTTCGTTTTTAGTTCCTAAAGAATTCATTTTTTCAATCAAGCCATCCATATCGTCTTCCGATAGTTTTTCAAAACATTTATGGGGGCACTTGGAACAATATCAACAATAACTTAAATCGATTAAAAGAGAAACAAAACGAACGTGAAACTGATTAAAATAATAACGAATGTCGTAAAATAATCTAGGCTATCGTTTTAAATTAATACAAATAATATGAAACTATGTGTTAGAACAACGTAGGTACGTATTTTATTTTATTTTAAGACATAAAAACGAATAGAGATTTTGCTTAAGTTGTATTCACTTTGATGGTAGTAATAGGAATGAAGTGCCTCGTCGATTCTCTAGTAAAGAAAGATCAAAGTTCTACTCCCACTTCATTCCTATACCTACAGAAACATAGACAAATTAGCAGTATCATACACTTTGTAGGTAATGAGTATACTAACACTCTCTACATTGGTAAACATTAATATTAATACAAATATATTAGCGTTATCAATTGAATGGTAAATAGGATATCTAACATATGTAGGCACCTGTGTTAATAATAATCAATGTACTTACCGGCAACTGGCTCCTGTTCGTCGTCCTGGTACTCGTCTCCCTTTGTGGTTAATATGTGGTAAACCTCTTGATTTCTTACTCCTTATTTCTTTTTTTTTTTCGGAATTTCACTTTCGGAATCAGATGAACTCATTGTGTGCGCTTATAACACTAATGGACGTCTTAACTAACCACTGTCAATACAATGACTGATGCAATATTTAATTGTTTTACATCATAGAAGCGGTGATAGCCCAGTGGTTAGGGCGTCAGCCTCATAATCAGAGGTCGGCGGTTCGAATCCGGGCAAGCACCTCTAACTTTTCGGAGTTATGTGCGTTTTTTAAAACAAATTAAAATATCACTTGCTTCAACGGTGAAGGAAAACATCGTGAGGAAACCTGCACGCCTCAGAGTTCTCAATAATAAACTTGGCATAGTCTTTGGGAGATGAACTTATATAATTTTTTTTAAATAAATGATTTGATAGGAACTTTGGAAAAACCATCTTGCCCCTTACCATGGGGTAAGCTAATTATTATCACAATAAATACAAATATGAATTTCTTGGTGTTTTCATCATCTACACTGGCACAACCATTGTGAGCCCAACGTCCACAAATCTGGCAGCCTTTTTTTTTTTTTAACGTGGGTAATCCTCATGTATACCCCGCGTCCGAGGAGACGCGGTGGCTATGTCAGACTCTTACTGACTAAACCCCCACGGTGCATATCCTTTCCCGCCGCCTGGGGGCCGGGTCACGGGTTACGCTCGAGCACACAACCGCAACCAGGCCAGCAGAGTCCGTCCTTAGGACGGTGCCAACTCGGGGGCAATATCAGATGCCCCCAATTGAACGCCATAAGACGCACCAGGAGCACAGGGTGCGTCTTCCAACTCGAGGACCTAACTCCTGGGTGTTGGACAGATCTCCGTATCCAACGCCCGGAGGTGCTACTCTCAAGGGGGTAGGCGGTGATGAAGTGCGAGCCGCCTGCGCCCGACACGTCTGCGACGGATCGGCTGAGAGTCAACGTCGTCCTCTCTCAGCCATTCCGCCGCCTCCTTCCGCGAGATCACGTCCTCGCAGAAGGAGACCACCGCCTGCCAAGACCTCTCACTGCCAGCCATGGCCGAAACCACGATCGGCAGGGAGAGGTCCCCCCCCGACTACAGAAGTGAATGCCGCACGCTGCTGAGACCAAGTGGGGCACTCAGCCAGCGTGTGCTGCGCTGTATCGATAGCGCAGCCGCACTCATGGCATATCTCCGTGGGCGCCTTACCTGCTACCTTGCACAGGAACCTCCCGAAACAGTCGTGTCCGGAAAGCACCTGCGCAAGGCGGAACACCTGCCCGTGCCGCCTCTCCGCCCACTGACAGAGGACGGGGCGAATCGCCTCTGTGGTCCTGAGACCGGCACTGGGTGACTCGAGTCTGACCTGCCACTGGCGGTAGAGCTCGGTCTGCGCCGAGCGTCGCCATCCAGCCACCATCTCCGGGGAAGGGTGGTCGCCCAGTGTCCGAACTTCCACCCTTTGCCAGTACACGTGCGCCAGCACCTCCGCCTCCAGGTCCCACGGAGGACAGCCCGCTAAAGCGCAGGCTGCCTCGCACGAGATGGTGCGGTAGGCTCTGACCACTCTGGCCGCCATGACTCGCTGCGGTCTCCGCAGCAGTCTCCTACTAAGAGCGGACAGATCGTCCGCCCATATGAGCGCCCCATACATGGCCATCGACTTCACCGCCCCGGTGTACAGTCGACGGCAACCCACTCCGGGCCCACCCGAGTTCGGGAGCAAGCGACTCAGCGCGCCGGCAGCCCCAATCAGTTTGGGGGCCAGGCGCCGGAAGTGCTTCTCGAATTTCCACCGCGCGTTGAGGATGAGTCGCAAGTACTTCATCGACGACTTGACCGCGATGGAAACCCCTCTGACCACTAGGTCGGCTCCGGCGGCAGGTGCTATCCGCGGCCCGTGAAAACACAGGGCTTTTTGAGGGCAACCTCCAACACCAGCCGGCGTATGCGCCCCATTACTTGGGCTACCCCAGCAGTGGCTCTGACACGCGCCTCCCTGAACGTGCGGTCCCTGGTAACGAGGGTGTCGTCTGCGTAACAAGTTACGTCGACGCCCCCCGGATTATCGCCCCGCAGCACCCAGTCGTAGCCGATGTTCTACAGGAGCGTTCCGAGGACCGATCCCTGTGGGACACCGTACGACACTTCCCAGCGGACCAACTGGCCGCCGGCCGGGAAGCTCACGGCCCTCTCTGAGAGGTAAGCCGCTACGATACGCCGCAGATAGTCGGGCATCGCGTGGTAGCGAAGCGCTTCCACTATGCACGGCCATGGCAGGGTGTTGAACGCGTTGGCGATATCTAGAGACACCGCCAAGCTCACCCCACCGCTGGCGACCGCATCCTCCGCAAGGTCCTTTACCCGCGCTATCGCGTCGACTGTGGACCTGCCCCACTGGAACCCAAACTGTACGTCGCACAAAGCTGGCAGCCTACCCAACCTACGGGTGATTTCAGAAAACTATGATTTCCATCATTACAATAGCGACAAATTGTATCTTCATCATCGTCATTTTTCGTCTTGGCTGCAACTGTAGTCTTTTGTTTCTTAGCAATTTTTTTGAGCCGAGGATTCCTCAGTTTTATCAAATTCTCTAGCACATTTTTATAAGGAGTTGAGGTAATGACGACTGTTTTTCCTTGGCATCCATTTTGTTTGTTGGCAAAATATCACCAGGGGATGCATATTCAAAACTAGATGTAAGATCGCGGCACACCGCACGGATGGGAGATTTAGAAGCAAAAGAACATCCAGGTTTAGGTTCGGGAGCAGGTTTTTTAGTCACATCAGGTGTGACTTGCTCTGCAAAATCGGTGATAAAATCTATTCTAACTGGTGTGCATGAGTCTGTTGTAACTTCAGGTCTTGTTGTAATTGCTCCAGGATGTTGTGGCCGTTGAAGATACAGTAGTGACTACTGTGGTTAAAGGCACAGATGGAACTACCTCATATTGAGGCCCTTCGGCTTCTGTAACTCTCTGTTGCTCTACACTCGACGAGTTTTCGATATTTTGTATATCAGTTGCAGCAGATATGAAATCGGCATCCGTAAAATTATTTTCATTAAACGGCCATATGCCACACTTTCTGAATGCGTTGAATGCTGTCGACATTGTAGCTGCCTGAATATTTGCATTTCCAAATATTTCACTTATCTGAAATACAGTTACCACACGCGCTGGATGTGATCTCAACCAGCCCGAAACAGCATGGTCATAATATGTACTGAGTGGCCTCATAAATGGAACATCTGCTGGCTGCATTTTATGTGTGCAGTGAGGTGGAAAGCAAAGTATAATAACTCCATTTTTACGTGCCAGATCAATTACTTCCAAATTTTGAGTGTGACTTACATGCCCATCTAGAAGCAGCTACACATGATTATTAGGAGTAGCTCCGGAGAGTCTGATGAACTTTTTGAACCAAGTCAAAAATATTTCAGTAGTTATCCAGCCTCGAGCATTGCAACCTTCAGTACCTGGTGGAGCGTGATCTAACAATTCTGGTTTCATGCGTTGTCTCGGAAAAATCACCAGTGGAGGCATGATGTAGGTTCCAGCAGTTATGAGAAGTTCAGTATGAGAAGGGTTTGGCCATAGTCCACCTCGCTGGCCATATGCGGATTGGTAGATTTCACGCGCCTTTGAGAACATTATGGAGAACTCTCAGACGTGCAGGTTTCACTCACGATGTTTTCTTTCACCGTTGAAGAAGATCAATAATTATCTATAAGCTACCTACAACACTCAAAGAAATTTAAAGAATGGTTAGTGCAAAAGTGTTTTTATAACATTCAAGAATTTCCAACACTATAAGTAAACCTCAATAATAACACGCTCTTCTCTTCTCTGACACCCTTGCATTTTCATGTTTTGATTTAAGTTAAATTAATGTTAAATTTTAAATAATAATATTGACTAATTAAGAATCAAACGAACTTACCTGGTGATGTTTGATGTCTTATTATAAGAGCGGAGAAAGGCGGGAGACTTCGTATATGGCGGGCGCGGTTTTTCCACGCTTTTCTTGAATTAGTGTTTGTTGGCTAATTTTGAAAAGGACTGGTGTTGGTTGTGTCGTGGCTAGTTTTCTGAATGGTTAACAGGTATTGATTTGGGAAAGGTTTGAGGGAGCCGCGTCCGCGGAGTGCGAAGTTTCCCGCCATTTCTCCCTAACTTCTACATTGCTATAAACTTGACATTGGCTAATCTGTGCAAAGCCATAAAACGGACCTGCAGCAGTACGCCAGATTATACTATCCTAATCACATTTTAAGAGTTATTTTAAAAACATAATATTTATTTCGATCAATAAATTTATTGCCTTTTAACTTCCGCGTACGTCCCACCGCTTCACTTCTCGTCGCCCCATTGAATCCCGTCTACAGTAATTTTTCAGAGCCTTGTTTTTTCGAAAGGCCATGGGGTTTTGATAATACCAGGGTGGATTGGATTGCAATCATCTTCGGTCAAGACGCTCGTATAATGCCTGCAGGATAAAAGGACTACCATTTTGTTTATTTATTATATCTGAAGAATGAAACGGCGAAATATAATTGTACATAAAAACTTCACAAGGTAAGTTCGTTTGATTCTTAATCATACTTCTCATCTATCCCGAAGATGATTGCATTACATGCAGATGTTTAGAGCATCAAAAATAAAGCAACAGTATTACAGCGATCATCGTTATTTTTATTGTTTGTTCGTTATTAATTGTATTAGATGTACCATAGCCTTTACAAGGAACAAAGGAAATTAGAAATAATAAACATTTATATGGTAGTTATAGCACAGTCCTGGAATGCCAGTCCTACGCCACGATAACGCTGCGTTAGAATCGGCGTTATATTACCGAGCCCGTGAACGCAGGGAAAGAGTGTTCCCACGACTTCTTTCCTAGCATCGGAAGATTCCACTCGTGTTAGTGATAGGAACTTAGAATGTAGATTAGATTAGTAAATAGATTTTAATCCCGAGAACTTTCCTAACATCGGAATGATGAGATTTTAATTGTAATTCCTTTATTCAATTTAATTATAAGTAAATTCGAAGTTTCCTTGTTTCCCACCTGTGGCCAACCGTATCTTGGTCAAACAGCTTCAACAACTTTATAAATAATAATAATTTCTCAATGGTACGTAGAAAAAAAGGCCTTTCCATGGCTGCAGGGAAAAGGGGAAGGGGAAGACCCCCAACTACTTGGTTGACGAATGTCCAAAAGGACATGAAATGCCTCGGCCTCAATGATGAGGATACTAAAGAAAGATCGACGTGGCGCCGAAAAGGCCGACCCCGCGTAACGGGATAAGGCGAGGCCAAAGAAGAAGATAATTTTACTAATATTTATTGACTAATAAATATCAATAAAATTATACAACCCCCCCTCGTGCGTTTAAAGCTCCTGGGTTGCTGGCTAGTCGAGCTGTAAGGTCGTGACTGGAACTGCTTAGGTTTCAATTCTGAAGCGGAGGTTGAGATAGCCTTTGATGATTTTAAGTGCTCCAATAGATTTGACCCGAACAAATGGGTATCTATTTTCGTATTTTTTAATACAACTCGCTTTTGTTTGCTAATGCAATTAACGAAAGCATATTGCCTTGTGAGGGATTCTCGGTAATTATAATTTCTTGAGCAACAGTATCTTTATGTGTTAGACTCAAGCTGACTGCTTTGCCGATAGCTGAGATACAGCTTGACATTTGAGTTTGTTTTTGTTCGCTATATAAGTCTCTCTTGACGTTAATCTCAGATAGTGCTGATTTTGTCTCCGGATTTGGAAGGGGTGCTTTCATAAATGCATAATTTTCAGCAGGTAAATTTTTTTTTAGAAGTTCGATCTTTTCTTCTTTAGGCACCCCGTTAGTTAAAATATGTTTCCATCGTATAGCCAAATCTTTATGTAAATTTTCTCCGAAAGATTTGTCATGCGTAAGGTCTGAGCCCAACAGCTGCAGAATTTCTGGATCTAATTCGTCATCCATATCAGTGATCTGTTCTTTTGTAGGTGCCTCTGATTGGACTTCTCTGTAAAGTCTTTGTTTTTATAGGGTGGAGCGTCGATTATCCGAACTAAATGGGAGACGTGGGTGTTCGGAAAACCGGTATTTTCGTAAAATCGAACTATTTCGAAGTACACATGTATGGATTCAGTCATATATATTTACGTACAGGTAAATAAATATCACTTGATTCAACGGTGAAGGAAAACATCGTGAGGATCGCCAGAGAGTTCTCCATAATGTTCTCAAAGGCGTGTGAATTCTGCCAATACACACATGGCCAGCGTGGTGGACTATGGCTAAACCCTTCTCATATTCAGGGGAGACCCGTGCTCTGAATTGAGTCGTGAATGGGTTGATCATGATGATGATGACAGGTAAATGAAAACCATATTATTTGCATTTATTTATTTGTTTGCTTTCATATCTAACAGACATGAGACCCTCAGGGCATTGCAAACAGTACAAGTGTTATAGATTTATGAATATTCTAATGTTAAACAATTCAATAAAAAATAATAACAAGAATTGATCCTTGTGGAACACCAGAAGTAATCAAAACCATCTTAGAATCATGCCCATTAATTACACCTTTTTGTGTGCGATTCGTTATATATGATTTAAACCATCGCCACAGGCTACCACGTATACCATTGTAAGCTAACTTCTCCAATAACCGTTAATGAGCTACCTTGTCGAATGCTTTTTGAAAGTCTGTGTAAATGCTGTCTGTCTGCTGATTATTTTCTGGTTTTCAAATATATTTGAAGTAAAAACGAAAAGGTTTGTTAGTGTAGAACGTTTTTTCACGAACCCATGTTGTTGTGGAATAATGATATTATGTAGGATAGGGTAAATAAAGTCGTGCAAAATACGCTCAAAGATCTTAGAAAGCACTGGTAGAATAGAGATTGGCCGGTAATTTTCTACATTTTTTTATGGCCACCTTTATACACTGGTACTATTCGTGCTAACTTCCATTTACTGGGGATAGTACCTTGATTCAGGCAGATATTGTACAATAGTTGTAGTGGTTTACAAATGGTTAAAGCGGTAGACTAAAAAAACGGGGGGGGGGTATATTATCCAGCCCAGACCCCTTACTAACATCAAGATTGTTTAAGCTTTGCGTACGGATTGTTTGAAAATACTGACATCTAGTAGAGTTAAAACTAAAACAATTAATATATAGGAATAATATTCAATAATACCTATGAGCGAACTTTTGTTACGAATAAATAAAAGCCTTATTTTGTGGTAGTCACGGTACATAATTGCATAATTGTAAGGTGTGACACACAGAAAATAATCTTTCCTTACGAGTAGAAGAATGTGTATAACTCTTATTAAGTACAGTAAACGAGCCCCAGTCGTGATGAAAATAAAGAAAATATAGAGAAGGAGGTATTTGTTAATGTTAGATATTTAAATTTCCATACGACTGACCTTACTAGGGCATTTAAATTTAGTAAAATCATTATAGGAACGTATAGCAAACGCAGGTGAGGTATTGTTCTGTCTAACCAGTATTGTTGCATTCTTGATCCATACGTATTTATAGTTAGATTTTTTTGCTCCCTCACGGGAACCCCCAACTACATGGCTGACGAATGTCCAAAAGGACATGTAATGCCTCGGCCTCAATGATGACGATACTAAAGTAAGATCGACGTGGCGTCAAATGATAAAAAAAGCCGACCCCGCGTAACGGGATAAGGCGAGGCCAAAGAACAAGAAGAAGACTGCAATCACGAAAAAGCTTTTTATTTTTCAGTGTAAGGTGCTCGTTCATATATATGTCCTGCGAATGACCGGAGATCCCAATTTGATCGCTTCTTACTTTCCTGGATTTACGGAATGCGCTTAAGATGTTATCTCTAATCATCCGAGTAGTGAATTTTACAATTATGTTTTTAGATTTATTGTTTTGCTGGTTCGCGTGAGGCACTCTGTGTATCGAGACAATATCCTTTTGCTGAATAGGGTATTTAATGTGGTTTCCAATTGCATCAAGGATTTTTTTTTATATGCATAGCGAGCAAACGAGCATGCGGGTCACCAAATGGTAAGTGATTACCGCCGCCCATGAACATTTGCAGCACTAGAGGAACCGCCAATGCGTTGCTGGCCCTTGAGCAATTTGTTAATCCGCCCTTTGAAGATCCCCATATTATAGCCATTAGGGAACACAGAAGATGGAAGTTGGTTCCACAATTTGCAGGTTCGTGGCAGAAATGACCTGGAATAGCGGGTGGTGGAAGAGGTCCAGGCATCCAGGTGGTGAGGATGATATTTATTTCTGCGACGAAAGAAATGGTCAGAAGACTTTCGTTGCGCTTGTCGGGAACATTGCAGATTTCGATATTGCATTGCCTCGCCTATTTTAAAAAGGTTTTCTTCCTCTCGGCCCGAAAGCCACCATTAACCGACAGGGCATTAGTTCTCCCCTCGTGTTCACCCGGATGCTCGCACAGTCCACTCTGATATGCAGAGAAGCACCAGGAGCATCCGAACGGAAATCCTCCGTGGCAGCACACAAAAGCGCCCCACCCATGCTAATTTTGGTTCGCGCCGGTAAACCGGTACCTCACATATATGTGTCGAGTCAAGGGCGTCCGAGTTGTTTTTTGTAAGGGTGACGTCACGATTTTGTTTACTTTCGCTTATAGTAATTAAAACCACAACTTGCGGGTTTACACTTTTATTGCGATAATAACTAAGAGGTCCGAACAGTCCGACGTCTCGAGCGAGAATCCCGCGAAAGGCATCGACCGCCCGTATTTATGCAAAAGCATGCTTGTACAAAATTGATTGTTACTGTCTAAATTGTGTTAGCAAAATCATCAATAGTTAAAATGTGGGTAATTATTGAATTCTTCAGGTTCTTCACGCTGACATATATATATATATATATATATATATATATATGTCAGTTTTGACGCGCATGAGGTGCACACCCATTCATCAGGCGATACTGATAACCGTAATTACACTTTGTGCAACACAAATGGTCCTCATCGTCTTTCGGTTTACTATAACAGTTCATCTGTATCTGGGACATTTTACAGTTTAGACTTTCTTTTCTTTTGTAAATTTATTAAATTTTCTTTTTCGTTCTATTTTTATTTACATGTATGGTGTTCAATCGAGTTGCACATCCAATTAAACAAGTAACTATAGTGCCCGAGGTTCGAACCATGATATTCTTCAATCTTAAATGCAGTCGAATCGTAGTAATACGGCGAAAATGTTGACCGTAATAAGCCCTCACTTTTTCTTTAGTAGGTAGTCATAAAATTATATTACGCAAGCCTTTTAGCACTTACTAGTTATTAACTTTTTCACTTTAATTTTTGCTCCAAACTTACTGAATTCACTCTTAGATTTTTCTTTTTATGTCCTTTTTTTCTGACCTTGCACACTAATTACTCGGTATAATGTATTTCGTATCACTTTTGAAACCAATAACTTGCAGGAGATACTCAAACACGTCTTGCTTTCACGCGCTAACAGCTATCCTATTAGTTATAATAGGATACAAAGGTTGTTACGTTTCCCGTGTGGGGCTAGTCCCCCGGGTGGGTTGGGGCACGCCTTCCAGATATGTGAGGTACTGGTTTACCACAAAACCACTTGTTAGCTCGTTAATTTCATTAACCCTATTGCAAACCAACACTTATAGATTTCTTACATCAGTTCTTTACAACAACTGTTGAATCTGTCCAAATAGTTTTTTAAGTTATGTCAAATCGTAATGATTGTATAATTTTATCACAAAATCTAGCTACCAGCAAAGAACAGAGTAATTACAATTTTGGTATAGTACACCTCGTTCCTTTGCGCATAAAAGTCTTACAATAACCCCATTTTCGTCATTTGTTGACCGTAAGTATTCACATGCGACATATGCTTTCTGTGACACATCGACGAAACAATGCAATTCTATTGACATGGGGACATCGCATCAAACTTTTCTGCTAATTTTAATATAAGAAATGTTTTACAAATTAGAAATAAATTTTAACCACGCATATAACAGATTTTCTGGTATGGGGTCGTCCCAATTTAATTTAATGACCCATAATTGCTGTAAAAATATTTTAGTTTTATTTATTTGTATAGATAAAATAGATTTGATGGACTTATTTGTAGCTATTTTGATTATTTGCGTATTAAGTGCATCTTCCTTTTTTCAGATTTTGACTGCATTATCTTTTTATGCGACAGGGTCGTATCAAAGACCAATAGGAGACATTACTGCTCATTCTATGGCCCAACAGACAGTTTCTACAGTTATAGCTGAAGTAACACGATGCATTGATACACCCGAGATGAGAAGGAAATATTATTCTTTTTCTAATTCTTTAGAAGGGAGAAATAAAGTTAGGACGAGGTTTGGTCAAATCTTTATTTAAAAAGTTGATTTTTATACTACATAAACCTGCAGGATCTTGGATTTTCAGGATGAGTTGCCTTTTAATTTCAACTTTCATTAATTTTTTCAAGTCTGATTATTTACAAAACTCTTGCACATCATACATTTCAAGTCTGATTATTTACAAAACTCTTGCACATCATACATTTCAAGTCTGATTATTTACAAAACTCTTGCACATCATACATTTCAAGTCTGATTATTTCCAAACTCTTGCACATTTACTACAACAATACTTGCTACAACACACTCACTTACTCTTATTTAAAAAACAATTTTTAGGTTTTTTAAATAAAAATTTCACTTTCCTGACGTACTGGGCTGCGTTGACTGTACACAGATAGCAATAATTAGACCTTCAATAATACTCCACTCTACAATACAAGAAGAGGATTTTTTTTTATTTACACTACAGGTTAGCCGGCTATCTCACCTGGTGGGAAGTGATAATGGCTAGGATGGTAGCGGGCTAACC
Organism: Lasiommata megera; assembly: GCA_928268935.1. Taxonomy (NCBI): domain Eukaryota; kingdom Metazoa; phylum Arthropoda; class Insecta; order Lepidoptera; family Nymphalidae; genus Lasiommata; species Lasiommata megera. The sequence goes on from OV743333.1 coordinate 3,410,563, forward strand.
TGTTACAGCTCGTTCCCACCTGTCGGCTATCGGATCCGTATATTAATCGGATGTCGGCGCCTTTGTTCACACACACGATTAATAATCGGTTGTCGGCCACGGTCGAAGCTAGTGCCAATTTTAAGCACTCTACGCGAGGCGTGCACGATGGACGTCGACGAAGCTCTTGTTGTGATGTATTATTATTTGAGAAGAAAACGAAGAAAGACAGCCAAGGAAAGAAAATATTGGGTGCACCCAATCCTGAGAGAAAGATTTAGTTTGGGAACATTTCAGAATTTAATAACAGAATTGAGGAGTGACGAAATTAAGTTTTTCAATTATTTTAGAATGTCGATAACTACATTCAACCATCTATTGGCTCAAATATCAGTGAGCATAAACTACCAAAATACGAGATTTAGAGACTGCATTTGTACTGAAGAAAGGTTGGCGATATTTTTAAGGTAATATAATTATACATATTAATTTGTATAAAGGAAGAGATAAAACAGTCACTTTTAGATCACATATATTTATTGAAAGAAATAACTTTAATTTTTTTTAATTACGAAAACAAATTAGTGGAGTTAAATATTACTAAAATCTAAGTCCGAATCTTGAGTATTACTTGAATGTAGTGACAAAGTAGGTGATGCTGGTTCAACGAGTTGGCGTGTCGAATATCCATATCCACTTGAAGGGAAGATATTATTCTCGTTTAATGGTGGGTGCACATTCTGGTTTTGTGACGAATATACAGATTGTTGCACGTGATCTCTTGACTGTGAATGCCAACCATAGTTTGATGAGTATAAACGACTTTCACGCTGCTTTTTAATATTTTGAATCAGTGACAGCACACCTGATTGAAACTCTAAAGTTTCACTATCGTCAAAAGACGTAACGCTCGGTAGAACACCTTTGAAAAAAGAGAGCATTGGATGTTCGTTACTTCTGTCTGACTGTAGCCTGCTATCTAAAAACTGGCTCATTTTGTCATCGAGGGTTTTGGGCTTTTTGGAAGTGCTTGGTAATAGCAGCTCTGAATTTATATCTGTTGTATTGGCCGCTGATGCCTCGGGACATGTATCTGTTGGACGTTTCTTGACAGAATCATGAGTTCGATTAGGCTCAGCCACTTTTTGCAGAAAACTCATCTGTTCTTTATATATATATGGCTTTGAAAACTTAGCCCCTGCTCCGGATTTTTTGACGTCATTTTTATTTGCTCGCATCCAGGCATCTCGTAGATTCGACCACTTTGTAGATACTAATTTACCTGCAATTACAATAGGTACATATAGAAATGTTAATTATTTTACCTACTTAATTATTTTAGATATTGCGCATCGGGTTGTTCCTTCAAAGAATTGCACTATAGTTACAGAGTTGGTGTGTCAACTATTAGTAAAATCTGCAAAGAAATTAGTTCCACTATCTGGGATGTATTAAGAGACGAGTTCATGAAAATTCCTGATAATGAGAGTAAATGGTTGGAAATTGCAAAAAGTTTTGATATGAAAGCCAACTTTCCGCACTGTCTTGGAGCAGTTGATGGTAAGCACATTAGAGTGGTGAAACCAAACAATACTGGCTCGATGTATTTTAATTACAAAGATTATTTTTCATTTGTTTTACTAGCCGTTGTTGATTCAGAATATCGTTTTATTTTTATGAGTGTTGGCTCGTATGGAAAAGAATGCGATTCTTCAATATTCAAGGAGTCAACTATATGGAAGAAACTGAATGATGGTAGTTTAAATATACCAAAACCAAGGCCTCTACATGCAACACTTCAAAATGATATGCCTAAGGCTGTGTCCCCAGTAAGCAAACTGTTAGCGGCCGACTGAGTGAGCCGCAAATTTGTGGCGAATTGAAATTCGAGTTAGCTGCGAACTCAGATAAATTTTCGTGCGTCACAAGCAAACTGTTATGAGTTAGCCGCTTATTTAGGCCGACCAACTGAATTTTCACTTTACTATTGTTGTACGAAGGGAGTGGTTGTGTTGGTCACGATGGATATTTTTGAAGTAATTGGTATCTTAGAGGCACTGAAAGAGGATAAAGAGAAGCACTGGGTTCACCCATTAAACAAGAAAAGGTTGAGTATTGGACAATTTCACGTTCTTTACCCAGAACTAAGGAAATATCCAGAAAAATTTTACCAGTATTTCAATATGACTTCTCATACATTTGATGAATTGTTGAACTCTATAACCCAGTATATTGCTAAAAATAATATCACAAGAGATACAATATGTCCCGAAGAACGGCTTACTATAACTTTGAGGTAAGTAAATAATTAAATATACCGGTGGGAGGGATGCGCTGTGCCGCGCTCCCGGCTGCATGGGTACCACCATCTTGCTTATTTCTCCCGTGAAACAGCTTTACTGTGTTTCGGAGAGAAGGGCAAGACAGGCAGTATAATTACTGGCACCGAGACTTTAACACCTTATGTGTCTGGATAGGCAACACATAGATGTTTGATAGTTGCCTAGGCTAGTTCCAGGTTAACTAGTTTATGTTCATGGGCGACGTCAACCACTTACCATCAGGTGGAACGTCTGCCAGTTTGCCTATCCAACTCTCATATAAAAAAAAATAATTCACAATTTTGAATTTTAAAAATTTTATTAATAAAAATCAGCAACGTTTGTAATGTAATGACGAACTAGCATGGTAACATTTAGTAGGTAACCAGTCATTCGTCATCCTCAATGCGGTCTGAACCGCCTCGCAATATTGCTTCTATGTCTTCTACTTCCACTGAAGAACCTGTAGAGCTATGTGATGGACTGTTTCGAGGACTTCGAATGCTGCTGCTGCCAACTAGATTGTAGTTGTTTGAGGTTGAAGGATAGTTTTGCACATTTGGTGTACTGCTTCCACTCGTATAGCCGTACTGATGTGGGTAGTTATTGGCATTCGTCCATACAGTTTGCATCAGAGCACCGTCATAATTATTGTGTACATTATATTTTATATTTTTAATAAGTTTCATCACTTCGAACCGAAATTCAAAATTCTGTGTTGGGGACATTGTCTTCATTTCCGGTAAAATATTTAGTAGAAAGTTCATATCTGGATCGTTTTCTCTTTTTTTATCCATCGATTTAAGTAGTGCCTCCTGAAACACAGTCATCTTTTTTGGTGTGCTGAGATTGCCTACTGAGTTAGTAGAATCATTTTCATCAAACATAGCGCTACTGTTGCTAGACGTCTCGGCGCTAATGTTGCTAGATGTCTGGTTGCTAGCTCTAGAAACATTTAGAAACTGCAACATATCCAAGTATGGCGTCTTGCGTTTTCTTGGTGCCCCACTTCCGCTTTTGAGTGAGGAATCCTTACTTTTTTCTCTGGTGTAATAGTCGCGCAATCCCTTCCATTTTTTTTGTAGGTCTTTTACTGAAACAAAAATAACCGGTAGTTAATATTCTTTCCAGATTCCTGTCAACTGGACTAAGTTACAGAAAAATTGCCCAAGAGTTTCTTGTTGGAAAATCGACGGTATCGAAAATAATAAACGAAACTGCATGCATTATATGGGATCTTTTACAGCCACAGGAAATGCCGGAACCTTCTGAAGAATTGTGGCTAGAAATAGCAAAACGATATTATGAAAAAACAAACTATCCTAATTGTATAGGATCTATCGATGGCAAGCATATCCGTATTCGAAAACCACCAAAAAGTGGGTCTAACTATTTCAATTATAAGAAGTTCTTCTCAATTGTTCTGTTAGCCGTAGCAGATGCAAACTGTTCTTTTATAGCCATTGATGTTGGTGCTTGTGGACGAAATGCTGACAGTAATATATTTAAAGAAAGTGCTTTTGGCAAAAAATTGGCTCGTGGGTCTCTGAAGATTCCTAACTCTACTAAATTGCCTAATTCAAATGGATTGCCCCAACCTTTCGTGTTTCTTGGAGATGAGGCATTTGGATTGCAAAAGCATATATTGAGGCCTTTTCCTAATAAAAGTTTAAATAAGGAAGAGCGAATTTACAATTATCGTCATAGTCGGGCTAGGAGATGCGTGGAATGTGCATTCGGCATTTTAACAAACAAATGGAGAGTTCTGCATACACCGATTGCTACTAATGTGAATACAACCATCGCTATCGTAAAAGCTGTTTGTATTTTACATAATTTTGTCATAGCAAGAGAACAAGTACAATATACACATCTTTCGCGACGTACCTCAACAACTCTTACAAGTACAAGTAGCCGAATAATTACTGTATCAAATTCTGGAAAAACAACAAGAGACAACTTTAAAAACTATTTTCTTAACAAAGGAAAACTACCCTGGCAAGAGAAGTATTTGTAAGCTGTAGCTACAGGACGAAATGGTGTAACAGAGTTTATAACTGATTGATTGGACTGATGGTTCTTGATGGCAGTTCATTTTTACTAATAACACTACAATCGTTTTTACACTCTTCCACTCTTCCACTATTATTTTTTTATTTTTTATAAATTATTATATTATTATATTATTTAATTATTATTTTTATAATTTATAAAAAATAAAAAATAAATAGTGGAAGAGTGTAAAAACGATTGTAGTGTTATTAGTAACGGAGTTTGTAAAGCGGTAAATACTATGTAGTGATGATGATACTTTGTTTTGTGTAGTGATGATACAAATATATTGTTGAATAAATAATAATTTAATTAGAATGGAACTTACTTCTTTTTCCTTTAGTGTTTTCTTCTAAGTTTTGCCAATCATCGTATAGAATATCAGCGATTTCATTCCAACCGCTCTGCTTTAATACTCTGTTGCTGTATTCTTCACTCGACATGTTCCATAAGCATGGTTTATTTTGTATTTCCGTAATGAACCTTTCCGTATCAAAGGGCATTTTGGATTTTCTATGGTGTGTGTGCGAAGAGATTAGTTAGGTAAGCGATGCAAAAAAAACACGTCCGAACACGTCGATAGCTTCTTTTCAACTGTCCGCATGAACAGTTTGCGGCAAACGGACTCACTACGCCCGGCGAACAACCATATCGCCGCCGCCGACTGGAACCGGTTTTGCTGTGAGTCCGCCACTAACTGAGACAGTCGGCGCACGTAACGCTGCAAACTGCGTAAAGTGAGCGCAAAACTAGCAAACTGTGGACACTCCATTTCAAATATATGGAAGGGCGTACTAAACCGATACGCTGCAAACTCAGTCGGCCGCTAACAGTTTGCCTACTGGGGACACAGCCTTATGTTCTCGTGGGCGATGAGGCTTTCCCTCTGTCAACAAATTTGTTAAGACCTTTTGGAGGCACTCATTTAGACCACATGAAAAAAATATTTAACTATCGTTTAAGTCGGGCAAGAAGGTACGTTGAATGCGCATTCGGTATTTTAGCCAATAAATGGAGAATATTTCATCGGCCACTGGATGTCCACCCAGACACGGCTATCGAAATTGTAAAAGCGTGTACAGTATTACACAATTTTGTAAGAGAAAAGGACGGTCTGAACTTTGAAGATATTCATTATGCGGCAGAAAATCCGATGCAAGAACAAGTACAACTGCAAAACTGTAATCCACGTGGTGGTCCTATTGCAAATGATATACGGTCTGAATTTGCAAACTACTTCGTTTCAACAATAGGCTCGGTGCCTTGGCAACCAGAAGCGCATGGTTAATATTTATGTTTTGAATTTTACGTATATTATTAAATAAATAACTTCAAACACTTACCACATGATTGTCTTTCTTTTTCGTCCAAATTGTCAAAATCAGGTATGAGTAGGCAGCAAACTTCCCGCCAAGCAGCTATTTTCAGTTGCTTATCTTTATAATCATTTAGGCTAAGGACTCACGAAGCGGTATTCACCCGCGCACGCCGGCGTTGGCGGAATGGAGTTTTTTTTTCCAATTTCACGAGACCGGAGTTTTGTGCGGTAACGCAGCCGTCGCGGTTGCGATTATCACTCGCAAACGTAGCGGTTGATTATCGCAGGACGGGCGGTTGCAAGACGGGTGGTTAAACGATCAGTTCAGTTCCAGACCGTCATGGATACACACCAGAAACGAGCTGTTGCGTTATATTTACTTCACAGAAGAATTAAAAAAAGAAGGCCTAAAAGATTCTGGATACATCCACTGATTGTGGAAAGAGATCGTTATGGATTATTTGTTACTCTTATTAATGAGTTAAAGAAGGATGAAGAGAAGTTCTTTAATTATTTCCGAATGTCCATAAGTAGTTATTTAGAACTTTTAAGAAAAACAGAAACTGCTCTTCAAAAACAACATACTAATATGCGAGATCCCATATCACCAGAGGAAATGTTGGCAGTGACATTAAGGTATGTAAGTTTCTTTAAATAACTCACACGCACGCACGAACCCCCCACACACACACACCACACACTAACACACACGCACATACACACACACACACACACGCGCACACGCACACATAGACATAAATGTTGTTCTTGGATATCTTTACACAGCGCCATCTAGTCCCAAACTAAGCACGAGGCTTGTACTATGGATACCAGACAACGGATACAACATACTTATATGCTTTTTTTGCAAATACATACATATTATACATAGAAAACACCCAGACCAATACAAACAGACATGTTCATGCACACAAATGTTTGTATTGCGCGGGGATCGAACCCGCAACATCTTGCCTAGTAGTCAATTTATTAACCACTGCCCATCGGTCGTCGTATTACATGACATGACATAGGGGTACCCCAGTTTTTGCGTCAGGTGTTAATGAAACTAGTGGTAATATATAATTTTTTTTTATTGAAAATACACATCATCTGACAAATTAGTATTGACTGAAGAAACTGATGGAATATTTTGTGGACTTTGGGTATTGCTTTCAGAAGTAGAATAGGTACGATAGCTGATATTTTCTTGACTATAATTATATGGTGGATATTGATAAGAAAATGCTGGAAGATTATTATCAAGATTATCAATAATTTGTAGAACTGCTATTTGAAATCGTCTTGTTTTTGCTTCATCAAAATTTTGCAATGAAGGCAGTATTCCTCGAAAAAATGACAAATGTCTATCTTCGCGTTGAGACAACATCTCTATTAATGCTTTGTCGGCGTCGTCTTTTCTTTTTTTTTTAACACCAGCTTGAGAAGAAACTGAGGTGGTAGGCGTAGCAAAAGCTTCTGATGTTGATGCAACAGTAGTAGTAGTGTTAGTAGTAGTTTGTTCAGTTGTAGCACCGCTCGTTAAGGTTGAGGAGGTATTTTCAATAGGTATATTTTTCTTCAAAAACTGTAACTGATCATCATAAATGTACTTTTTAGTTTTTTTAGCTCCCGATCCAGATTTTGTTTCCGTTTCAACTTTTTTGTTTGTTTTCATCCAGCAATCTTTAATATTTTTCCATTTTTTTATAATCATGTTACCTGAAAAAATATACGTAATTAAGTAAATTTATTTATTTCAGATATCTAGCAAGTGGGACTACAATGCACGATTTGCACTACACATTCAGAATTGGGCACACAACTATATCAGCAATTATAAGAACGGCATGTGAAAAATTATGGGAAGTGTTAATGTTTGAATGTTTTCCGGTAATCACTACAGAACTTTTAGAAGAAATCAGCCAAAAATTTTACAAGTACGCAAATTTTCCCCACTGTGTCGGAGCAATAGACGGCAAACATATAAGAATAACTAAACCAGATAACAGTGCTTCAACTTACTACAATTATAAAAATTTTTTTTCATTTGTGTTAATGGCCGTAGTTGATGCGGATTACTGCTTCGTTTTTGTAGACATTGGAGCCCCGGGAAGTAATGCTGATTCAACCATTTTTAAAAATACTACTCTTTGCAATGCGCTTAATAGCAATTCTATCAAACTACCTAATGAAAAAATACTACCCGGATCTACTTTGCCACCTGTCCCGTATGTATTCGTAGCCGATGAGGCATTTGGTTTGCATCAACATATGAGACCTTATGGTGGTCAATTTTTGAGTGTCCAAAAAAGGGTATTTAATTATCGCCTATCTAGAGCACGAAGATACGTAGAATGTGCATTTGGCATTTTGTCAAACAAATGGCGAATTTTAAATCGTGCATTGGATGTATCAATACCTTTATCAATTAATATTGTGAAGGCATGTTGCATACTTCACAATTTTGTACGAAAACGAGACGGCCATCACATTAGAGAAGAAGATTTTACTCATAATCTTGAGAGTATACAAACACCTCCATCAATACGCAGTGGAAGACAAGCCAACAACATAAGAGATATTTTTCAACAATATTTTATGAGTGACAGCGGAGCCTTAAGCTGGCAATTGTCAAAAATTTAATAAAGTTAATTATTGTAGCTTAAAAATAAACTTATATAATACTTACCATATTTTTTTTTATTTGTCTCATCCAAATTTTCAAAATCGTTATTTAAAATACCGCAGATTTCTTCCCATGCTTTAAGTGTCAAGTTCTTGTACTTATACTCTTCTAAGCTCTTATCCCATATAACTGGCCTATCTTGAACCAAAGTAATTAGTAGATCGACTTCAATATCAGTATCCATTTTGTTGACAAACGTGCGCGTGCGTGCTTGAACGCGTCACTACGTAACGAACAACGAGTTATCACTGCCTGCAAGCAAAATGGCGTCGGATTTCTAACCTCCCCCCGCCACCCCGCTGCCAACGCGCGGTCGCCCGCCAACCGATCGCAGAACGCGCGGGTGCAAATCGCCGCGGCTGCGGGACCGCGACCCGCGCCCGCCAGTAGAAGATGACCGCCGGTGCAGCGGGACCCGCAAACAACCGCGCACACCGCGGGCATAAAACGCGTCGTGAAATGTGCTTTAATTTTTTACATATATATCTGCATTCTACAGAAGCTGCGGGCCCGCAACCGCGGCGGATGCGGGTGAAAACCGCTCCGTGAGTTCTTACAGCCCGTTCACACATGGGAGTCCGTTTTACTGGTACGTTTTTAACGGATACGTCCTAAATTTATGCTCTGTTCACACATAGGCACCGTATAACGTTCAACGGATCCGTCATTACTGGATGCGATGTGTGAACTCGCAGTATACCGCCGCTATTCTACAAGGATGGACGCTGTCGTGTTGTATTGGTACTATCGTCGGACACAGTATCTATCCGTTAAAATTCTACGAATCCGTATAGTTTTACTGTTCCGTCGTCCAGTATTCGATGACAAAACGGAATGATATTTTTTTACGGAACGATATTTTTCATTGTATTCAGAATACAGTGCCAAGTGTGAAGTCGGTCATACAGCTACATACGCCATCGACGAAAAAAAACGTACACGATAAAACGGAATAGTAAAACGGAGACATGTGTGAACCGGCCGTTAGCCTTAGAGTTTTGTCCCAAAGGACACCTCTTTCCTGAACTAGTGTGATCAATTGTTCGGGGTTGATATTTCTTTCCATTACTACGAATCACCAAACGTGCGTACAATAAAAACACAACAACTCTGCTTGCGCGCCGCGATGTGTGTGTGCGCGATCGCAGGTACGACGTACGCACGAACGGAATGAGGGGTAGCGGGGAGAGGGTTATCGGCTCCGACATCAGACAAATGTGAACAGCGCCGTTCTTAATCATAGGCGAGCGAGATCCGACACGATTTTTTTCCGGGCGTAGAGGGCTGGCAAAACACCCGACATTTCTTGTCGGAGCCGACACAAAATCGGTTTCCGATAAGTGTGAATAGCGTCATATATAATGCTCTGCCACTAGAACTTCCGTTTAATATACGGATCCGACACCCGACAAGTGGGAACGAGCTCTTAGGAGTATGGTAAACCCACGCTCCTAATTGGTTTCTACGTTTCTACATCGCTTGGCGACACGTCTTTGTCAGTAGGCCTACTCCCACCAGACCAGACTCACGCACAGCGCCATGGAGGTCGTCAAAAGTAGGGTTTAGTTCTCTACAAGATTGTGTAGCGCGGTTTAATGCAGTGGTTCCACTCTACAATAGTTTTATGTTAAGTAAACTAAATGGTTGTTACAGTTACAATTACACCTTTAAATATATTTGTCATATAATGGAACACTACATAGTGATGGTGTTCTTCTCACTGCACTCCAATATTATGACAATGTCATGGCCAGCGTGGTGGACTATGGCCAAACCCTTCTCATATTGAGAGGATACCCGTGCTCTGTAGTGAGCCGGCAATGGGTTGTTCTTCATGATGAATATAAATGAATGTAATTTTATTTTAAAGAGCAAGTGCAGAGTTTCTTGCCCGTTCTTCTCGGTGCAAAACTTCTTTCTGAACGTGGCGGTAGGGTCTATGTGAGAGGTTTTTTTTTTACACGCTCCCGTCATCACAGGGCGTTGCAGGGTGTCCTCTTTCGAGAAAAAGAGACCTTTTCGTGCTTTATTTCCAAATAAATCAATACAATTATGATAAAATCAGTTAAAACAGTTAAAAACAATTAGAACAGTTAAAACAATTAAAAGATAATTACAAAATAAGTTACGGTTAAAATCAGTTAAAACAAATAAAAGACTATTATAGATAAATTACAATTAAAAAACAGTTAAAAAGCAATTTAAAAAACAATTCAATTAATTTAAAAACTACAATAAATAATTAATTCACAATCATCATCATCATCATCACTTCAACCGATAGACGTCCACTGCTGGACATAGGTCTTTTGTAGGGAGTTCCAATGGCCACGATCTTGGGCCGCTTGTATCCAGCGGCTCCCTGCGACTCGTTTGATGTCGTCTGTCCACCTTGTTGGGTTAAGTTAGTTGTTAATACAATTCACAAGCAATATTTTAAAAAGGTCGATAAATAATTTAAAAACATTAAAATCACTTATATCTATCTTATAAACTAACGAAAGTGTGGCCGAAAAAAGTGCTTCAGAGCTCCAAAGCTCGGAGTACGGAGTTCTATGTGAGAGGTTCGTCCGGGAAGTATACAACGGGTCCCAGTGACGTCCAGTAAAACCTGCGAGAGGGACATGCCGTTGTGGTTTTTAGATCGGGTATACCCCCCATCGGGGGTGGGAGCCCAAGGGTATGGTACGCCTTCGCGGAGTGGGAGTCCAAAATGACCTCCTTCCCGCCCAAAGGTACGGAGGTAGCCATAAAGCTTTTCCACCACGACAAAAAAAAGGGTCTATGTGAGAGAATAAATACCTATAATTTCTTACATAGAACGTAATATTTCTTACATTTCCTTCAGTTCTTGCACTAGTTTTTTAAGCGTTTCTGTATTTTCTTCATCCGTTTGCACCCTCCTTTCCGAAATCCTAATAAGAGCACGCCGAGCCCCGTCTTGCGTTAGTGGTGTTTCACGGCGGTATCGGCGGCGACGCGGTGAACGTCGAGGAGTGCTGAGGGGCAGGGAATGGCACAGCAGCTTCAGCTGGAGTCGTATGGGGTGGAGTTACAGGAGGTGGGGTAACTATTCTTGATGTCCCATGTTGGTGTACTATCCCATCACACAGCTCTGGAATATTCAGTATACTGATGGAAGCTGTTGAAGCATCGGAATTTTCAGCAAGATTTTGTTGTGAAGTCTGAAAATTTAAATTTACTTCTGTCATGATCTATTTCATGACAAAGGATTCTTACTTTTTTTGCTACGACAAGCTAGCCCTTGACGGCAATCTCACCTGATGATATGATACAGACTAAGATGGTAGCGGGCTAACCTGTTAGGAGTATGGTTACCATACCCCTAATTGGTCTCTACGCGACATCATGCCGGAACGCTAAATCGCTTGGCGACATGTCTTTGTCGGTAGGGTGGCTAGTTAACTAGCCACGGCAGAAGCCTCCCACCAGACCAGACTCGAGCCGGGAATCGAACCCAGGACCTCCAACATTATAATGCGACAGCGCACACGCTGCGCCACGGAGGTCGTCTATGTCCTTTCAAACATTTCATTCATTCAATACAACAAAATATATATGTTCTGTGTAGCTGTTTAACAATTTACACAAGGGGAATAAATTACAAAAAAAAAAAAATTAAATTATACTTACTTCTTCAAATGGTGCTACTAATGGTATTCCAGGCAGGCCGGACCCAAAATTTTGTCCTAAATTGTGGAGAAATTTATTTTCAATCTCAGTCAGTGCCCGGAAATGTGGTGCCCCTCCTCCAGTCTGCTGGTGTGATGATCGAGCAGTTACAGCCAACTTTTTAAATTTTTCCAATACTACAAACAAAAATATATACATAGACATATACCTAATTAGAGTCATCATTAGCTTGATAACAGACTAATGTAGGGTACTAATGCTACTGAGGGACTTTCATTAATTGTAATTGGGAACACATTCTCAAACTGCCATATATTATGAATGTCTTGATTCTCTTGAGTGGTAGATGTGGCTCGTGGGATCGGTTCCAAACCAAAAAGACACTCAAGGAGTGACGAGAAAACTATTTATTTCATCTTAAACATTTTGAATGTATTGTACACGAAACATAAGCATTATGAAATTTATATAAAATACAAAGGGCATGCCAGACATTCAGACATGTTGCTTCTACAAGCGATTGTCACGGAATGTACAAATTTGACAAAATTCAATATCAACAAATAAATCTAACATTCCAAATTTAAAGTAATTCGAACATAATACATAAACCAACCAGATCAGAGTTGACATCAAAAGAGTATGTATAATCTGCGATTACCAATCAACAGATTCGTGGTTATTTTTATAAGTTTTTGCTTTATCAAGTGTAAAATGGATTAAAAATTGAGACATAAAAACTGACAGTACAGTAGATACCTTCGTCAGTTACGCTTGTAATATTAGTATGCATTTATAGATACATCAACTCAGTTGTGCGCGCGGCCCTATGTGTGGGTAAACCTTGTACATATACAGTGACTTTGTGTGCGTGACAAGAGGTACAGTCGGGTACAAATACAAATACAGTTATTTACGGGTTATATACGGGTTTTTTTTTAAAAAAACAGTTATTTGGTAATTTAATGTTTATTTATTGAACATTATTCTGAATCGCTACTTGAAAAATCAAATGATGAATTTTCGGATTCGCTGCTCTCATCAAGGTTAATTATGAATTCTGACTCCATGTCAAAATGTCTATAGTATTCTTCTTCTTTCTTTTGTACATGTCGACAAGTATTACCCCACATCCCTTCATCAATTTGACTTAAACATTCATTTATGAGTTTCATTATTTCCGTCACATTTTGGTCGACATTACGCGAAGCAATATAATTTTTTAAAATTCCCCACACATTTTCTATGGGGTTTAGTTCAGGATGATATGGTGGCAATCGAAGAACTTTTATGCCATATCGCTGAAGTATGTCATCAATCTTGTAACAGATATAGTTTTCTTTATTTTTTTTAATCAAATCATACAGTTCAATTTTTTTCATATCTTGATTAAAAGCTATATTTTTTTCTGTCAGCCATCTCTGCATTTCTATTTTTTTGGAATTCGAATTTGGGGCTCTGTCATTTTGAACGTTATGGTATGAGGCATTATCAAGCACAACCACAGAGTTAGGTGGAAGATTCGGTACTAGACGTTCTTTTAGCCACTTTTCATAGTTTTCCGCGTTCATGTTAGAATGGTAATCACCAGAAACACTATTTGCTTTGTATGTCAATAGTGCGTTAGGTACGAAACCTTGTTCTGAACCAGCATGCACAATGATAATTCTTTGTCCTTTCGACAGGTTTCTCTTTAAAGGTGGTCCATCTTTATTACCCCATCCTTTGTTTTGAACATGATTAGTTAAGATATAGCTCTCATCTGTATATACGATACACCGATTTTCTTGACGGTATCTGAGTAAATTTTTTAGGTAGGAAAATCGTAGTTTTTGGATGTCATGCCGCTCTATAATAACACGTCTGTTATCCACAGTTTTTCGCCATTTGTATCCCAACTTTAACAAAGCTGTACGCAGAGTCGAAATACTTCCATCATAGTTAAGTTTATCTTGAAATATTCTTTTCAACTTTAGCAAGGTAGGTAACTCACGATGTTCTAAATGGTAATTTTGAATAGTGGAACGTATAACATCAACGTTAAAGTTGTCTAATTCTAACTTCTTTAAACGTTTTTTACGGTCTTTATGCGGAGATTTAAACTTAGAGTCAGATTCTTTTCCTTCAGCCAATATATTAGTAACTGTTCTCTCTGATACCCCCACTGCCATTGCTGTTCTTTTCCGTACGCTATTTAAATGTTCACTTAGTTTCGATATTAAAATTGGACTTGCACTGCAAACTGGATCACTTACTAGTTCCAATATATCTCTCGCATCTATTTTCAGAAATTCGTATACCTTAGCAATGGTTTCTCGAGTCTAAAACAATAATACGTAAACGTCAACAAGGATATATTTTTTCGTATATAGAATCATAATAAATACCTATTCATTACATCTAAATTTAAAAATAAAAAATATTTACCTGACTCCTTAAACATTTTTTCCGTGAAGAACTAGACATTTTCGTAAACGACTGTACCCGTAAGAAAAAGCGATAGGAACACGTCTTGCTCGAACGACGACTGCCGCGTCACTGCCACACGAATGAAAGTTGTATATTTACAAGCGCACGCACACATAGGGCCGCGCGCACAACTGAGTTGAAGTATCTGTACTTACTTATACACCATCCTTTCCAATCTTTTATAGCGCCATCTCCGTGGGAATTTAAATTTTCGGCTATATTTTCCTACATCCTTTTACTAAATTCTCGTGCTTGGAAAGTTTTGTAGAAGCCCTTGGCGATGGCTTTATTGGAATTTTAAAATTCCTACAATTGCTCTAGCTGGCCAAAGCTAGTTCTATGCGTCTCAACGTTTCTCTATAAAAAAAATGCACTTAAAATTCTTTGGTATTCAAGTGGTACTTAAGGATGTTCAAGGTATATGTGTTACGTGGCGTGAAAATAAAATATATTTTTAGAAACTTAATTTATGTGTACAATAATTATTCAATAGAAAAAAGAAATAGCAATAACTTTAATATTTAGTATAATAATAAAATAAACTAGGACAAAGGAACAGAGTAATCTTGACAGGAATTAGAAATAAATGTAAAATGGCGTGGATTCTAATTGCGGCCGTACACGGACTGCTCGAGCAGTTAACGACCGAGTGACGTACACGGACCGCCCGAGCGGTCGGCGTCGACTGCTCGAGCTGTCGCTACTAACCGCTCGAGCAGTTGATTTTCTACCACAGTCGAGTCATGGATTCTGATTACCACATATTTGAAACATCTAAATTATATGAAAAAGTCAATTGCAAATGCTGCTAACACGTGAGATTAGTCAAAATATATTATAGTTTTGGAATTTGCGTCGAAAAAGTACTTACCAGATTTTTTCTTGAACAAACTTTTAAAATTTCTGAAAACACCCGCCACAAACTCGACTTTTTTCACAATAAAACCGTTGAGTCAACTTTGACATTACCTTACAGTGACAAATGACGTTGACAGGCTGTCAAATGAAATAAAATAGATAAACAAATTATTATAGATTATAAATATGTTATATTTATACCTTTAGTGTTACCGTATTAAAAGTTAGAGTGCATTATTTAAAAAAACACGATGTGGTAATATATATACCTTTATTTGAATAAGGGTTAACATTCGATTGATATGAATTTTGAGTTTGACGGGGATTAGAAACAATCTGAGTGCGTGGTGTAATGAGTTTAGTGTGATTTGTATTATTTTTAAATAGAGATTGACTGGCTGTGTTCATGGATCTTATTTTCTCCACTTCTATCGTAAAACGACCTGCTGTAGTTAGGTTTGGGGAACCTAGCGTTCTCAACATCGTAACTATCTCGGAGTTGAGGCCATTAACGAAGACGCTTAAAGCGGTATCTTCTGTGGTTGCCATCCGACCTAATAATGTACCGTGTATGTAATTTCGGTGTTTAATTTTTCAATTATTTTACCACGGCATAAAGCTACTCGGTGGAAAAATTCGGTTATGCTTTCGGTTGGTCTTTGAAACATTGATTGTAGTTCTAAATTGAGATGTGAAATCGTCTCGACATTTTTCGATTAGGTAAGACATAAGGTCTTCCCATGATGAATATTGTTTACAATGGATATGAAATGAAATGAAAATGAAAATATACTTTATTGCACACCAATACAGAGGAAAAAAAAAAGAAAAGAAATAAACACACACAGAAAATAAATAGGTGCAATAGGCGGCCTTATCGCTAATGAGCGACCTATCTCGCTATATCTCTACCAGGCAACCTAGCACAAAGCAGGAAAAAAATATATAAAGTAAGGCGAGGTTGGGGTGTACAATGATAAATAGAAAATATAAGGTTAGATAAATGTACAACTAAAATATAAATAAGATAATATTTAATACATATATACAAAACAATAGTAGTAAAAAAATATAAATATATAAGATAACATAAAAATAAAAATAAAACATGTCATCAATTTAGACAGTAAAATAAATATCATATATAAGAAAATGAATAAAAACATAGTGATAATGGCAACGAGCTTAACTGATGAAAAATTCTAAAATAAATAAAAGAAACAAAGAAACATATAAAATAACTTACGGGGGCAAAAAATGTTTCTTAAGAAGCTGTTTAAATATAGGAAGTGACTGCGCCCGCCTAATATGAACCGGGAGAGCATGACAAAGCCGCACAGCTGAGATAGAAAAAGAATTAGAAAAATACGATGTGGTATGAGAACGAATTTTTAAAATAAGGTTATCGTCAGAACGGAAAGAGCGACTGTGAGAATCGCTAAGAAACTCAAACCGCTCTTTTAGATAAGAAGGAGTAGAAGGATTGAAAAGTATACAATATAAAAGAGAAAGAATGTAAGTATTCCTGCGAAGACGAATTGGGAGCCACTCGAGTTTTTCGCGAAAAACTGAGATATGGTCATATTTGCGAAGTCCAAATATGAACCGTATGCAGAGATGTTGATATCGGGATATCGGAAGCGCTTATGCCTGAGATATTGTTTAGTGCGTAAACGAGTAGGATTTGTTCCTTTTCTGTGTCTGCTAGATGAAAAGCAGATTCACAGGACCGTGATCTATAAACTTGCTGTGTCTGTTGTGTCAAATGTCGGGATGAGTTTTAAAGAGTGTGTTGATGTCCAGAGGCATTGTTATTTTGTTTTTGTTTTCTGTGTGAATAAATAATGGGTTGGTGAGTTTAGATGTGTAAGGGTATATACTCGTAGATTCGTTTTTATTGGTAGGCATGTAAAAATGGAATATAGATATAAAAATATACACAAGGAAAAATAGGAATTGCATGACTTTATTCTGTTTATCTATGGAATTTATGTTATTAATCATTTTGGGTTGTTGGGATGAGTTATTGTTTGGTATATCGTTATCGAACGGGACTACATTTAATGATAGGGGTAGTGATTATCTTATCTATTTTGTTTGCATTTATACATGTGGTAGAAAATAAGTTGTTTATGACGTTTACTATTGCGTGGGGAATAACAACACCATTAGTTAAAATTTGTTTTTCGAGAATGGCAATGCCTGTGTTAGTGTTGTTAGTTTTACATCTAATTGCGGTTTCTGATCGGCTAGCAAGAAATTGTTTATCTGGACCGTAATTACCGTCTGTGTGAATAAATAATGGGTTGATGAGTTTAGATATGTAAGGGTATATAGATTAGTTTTTATTGGTAAGAGAGGCATGTAAAAATGGAATATAGATATAAAAATATACACAAGGAAAAATAGGAATTGAGAAATTATGCCACTTACCACAGTAACACGATGATTAGAAACATTCTTCGCAGGTTCGGCGAACACTATTAAAAGCCTACGGCTACCGTGTTATTTTTAGAAAACTCATCTTTGTATTCGTCTTATAATTCGCGAATTACTTACCGACTGCGCCAAATTTGTTACGTGGCGTGAAAATAAAATATCTTTTTAGAAACTAATTTATTTAAGCGTACAATAATTATTTAATAGAAAAAAAGAAATAGCTATAACTTTGATATTTAGTATAATAATAAAATAAACTAGGATTAGAGACAAAGGAACAGAGTAGTAATCTTGACAGGAATTAGAAATAGAATGTGTCGGGATAAGGGTGCGTGGGTTATTTATAGTGCGTCTGAAGGGACAGCGTGTTATGTACAAGGGATGTTTATCATTTATTTACATTAGGACAAAAGTTTACTTATTTACTAATGTACATAATTAGATCTAGAGGTTAGTAGGTACAAATGATAACAGCTGAATTGTTAGTGATAAAACAATAGGTATTACTAAGGAGTATAGATAGTAACATTATAGATAGGTTATAGACTAAGCTTAGGACTAGGTAAGGGGTTATGTAACATATGCACATTACGTACACGTAAAGTCAATAATACTAACGTCATAATAAAAATGTACTCACTAGCACTGTACCTACGCTATTCCTAAGTAATTCAGATAAACTAAGAAACTAACTTAAAAACTATCATGAACTTTTAAACTAAAATAAAACAACGTATATCCGTGGACGAGTGGCATAGACTACTTTATTTTAAATCATTGAAAATACAAACATGTCTACAGACATTGGACAACAGGTGTCAGCACTAGTGACATATTGTGTAGATATTAGACCTTCAACACCCCCACTATATCTAACAATATGGATATATATATTTATTTATTTATTCATAAGGCATGCCAGCGACAAGTTGTATGTTACATTTTAAATCAGTCTAAATAAGCTAGTGCTAGTGCTGTTACAACTTGTCCATTACAGGCACACTCAGCATTGCCAACAATCTCCGAATAAAATTTAATTAATATTTTATAAAAATTTACAATTTAATTATGACATTGGATAATTATTAAGTATTTAAAATGTCAGACGAAAAAAGGTTACAAAATGAATAAAATTAAAATTGGGTAAATTAAATTAAAATAAAATAAAAAATTAAACAAAATAAAAATTGAACAAATTAAAAATTAAAAAATATTTACATAAATTAATCAAGCAACCAAGTACAATTTTTTCTTATAGCTAAATAAATTATCATGAAATATGTCAATGTCAGGGCATGTCAAATTATTATGTGTTTATTAAACGATTTATTGGGGCGAATTTGCCTAGGTTAGTTTTAGAGTAGTGGGGCTGAAAAACGTTTTTGATAGGATATGTAGAGTGCCTTCGTGACCTAGAGGGTTGATATACAAAAATATTACAATCTTTGAATACCTAATACATCCAAAAATTTATAATGTTTCACAACACATACAGCCTTTGTGAATACATCAGCTGGCATCTCAGCTGTAGGCAAATACTTCACATTTACAATTTTATTTACTACACATTCTCTACAAAAGTGAAACTTTATGTCTATGTGTTTTGTACGCTTGTGAAACATTGGATTTATAGTTAGCTTTTGTGCACTCTGATTATCATTGAACAAATCAATGGTATACAAATTTTGTGTAATTTCATATAGTAAGTTTCTCAAATGAACAGCTTCTTAACATGCTTCTGTAATATCCATATATTCAGCCTCGCTAGTAGACAAGGCTACAGTAGTTTGTTTTTTAGTTTCCCAAGAAATTACACAACCAGGTAAAGTGAAACAATATCCTGTATGTCTTCCTATCTATAACATTTGCACCCCAATTCAGCATCTACATATCCTTCTTATATTGAATTTCCATCAGCAGTGTACTTTAAGCCATAATTTTTAGTAAATTTTAAATATCTCAATAGACGTGCACAATGTTCTCTAGAATAGCAATTGTCAAATTGACTCAAATACCCCACTGTATAACTAATATCGCACACCTAGATAAAGAGTAGTATAACTCAAAATACATCTTTTTTCAGGAACAACAAAAAACGTTTTACTCAATTTCTATTTGACCTATTTAGAAAACTGATGTATGATGTTGTACATTATTTTATTATGCTATTTATTTTCCCAATTTCTTACCTTTAAATACAGATAATCACTGTTTTTTTAAGTTTTTTCGTGTTATATTAGTAATCGTGATTGAATAATTATTAAATATTTTTATCAATTCAAATTGATCACATATTTGTAAAATATTTTAAATTAATGTGCTCTTCATCTGTGTATTTTTCCCATAATAATTTCATGAAGAGTAGTGTATCTCAAAAGTTTTTTATTAATTGACTATAATTATTAATGAAGTAAAACATTATTTTTAGTTTACACATATTTATTTTATATGCACAGCATAGAGGACTAGCAAATAAAGGTTATCAAAAACACAGCACTTTTTTAAAGAACAAGGTAGAATTTTTTCATATAATTTAGTAACATAATTATCTTTAATCAGTATTATAATCGTATAATTCTATAAACTACAGACAAAATAGTCCGTAAGTATATTTTTTATAACAAAAATACAGCCTTTCATGGCTGTTTTAGAAATGATTTCGTCACAAAACAAGTAACTTATTCAAATTAACAATAATTATAGAGGTACTAGGTACCAACAATTATATTATGTTTGTAAATTAATTATTCAAATTAACAATAATTATAGAGGTACTAGGTACCAACAATTATATTATGTTTGTAAATATAACAAAAAAATAGTAACATGTATTAAGAGCTCTAAAACACTTAACTCTATTATTATTAGACTCTTCGGTAGGATTTTAAACTTATTAATTAAATCAGACTTTTATTTTCAACTTTTTACCTTATTATCTAGGCATCTAAAACTATAATAGTACCTACTATTATTATCAGACTCACGAACAGGAATTTAACTTTTTTTTACTTAATTAAATCTAACTATATTTTTAACATTTTACTTAAATTGTATTATATATTATCTTAAACCCTAACTCAGTCTTTCAAAAGCTGTAGGTCCTGAAACTTTTTATTCTATATCCAGTGCATTTTTGTAATAAGAATCGACGTAACTCTGTGGAATAATTTTCTTATCAATTAGTTCTGTAATATCTCGCTTTTTATTGACACCCAATGGTATTTTTAGCAAATACGCTTGTTTCAAACTTGGAGAAAATTTGTGTTCTTGTGTTCGCCTTTGATTTCGTACAAATGCTTTTTTAAAAACCGTCTCTTCATAAGAAGTTTTATAAAAAAATGTCATTGGTTGCTGCTTTTCAACACGAAGTTGTTTGATATCGTGCCATTTTATTTGTTCTCTGTCAACATTCAGAGTGAAATTGTTTCCCCATTCTTCTTGAAGGGCTTTTATATCATAGAAATTTTGATATGTAAGCTCTTCTACATGATAAGGTTTTCCAGTCTTTTTAGCTGTTCTTATTAAAGTAGCGTATTGTTGTGGACAGTATATTGGGCCTGGTTTAGTATATCTTTTGATTTGTTTTTCTATAACACTATGTACATTATCGCCTTCATTTTGCGAATGCCCACGAATCAAAAATTTATGAGTGATTGTGTTTACTCTCATGGTTGTAACAGCAAATGCGTAGGCAGACAGCAGATATTTATTTTTTTGCTGACCACAGCAGTTGTCACTATAAAATATAATGTCCAGTTCATTACCTGATGTATTTTTCTCAACTAGCATTTGTATATATTGCAATATGCAGGATCCGATTTCCACAGCACCACGTTTGCCTTGGATTTCGTCCCAAAAGTAGCATATTACATCTTTTGCATACAGGTCACTTACTGTGAAATTTAGGCAATTAATCCTCGATTTATAAAAAAACAAAGATACTTGCCCTTTAGGCAATTGCATCACGGCTTGGAGATCGTAAACTGCAACAACTACGTCTTTCCTTTTCTTGTCGGCTTCCTTTTCTGATCTAGACAGCACTTTCTCTTTCACGTGTTGGTCATAAACCTCGCGCAGTTTTTGTTTTTCTTCTCCGTTAGCATTTTTAAATGTTTCGCAAAGGTCACATGCATCTTTTTTCGGGATGTGAAAAGAAATATTAAACTGTGTATTAAAAATACGGTTAAAAGTTGATGACGAAGCAAATGGTAATCGTTCATTTTCGCGTAGATCTTTATAATCTCGGTATAGATCTGCAAGTGACTTTTCGCTTGGAATGAACTCTCTTGTTGTTTGTGCTCGAAGGTAATGAGATTCTATTCTGGGGATAGACTTGATGAAAGCGACGACACTTTCTTTTATTTCATTGTCTATAGTGGAGTGCTTCCCGTGTTTACCTCTCTTATCATCTTCTATGAAACCGCCTTCTTGTCGTTTTGAAAGAGCTGTCCTAATGTATTGGTCACTTATGTTTAGGGTATTTTTGAAAAAAGTCTTGCAGACTCTTATACGAATATCATCAACTTCAAAGAAAAATGCAGAATTGAGTGACCTTAAATTTTGGGTACTGCTGTACCTGTATTTAGGCTTAATCTCTTGTGTGTGCCTTACAATGAACTCTCTTTGTCTTTGAAGATCGCCTAGTCCCCAAAAGTTATCGAACAAGGATTTGCGTAATATTTCACTTATTTTAGATTTGCATTTCAATTTGCACTTATCTTGGCATGGAGGCTTGACCGTTCTTGCAGGGACGCTCTTATTAGTTGAACTTAGGTAAGCCTTTCCGGTATTTCGACGAGTTTTCTTAACATTTGTTGCCCAACCGGCAGGGTTTCTTGTCCTTTTCCTACCCTTTTGAAGGCTTTTAACCCTTAACTTGGCAGACTTTTATTTTTTTGAATATCAAAATAATATTCATAGCACTTAATCCTAATGACCCAAGGTGTCTAAAAAAAAACTTAAAAAAATATTCATGAAGGTAGTTTGGAAAAATCACATGTATCTTGTGGGATACATTGCCAAGAGCATTGATAAATATATTACGCTAACAATGTATCTCTACAGATACATTGCCAAATTATCTATGACTTCATTATATAATAATTTAAGTAAAAATAAATATAAAAAAACACGTTAATAATCAGTAGTTTGTATCATTTATTGAATGACAAAAAAAGATCTTCAATGAAAAAAAAATATATACAAAATAAGATTAATTTTAAAAATTCACATTATGAAAATTGTAAAAACAGTTCCTATCCGGTAACAAACACAGCCTCATACCACATTTAATGCACATAACGGTAGTCTGGCCCTTGATGCATAGTTTGCATCGTCCTTTGGACCCAAATGTAGGGAAATGATTGTACCCATCATATTTCACGTCTGCAGTTGGCCTTACGCTACAGGGTGTTTTTATAATTTTTTTTGGTGCTGGTGGTACAGAATCGTACATTTTCAATGGCTGCTGTCTGCCAGAATGTAATAGCCCTTGTATAATATGATGTCTAAACTTCTTTAAGCTCAGTCGCTTTATATCATTCATGCCAATATGTCTGCGATACAAAATCCAGCTATTGTTCACGCACATATCTAATATTTGTGAAAATATAGGTAAGTACCATCGGTGGCTTTTCATCTCCGTTCTGTACAAAGCCACCAACATATCTGCAAGGTCGACTCCACCCATATGCGCGTTGTAGTGCTTGATAATATTAGGACAGGGGACAGCAGCTCTCTGTTTTAAATTCTTATTGTACCGCTGTATAACTCCAACTGGAGTTTCGGAAACATAACTGCTTGCCACAGTAACCGCTTTGTTGTCATACCATTTGACAATACACACTTTGTTTTTATTGCATACTACTCGTGAATAAGATCCGCGACCTTTTTTTTTGAGGGCTTTATCAGATATAAGCTTTTGTTCTGCACCACGTAATCTATTTGACCTTATTGTGCCTAAGGAGAATATACCCATATTATATCGAAGCATATGAATAAGCTCTAGGCTAGTGAAAAAATTATCGAAGTATACAACTGAACATGCTGGATCAGGAATAGTTTTACATAGTGATAAGACGACTTTTGCCCCAAAGCCCAAACTCATCTCTTCTGGTGAAAATAGGTGGTATCTGAAAGTATCTTCACCTCCATATATGAGAAAATCATAAATTAAACCCGAAACGCCAGCTCTAACAAATATTTTGTACCCCCATTTGCGAGGCTTGCTCTTTATGTATTGTTTTCGATTGCCGGCTTTTTTGCCTTTATATGGCACCATCATTTCGTCAATGCTAAATCTGGTTTCATGAGGAACTTTCAAAAAGTTGGCACGTACTTTTTCAATGAGTGGCCTTACTTTAAAATATCTATCACCGTCATCAAGCAAGTTGTTGTTGAAGTGGATGTACCGTCGTATCTGCTGAAATTTTTTGAGTGTCATTACATCAGCTATTTGTGAAAATCTAAATTCCTGACACCAATAGTCAGTATAGGCCGGCATACTCACGATTCCCATTATCAAATTTATTGCAATAAAATCTTTGATATCTTGTTTTGAAAAATGAGAGCGACCGATTGTTTGAGTTGAGTATAAATTACTTTGCTCTGTAATCATATTAAGGATGTCATCGTCAAAGAAATAATGAAAATATTCTAGTGGTGTTTTAGTGGTATCTGAAGGTAACTGTTTATCGTGTATTTCAGCAATATATTCAAATTTCTTATTATTCCAATGAAATTTCAGTTGCTTTCTTTGTATAGGTGCAAGGCGCCTTACAGCTAGCCTTGGCTGTCTTGAACGTGTATTTATATTTGATGGCGATGGTGAGGCTGCTACTATTGTTGGTGACGACTCTGGTGTTTCAGGCACTATTCGGTTAAATCTAGGCCTTTTGTTTCTAAAAACATTAACAGTGGTGGTTGGTGAAGGAGGTATAACAGAGTGAAGAGAATCTTGAGCTGAAGAATCCAAGGAAAGATTTTCAGAAGCTGGTTTCATTGATACTGAAGGGCAGGAAGTAGTAATTTCGGTCACGGTAAGGTTGTTTTCGTCGTCAGAAAGTATGTGAAGATTTTCAAGAGAAGAAGGAAGCGAAGGACCAGATGAAGATTCAGTACCATCATGTTTTTGAAAATTTAAATTCTCAACTTCACTACTAGAATCCGAGCTATCTTCATCATTTGATGATTGACTATGTTTTGGCACCAATGTGAGTATTCTGCTAGCTCTTGAAAGCATATTGACCTACAACCAATATAAAATAAGCTAAACATGGATAGGCATATGAGTTAACCAGCTTGGCAGTGTGCACATACAGATACAAGACGATTTTGTAAAAGTTATTAGTAAAGCTGGCAGTGTGTACCATGAGATACACATCAAATATATACAAAAATGTTAGTTCCTTGGCAATGTGCACCAGGAGATACATTCATTAAAAAAGTCAAATGCAGCATCAACCAGGCAATTAAATAATGTCCAAAGTAATTATTATAGTGCTAAATATATTTATAATTAATTATTTTATGCACATATTCATTAAATATGTTAAAACAAGAATATTTTCATAAATTTACTTACCTTCTTGTTTGGCCACATGTCGGAACTTTAACTAAAGTGAAGTTTGACAGCTAATCAGTGCGACCAACACAGAATAATAAAGTTGCGTTCAGAAACTAAGAAATGGTCTAAACATTCTTAAAAAAATATGAAGTTTTCGCTAAAAAATAATAGCAGTAGATTTTTTTAAATTCTGATGTATCTCTATAGATACACTAACAAGAAAAGGGTTAAGATCATGAGACTGGTTTATAATCAGTTGAGAGGTGGAAGCTTCAGCAAGTGGATTTTCGTTCAAGAGATTGGCAGGATTCGGCATGGTAGATGGCATATAGTTACTATCTATTTCTGTATTACTGCTGCATGAAGAGCTGCTAGAACTACTAGACGATGAGCTATAACTGGAAGAACGAGACCTATTTCTTGTCATTTTTCTACCCCTTTGAAGGCTTTCAGGATCAGCAGACTGTTCGACCATCGGTTGAGGGGTGGACGCTTCAGCTACCAGATTAGCATTTAAAATATTGACAGAATCTGGCATGGCAGATGGCACAGAGTTGCAGAGTTGCTTCGGTGGTGAAGAGCGGCTGGAACTACTAGAACTGGAAGAGGAGGTAGTGCTGGAGGAACGAGACCTCTTTCTTGGAACGACGAGAGATAGCCTGTGAGACTTCTCTTTGGGAGGTGGGTTGAAGAGCGGATCCGCATCTGAATCATCTAAATCACTACCCTCGCTGTTAACCGGTGAAATATAGTAGGATAGTTTCACCTGGGTGCTGGTTGATGGTGATGCTAACGTTGCTGGGTTCTTTTGTAAC
This sequence comes from Lasiommata megera, assembly GCA_928268935.1. Lineage (NCBI taxonomy): Eukaryota > Metazoa > Arthropoda > Insecta > Lepidoptera > Nymphalidae > Lasiommata > Lasiommata megera. The sequence continues at coordinate 3,436,721 of OV743333.1, forward strand.
TCCATGGAGCCATTTTCCGATATTTGTTCTATCTCCTTGGTGCTCGTCGAAGGTGTTTTCGAGTTCTCTGGTAGCCTCATCTCCGCATTACTGCTTTCAGGTTCATTATTAATAGCCTCCATCGCCTTCTGTAGAAGTAAAAGGCCACGGCCCTTCATAATCTGTAACAAAAAAATACAAAGTCAATAAAATTCACGAATACTATACTAACTCAAAAATGTTTATAGATCGCAGTATTTTATTGAGGAATTATTTTTTTTTTAAATCTATTTCAAAATACAAACGCAACTCTAAATATGCCTATATCAAAACAAACTATAGCATTTATTGTTTTAGAATAATAGGCAATTTTAATTTTACCAGCAATAACAGACTAACTCAAATAGTGTAAAATAATTTCACAAACACTAAACTATTTCTAAATAGTAAAATAAAAATTACTTACTTTTGTAAGCAGTACCAGGGTAAGTTGAAATAATTTGAAGCACGCCCAAGAGACAAGACCTCTTCAATCACGAATATCAACTGAATTCAAAATAATTTACGTTTGATTACTGCGGTAACCACAAATAAAAAACTAAGTCGAAATAATTTATTATTTGGGCGTATTGACAGTATCGTTCCCTACGGCTGATATGTTGTAACTGGTAATGCGTTCCTGTTGTTGGTGGGGGGTGTACGTGGTGCTACTCGGAAAGACTGACTTACAGCTCCATCTACATTAATATTTATGGAGATTTGTACACAGGTGTCTTTGAAGTTAGTGTAATTTTCGACGCAGATTCCGATAGGCGCGAAAACTTGATTTTGAATTATTTCGAGTTGTGCGACCCTTTATCTAGGTGTGCGATATCAGGTCTGCTTGGAACTGCTAAGTACATTAGACAACCAATAACTTGCTGATATGGGAATTTACCATAGACTTAGAATGTACAAGACCAACAGTGACAGATTACGGTGTTACGAAAAATGAAATGTAAATGTGTGCGTGAAATAGTGTTGTCTTGACTCTAGCATAGTATTATCGATAGTCTTACTGGTGAAGCCAAAGGACTCTAATGAGCTAGTTCAACATATGAAAATAAAACTATCTTTTAATTAAAAAAAATCAAATACACAAATAGCAACAAAGCTGATTTCAATAACATATAAATAATAAAACATAAAATAATAAAACATTTTCACATGCGATATATTTATTTTCTATACTAAAGTGAAGTAAAGAATTAATAAAATGTAAAAAAATACATACATATACCCTATTATTACATAGAGCTGTTGGGTTGCTAGCTTGTTGGGTCCGATAATAAACTATGTCCAGTCTTCACACTTAACTCTTTAAATAATACTTGTAATACATACAAATAATTAAGAAAAAAAAGAATTTCCATTCATACATTAGCTTTCTCATTAATTCATTCAATTATTTATTAATCAGACTAATATCTATTTTTTTACACATAGCCCATGATGCTACACCACTGGGGATGGGGTCCAAACAAATTTGCCCACTGTTCTTTGTAGAGTTTTAAAAACTTACTTTGTAAAAAACTTGCTTTTGCGCTAACTCAATATTTATTGCCCTCTGAATAATATAGTCTTATTTAAGTGGGTTCTTAAAGTTTGCCTATTAAATTTCAACAATTTGTTTTCATGCTTCAATCGGAGAAGAAAATAAATTTCAATGATGCTTTTCATGAGCAGATATCTATGATCGCTTAATGGGTTTTGATCTAATATATGATACTTTAAACTATCGAATAGAAGTTGATTGTTGCGTATTACTTTTAAGACATTTTGGGCAAAAATACGGTCGTCCATCATTTTCCTTTTCATGTTTTCTCTAAAAAGTTTTTCAGCACTACAACACAATGCAACAACATCATTAGCTGGATACATCAAATACTTACTGTCTGTTTTCGAATAGTCTCTCTTAATAATTAATGAATTATTATATAAAACTGTTGGGTCCGATAATAAACTATGTACACAGTCTTCACATTTAACTCTTTTAATAATCCTTTTTACTACATACCCAGATACATACGTGACAATCATCATGGATATTTGTGATAAACTAGCGGTATGATCCATTACCACTTCATTGCCAAAATCACTTTCTTCTTCGTCTTCGGGATTGTCATTACTATTTTGCAGAAATTCATTAAAAATCTTATTATAATTTGAAGAAGTATTGATTTTGTCAATAGTAGTCGTAGGTTTATTGCCTGTTGACAATATAGTAATTTTTTCAATATCTAAGCAGTTACTGCTATCACTTATTTTAATTTCTGAATGGCAAAGCAGTCTTTTATACGCGGCTATAAAGTTTCTGACGGATGGGTTATTATTGAAACCTCCCTTTGATCTAATAGCGCTGAAAAACGTCTCCAAATGGTCTTGTGACAATTTATATGTGGGTAAGAATTTTAAATAGTATTTTTCTATGTAATTATCATACATCCATTTTAATGAAGTTATATTGATCAAAAATCCCAAAAAACCCAAACGCCTTTTGAGTATTTACTACAAGTTTTCCATTTTCACATTTCAATGATTCAAAATATACGTAGACTTCGTCGATTCTGTCAAATATACTTGGTTTATTGCCAGGACACAATGGCTTTTTAAAACCAAAGTTATTTAAATTCCTTGAGTTAAATATGTCAAAAATGTCATTCACATATAAAAGAAACTTTACCGTTGCTTCAGAATTTTCAAACTCTGAGATTTTAAGGTTCTTGTTACAAACATCAATAGCAACACCTACTGACCGGCTTAATAACTGTGCGGCCAGTCTAACTTTCATTTTCTGGGTTTTAAAATCAATATGCCGCGCAGACAATTTGTTTGCAAGATGGAGACCTTCACTTTGCTGTAAGGTTTGTAACTGTTCAATGAATTTAAAGTCGATTTTACGCCCGAGATTATCATACAGTATTTTATGATCTGCAAAATAGTTTCTAATTAGTTTGACTAGATGACATGGGTAAAATAATATATTATATCTTCTACCATTGTATATAAAATATGGTCTATATGGCTCTGAAGTTAAAGATGCACCTAGCAGTTGTGCCATATTTAAATTTGATGCTATTCCGTCAAAAGTAACTGAGACAACCTCACAATTTGAGTCTTTCAAAAGATCTAAACATATTTTTAATAACCTAGATTTTTCAGATGCTGTGAAGCTTTTAGCAGGGAAAAACCCAACAGGCAATTTCCAAAATCCATTGACGGCAACCACCATAAAAACGAGAATTTCTTTAGCAATTTCAACCTCATCACCGTACAAATCATTGCCTATATTAACATATCCATAATATTTTTTGCCTACTATTTCTGGCTCTTCCCTAATTTTTATTTCATCGATCATTAGGCTTACATAAAGAGGCTGACTCTTTGAAATTGCTGCAATGGTATTTAAAGATTCTAAGGTATATCCCGGCTCGCAATCTAATCGCAATACCATTTGCGTAAAGTATTCACATGTGGTAAGCACAGGTCAAATTTGTCCCTTATATAGACATAGCTCCTTGGGCTGTAGAAATGTACAGTTAGAGCGAACTTTTTGACTTCTTCTTCATACTGTGACGAGTGGCTAATTTTACCTGTAACTTTCCCATTTACGCGATCAATTAATTTTTGTAGCAAGTTATTTCTACATGCGATTTGTACTTCATTTCGATGATCTTTAAGACCTGGCCTACTGTTTAAATCCTTAACGACTGCTTGTAAGTCTAACAGCTGTTTACTCATTCTTTTAGGTTTAGCTTTTAAATTTCTTAAGAGCTTATTTTTTTCTGATATTTTTTTTCGTAGCTTAGAACATTTATTGATAAGTTTTCTTTTCGTTTCGTTGATAGTACTTGATTTAAAGGACCAGGCAAAGTTTCTGCTAGCGGTGGTGATAAATCTCTATTCACGTAAGAACAAGGCGTCTTTTCTTCAACTTAATCTGCAAAGAAACAAAATTTACTTTGTGAGTCATCACCTTCTTATGCTTTTGACGACCATTTCCGCAGCATTATACTTACAGGTACATCTAAAGTCTTTCATTAGGACACGTCGATGTTTCCTTTGTATGATGCATTTCGATTCAAAATGCTTACTACAAACAGTAGAATTATTGTTTGGAGTCCAGGAGCCCCTATCTATAATCCTTAACCATTTGTTACGTATCAAAGAATTGGTTGGAAACCTAGAACATAACATTATAAATATTATGCGATACTTATAGTTATTTTAGCCCCACAAAAGATTTTTTTTGATATTTCGAAAGAAAGCTATTAAAACAGAGATGTTTTTTTAAAAAATCTGCCTGAAAATATACACTATAATTTTTTTGAGAAATAGAGCAATTTTTATAAGAGCACAAAAATTGCCTATGAGCAATCACGTCAAACCTACCGGCAGACACGATTATCGACTATCGATACTTATGACGTCATCACTTTGTCAATCCCTATCGTAACCAAACGTTTTTAAATTTTACACAAAATATCCAAAAATTCTTCATTTTGCAATGTAATTTGATGAAAAGTATTTTGCCTCATTTTCAAACAAAAAATTACGAAATAATGATTATGAATATATGATTACGTCTTGTAACGTCGCATTCACTCACTGAACAAGACACCATGGTGGCAGAAAAAAGATTTTAAGTTTTAATCGTAAGATTATTAATTAAATGCACAAAATTCACCTCTACTTGGAATAGGCCCGGACGCTATGTACCCTTACTTACCCTTTGTACTCGCGTAAAAAATGACATACTGGCCTTTTGTTTCGCTATCTCTTTTTCGCTCGCGGCAGTGTCTATTAACTAAATACCTCTCGCTCCCACGCTTTATCAGTCTATTGAGCGTAGCGAAAAAATTCTATGTCTATGGAATTTACCAACATAGTTTTCCCCCTTATAGGCGCTACATACCTTCAGTTTTAACTGTGCGATTTAACTGTACAGTCCAACTGTACAAATAAATCGTAAGTCCATACAGCCTACACACCTTCAAGCAAAAACGCGCGACCTTTCAGTTTTTATCAATATGGCCTCCAGAGACGACGCTTTAGCGATCGTAGGGCTAATGTGTGTGTTAAAAGAAAATAGAAGAAAACGAAAAAAACGCGAATTGTGGTGTAAACACTGGCTTCTGTTGAGAAAATCATATTCACACACCTCCTTGATAAATGAATTGAAAATTACTCCAAAAGATTACAATAATTATTTGAGAATGAATGAGAATACCTATTTGCACCTTCTGTCTTTAGTGACACCATTAATAAAAAAGCAAGACACCATATTGGGAAATGCTATAACACCTCATGAAAGATTAACGGCAACTTTAAGATTTTTAGCTACAGGGAGATCTTATGAATGTTTAAAATTTTCTACAATAATATCGCCACAAGCACTTTCCGCCATCATACCAGAAACCTGTGAAACAATTTATAAGGTTTTACACAAGGACTACTTAAAGGTAAGTAATAAAATTACTCATATTATTATTATTATAAATTTATTTAATGAAATAAATCATCTTCTCATCACATCACATCGGTGTTGGTTACAAATCGCGATACATATGATCCAGCTGTATCCTCTGTCCAGTCCGGAATTGACAGTTGTACCGTAGTAGCACTCATAGTATCTATTATTGGCGTCTGAGGAGCTAGTGTGACAGCATAATACTGAGGCTGAGTTATGGGTGACTGATTTGGAGTACTCATATATTGCGACGGTGATGGATTAGAGTTATGAGATGGTGATGGCATAGAAATTGAAGTACTTGATTGTGATTGAATATCATTTAATATCATTGTTCTTGGAGCCATTACCCTATGTGACATTGTAAGATTTCCCATCTCAGCTTCGAATAACGTTTCGTTTATTATTTTTTCCGCTAACAACTGTTGTTGTTTATTTTTAAATTCTCGAAGTTTCAATGCTACCATTTTTCCAATAATATTGTAGCGATCCTCTTTATATGTCGGCTGTTTAAAGTGGTCCTGAACAGATTGCAAAACTTCTTTTGTTAAATCTTCATTATTCTTTCTGTTCGGTAGCCGTTTAGGTGCCAAACCATGACCAGTCGAAGTTGAAGCAATGGTTGAGATGGAAGCCGTAGGACTCGGAGCAGAAAAATTTTCAGAAACATCTAACTCCGAATGCGCTGCCTCATTTTCAGACACTGATGTTGCACCCGATGATTCCATCACGTTAATCTGTAACATTTTCTTTGTTTCAGTTTCCACGAACATGCAATGAATGGAAAGCAATTAGTGCGTTATTTGAAGAAAGGTGGAACTTTCCACATCTACTTGGAGCAATAGATGGAAAACATATTGCTATTATTCCACCTAAAGGATGTGGATCGGAATTTTACAACTATAAAAAACACCACAGCATGGTACTTATGGCTGTTGTTGACGCTCAATATCAGTTTTTACTATGTGATTTCGGTACGAACGGGCGAGTTTCAGATGGAGGCGTATTACAAAATACAAAATTTTTTGAAATGCTCCAGAATAACCAGTTGGAAATTCCAAGCGAAGAAGCTGTAAGAAATAAAATTGAATCCGTCTTTATGGCATGTTGTGCATTGCATAACTATCTAATTAAAAAAATGCCTAATTCTTATACTAATCCGGATTGTTTTGATCGAGAACAAATTGATACTGGAACCATAATCTCAGGATGTACAACAGACATTTCGACTATGGAACCTATAGAGAGAAGAAATACGGGAAACATAAGTCGGGCACCCAAAATAATTAGAGAAGAATTTATGAACTATTTTAACAATGAAGGTCAGGTTCCTTGGCAAAATAATTTTATTTGATTAAATAAAGTTATAGTTCGTTCACAATAATTGCTCAAAAATGGACTTAGCAGGTTAACAAATTAGGCCGACGATATATAAAGTAGGTAAATCCACTTGTAAACTTCCTCGTATATAAACTTGTCTACATAACATTCTAGAATTATCGGGTTTGTTTGATATACCTACCTATAATCATCGATCTCTAATAAATATCGATGCCTACAACCTTTAATGAAATAACTTTTGTATGAAAATTAATAAAATAAATTAGATTATTATTAAATTAATAGAGCTACAACTAAATTTTATTTACCTACCTCATCTTCTCTATCCTCCAAATTAGACCGACTAGGCCTTGGTATATTTTGATCGTCTAAGAAACGTGATAATGAGTAAGTAATACCATAATGTCTTCGGCGCCTGATCCAGATTTTGAGGCCATGACTTTTTTTTGCTCCTTGTTATATGTACAGCGTAGGTTATTAATTTTCTTTATAACAGCCTCTTTATTACTATTAGGATCTATTTCCCGTAGTTTTAAAATGAGCTTCTCATAAGCTGAATCTTTTTTTACCCTATTATGGTATTCCTTGCTTTTGATTTTCCACAATGAAGGCTCCGATTGGTATAGTTGGATAAACTCTTCGAGCCATTCGCGTTGTGCCATGGTCGAGCGTTGACTTTTCGTAGAAGCGATGAGTAAAGACAAAATACGTGTTCACTTCACGCTCGCTGCGACAAAACTAACGAAACTGCAGTTTTCGACTACACACTCTCAGTTATCACTGTACAGTTCTATCTGTACAGATTTATCTATTGATATTTTGATTAGATCTCAGTTAAACTGTACAGTTCAACTGTACGTTCCACACACCTAACGATTTATCTGTACAGTTTGACTGTACAGTTAAATCGCACAGTTAAAACTGAAGGTATGTAGCGCCCATTAGCGAATGAAGCTCGCTCGAAAATTACGCCTATTTTGAATTTATTCATCCTGATGAGTTGTTTGACTCCTTTATTGTACCGCTTTAGGGATGACGACATGCTCATCATATCCCCGTCACCTATAGGTTTTCCGGCTTTAGTGGATTCGAAAAACACAATGTATTCGAAGTTTCCCCAGTTTTCTGGGTAACTGCGAGTATAATTTAAAACACGGAATGGTTCATATTTGTTAATTGTCTTGTTGCTTTCTGAAGATTCCGAATCAATATCAGATTCGGATGACATTTTGTTCTTATCGATGGTTTGTTCTTCACCATCCTTTTTCCGCTTTCGCTTCGCCATTGTTATTGTATAAACTACTATTATTTTATGTTTGAGATACTCTAATATCCTATAATATATAATTACAATTATTATTTTAAAAAAGACACGATGTGGCTTCCCGCGCTTTTCCACCCACTTCAACGGAATGACAATTGACATTGACGGATGTTAACAAAATGACCGTCGCAACGTTCCGTTACACTCTTTTTTTTGCAATTCGTTATACACAGCTTTTAGTGAAATTTATTTTTATTGTAATTAATTCAAAATGCATTTACGCTATACAAAAACAGTGTATAAGGTTCAAATTTAACCCAGACAAGGCTCCTAAGCTAAAAACATAAGTAAAATCGAGTACCGGATATCTATACCCAACCCAAACACTGAACAACGGCATGAGACAAACTTGAGTAACCTCACTGTTGCGAATTAAGATCAAGAAACATTTATACTCTAAGGAGATTAAGATTGTACGTACGTAAAAAAACCACAGACCCAAACGTATACCACGTAATGAGTTGTTCCGAATCGATTATAATTGGTTTTAACGAGATGTTTTGAAAAATAAAACGTTTCATTTTGTAAGTGTACTATGAAGATGACAGCTCTTTATCGATTATGATTCGATTACCACCAACCGATTTGATTATAACATCACTAGACATGTCTAGGGGTCCATATCTTGGGGGTCAGTCTCTTCCAATTGTGCAATAAAAAATAAACTATTATTCCTTAAAGTTTACTTAATCACATTTATACATGAGTGAGAAATAAACGGTTGGATGGGTGGGTGAGTAATACGAACACATTTTATAGGTGTGTATATATATATAATATATAAAGAGATTTAGTGTATGAAGGGAATCAATTTTTCAGTGGCTCTATAATTTAGGTTACTCAGCATGTCTCTAAGCTTAACCTTGAGAGTATGCCTTTTGGAAAGCTTAAATTTTTTATTTAATATCTTATATAGAAATGGTCCCATATAGAAGAACTGCTTCTGTCTAAACGCACTTGTTGTTCGCGGAAATGGAGTCATATTTTAGTATTGCAATAATTTAAAGTACTTTTAAAATATTAGAAAAACTCGGGATAGAAAGCACTTTATTTTTAGTCTCAAACTGAATGTAAAAATGTTACTTAAATAATGAAATATTTTATTGTCTGACACAATCATATATTTCAAAGGGCCCGTGAATGGTCATTCTCCTTTAATGTCAGAATTCAACTGTACCTACTACCTACCGGAAAGCTCTTGATATATATGTGGAATAATTTAGTATGTAAGTATTTTTATTTATGAAAAACCTAATGTGGTAATATTTGTAGTTAACTATTTGCCTACCTATTTTCAGATATAAATTTATAATTGAAGATAAGAGAACAGGAGGAAATATAATAATGAAAAAGAAAGAAGCTTGGAAGGCAGTAACTGCCACTTTTAATAGTAACAGTACAACTGGACCTAGGCAAACTGATCAACTAAAAGCCCTATATGATAACATGAAACAGAAATCGCGCAAGCATGTTGGTGAAAATAATGTTAGTATAATATATAAAAACCACAACTAGCGATTTACATTATTGTAGCAGCATCAGGCATATATGTACTTAATATATATTTTTATTTTTGTAGAAATTAGAATACATAAATAGCCAGATGGATGATGTGTTAACTGAAAATGCTTTATCAAAAGCCTTACAACATAATAAAGAAGACAAGGTAATTTTTTGATTATAATGATATAGATATAAATAGGTATAGAAGCTTATTGCATACAACCTCTATAAGTACCTGTTTTTAATGAAATGTTAACTATACATTTATTACTAGGTTCATAAGACAAGTGGTGGTGCGTGGAAACCTAAGTTCACAGCCAGTGATGCCAAAGTATTGGCTATCATATCAAACCAGGTAGAACCTCTCTCCAACCCCTATCGTAGTGGGGCAGCATATTTTAAAGGTATACATTATATTAAGTCGAAATAGTTGTCTGTTGTCAATAATATAATAAATTTTTATTTACTTTCAGAGACAGTCACTGAGCACAGCTATGTTAAATTGGTAGAAACTACACACTTAACACAAACAGTGCCATTAGGTATGTTCATAATTTATGTGTCATTCATTGATGATCATTATTATTTAAAATAACTTCTAATCATAACATATTATACTTCTTTCAGATCAAAATCATAGTACATATACACCAAAAACAATAAATACCCCAAACCAAAGGTTATTCAAGGAAGGTAATGATCTCATGACTTTATTAAATATGTAATTTTATGTAAAACTCAAAATATTTAAATATTTCAGCTCCTTCAAATACGCCGTCAAGGAAAATTACCCCAGCTCGGAAAAAAATTATAAAAACTAGAGATGGTAATATATTTAAGTCCTATATTTTTATCTACTTTTATATCTTTAAATACCATCAGTTTGTACAAATTTAATATAATCCTGTCCAAGGATATTATTTATTATGACAGACTAAACAGTGCCTAATAATAATTTTAATCAATAGGATATGTTCCCCTATAAAATAGTGTTCTGTGCTATTAACAAAATTTTTAATCTTTTTCAGCAATATCCCAACATTAATCTAGCGAAGCATATAAAAGGATATATTTTAAAAATAAATGTCAAAATGCATATTTAGAGAAGAAAAGATTGATGATGCAAATTTTGCAAGATAAACAAATTCACAAACTGAAAATGCAAATTTTAAAAAGAAAATTAGAGTTAAAAGATAAAGAATTAATAAATTAATTATTGTGTAAACATACTATGTTTTATTCAGCTAGCCTTAAACTGAAATTAAAATTGTCTGAGATGAGATGAATCTGATGAATTTTCTGTTTAGACAATGTGAATTTTCACTTATTATTTCTTATATTTTATTTTATTTCTAGATATTTTCATATAAAGTAAGTTAAAATTTAACACGGAATGGGCTGTTCAACTTATATAATGTTAATTTATTTTATTAAAACAATACTGCTGTGACGAGCCGTGAGTACTAGTGTGTCCAGCAGTGCTCATTGTGTTATTTAATTTAATTAAGCAGTGATATCCCATTGAAAAAGATCTATCTATCACAGAATGCAGGTTCTCTCCGCTCATACTTCATAGATTACTTCATATGTCATAGATTTTTATACTTGTCTTTCTAAGATTACCATTGATAAACAAGATATGAGTGTTAATATATATATATATAAATAAATTTATATATATTTATATATATATATATATTTGCTATTTAAAATCTCACATTCCCATAAAGTTAAATTAAAATGATAAAGGTATGTTTGTATATAAATAAAAGAGAAAATAACTTGTGAAAATATTGTATTTACAAGAGCACTACGAAGAGATGTTTCACTACTATTTAAATAAGGCAAAATAATGTCATCTGAGCTAGAAATAAATTCCATATCATTGGGTGGTGCAGTTTCATCGAGTTCAATGCAAATATTATGCAATACAGCACATGCAACTATTACTTGCAAGACTGTAGAAGTTTTATTTAGAGTTATTCCTTTTGCCAAACAAGGGCAACACCGTTTCCAAACTCCAAAACATCTTTCTACAGTATTTCTTGTTGCTATATGGCTTTTGTTGTAAGCTTCTTGAGCATTCGTTTGGGGTTGCAAAAATGGAGTGAGTAAAAAATTTTTACTATAGTATCCACTATCCCCCAAAAAATAGTAAGGATGGTATTTTCCCATTTCAAAATCTGCACATAAGTGAGAATTATTAAATATAGTACTGTCGTGAACAGATCCAGGCCAACGAGCAATAATATCTCTTATTTTCAGAGATGAGTCACATACAACTTGGACATTAATAGAAAAGAATCCTTTCCTGCACCTATACAGTTCAGAAAATTCACCACCTCTACTAATTATTTTAATATGAGTACAATCCAAAGTTCCTGCAACACGTGGAAATCCATCAATAGCATAAAAATCGTCTGCTACTTGTCTTATTTCATGCCTATCTGGCATTTTAATATAAGTAGAGCTTAATTTTGCCAATACTCTACTAATTCTCTGAACAATACGACAAACTGTTGATTTGTGTATATTTATCAAATCACCAAGTACTTGCTGGAAAGATCCTGTAGCAAAGAACCTTAAACATATCAATAGCTGTGTTAAACCATCAATCGCTTTATTTCTTTGGGTCATTGGCTCTACTCTTATTTTATTAAGTATCAGAAGCATTGCATCTTTCGAAATTCTGTACCTCACCCGAAATTCTTCTCCATCATGTTTCGTAAATAAATTTTGACGGTCGGGAATTTGACGTCGTGGTAGGTAATTCTTCTACATCAGACAACGAAGAAAGGCTAGTCATGGACATTTTTCTACTTGAGCACTTGTAGTAACACGGAAATTAAAGTTTTAACTAATTACTGTCAAACTAATGGGCGCTACATACCTTCAGTTTTAACTGTGCGATTTAACTGTACAGTCAAACTGTACAGATAAATCGTTAGGTGTGTGGAACGTACAGTTGAACTGTACAGTTTAACTGAGATCTAATCAAAATATCAATAGATAAATCTGTACAGATTTATCTATTGAAAACTGCAGTTTCGTTAGTTTTGTCGCAGCGAGCGTGAAGTGAACACGTATTTTGTCTTTACTCATCGCTTCTACGAAAAGTCAACGCTCGACCATGGCACAACGCGAATGGCTCGAAGAGTTTATCCAACTATACCAATCGGAGCCTTCATTGTGGAAAATCAAAAGCAAGGAATACCATAATAGAGTAAAAAAAGATTCAGCTTATGAGAAGCTCATTTTAAAACTACGGGAAATAGATCCTAATAGTAATAAAGAGGCTGTTATAAAGAAAATTAATAACCTACGCTTTACATATAACAAGGAGCACAAAAAAGTCATGGCCTCAAAATCTGGATCAGGCGCCGAAGACATATATGAGCCGAAGTTATGGTATTACTCATTATTACGTTTCTTAGACGATCAAAATATACCAAGGCCTAGTCGGTCTAATTTGGAGGATAGAGAAGATGAGGTAGGTAAATAAAATTTAGTTGTAGCTCTATTAATTTAATAATAATCTAATTTATTTTATTAATTTTCATACAAAAGTTATTTCATTAAAGGTTGTAGGCATCGATATTTATTAGAGATCGATGATTATAGGTAGGTATATCAAACAAACCCGATAATTCTAGAATGTTATGTAGACAAGTTTATATACGAGGAAGTTTACAAGTGGATTTACCTACTTTATATATCGTCGGCCTAATTTGTTAACCTGCTAAGTCCATTTTTGAGCAATTTATTGTGAACGAACTATAACTTTATTTAATCAAATAAAATTATTTTGCCAAGGAACCTGACCTTCATTGTTAAAATAGTTCATAAATTCTTCTCTAATTATTTTGGGTGCCCGACTTATGTTTCCCGTATTTCTTCTCTCTATAGGTTCCATAGTCGAAATGTCTGTTGTCCTGAGATTATGGTTCCAGTATCAATTTGTTCTCGATCAAAACAATCCGGATTAGTATAAGAATTAGGCATTTTTTTAATTAGATAGTTATGCAATGCACAACATGCCATAACGACGGATTCAATTTTATTTGGCTGTAAATTTATAGCTGTATGAAAGATTCTGAAACGTGAGGCCAGAATGCCAAAGGCATTTTCCACAATCCGACGTGCTCGTGAAACACGATAATTGTATATTTTTTTATCTATTGAAGTCAATTCTGCTTGTCTGAACGGTTTCATTATATCAGATCTCAACGGAAAGGCGTCATCAGAAACAAAAACGTATGGCAAACGTCTCTGACTATTTCTTACAGCTTCTTCGCTTGGAATTTCCAACTGGTTATTATTCTGGAGCATTTCAAAAAAATTTGTATTTTGTAATACGCCTCCATCTGAAACTCGCCCGTTCGTACCGAAATCACATAGTAAAAACTGATATTGAGCGTCAACAACAGCCATAAGTACCATGCTGTGGTGTTTTTTATAGTTGTAAAATTCCGATCCACATCCTTTAGGTGGAATAATAGCAATATGTTTTCCATCTATTGCTCCAAGTAGATGTGGAAAGTTCCACCTTTCTTCAAATAACGCACTAATTGCTTTCCATTCATTGCATGTTCGTGGAAACTGAAACAAAGAAAATGTTACAGATTAACGTGATGGAATCATCGGGTGCAACATCAGTGTCTGAAAATGAGGCAGCGCATTCGGAGTTAGATGTTTCTGAAAATTTTTCTGCTCCGAGTCCTACGGCTTCCATCTCAACCATTGCTTCAACTTCGACTGGTCATGGTTTGGCACCTAAACGGCTACCGAACAGATAGAATAATGAAGATTTAACAAAAGAAGTTTTGCAATCTGTTCAGGACCACTTTAAACAGCCGACATATAAAGAGGATCGCTACGATATTATTGGAAAAATGGTAGCATTGAAACTTCGAGAATTTTAAAATAAACAACAACAGTTGTTAGCGGAAAAAATAATAAACGAAACGTTATTCGAAGCTGAGATGGGAAATCTTACAATGTCACATAGGGTAATGGCTCCAAGAACAATGATATTAAATGATATTCAATCACAATCAAGTACTTCAATTTCTATGCCATCACCATCTCATAACTCTAATCCATCACCGTCGCAATATATGAGTACTCCAAATCAGTCACCCATAACTCAGCCTCAGTATTATGCTGTCACACTAGCTCCTCAGACGCCAATAATAGATACTATGAGTGCTACTACGGTACAACTGTCAATTCCGGACTGGACAGAGGATACAGCTGGATCATATGTATCGCGATTTGTAACCAACACCGATGTGATGTGATGAGAAGATGATTTATTTCATTAAATCAATTTATAATAATAATAATATGAGTAATTTTATTACTTACCTTTAAGTAGTTCTTGTGTAAAACCTTATAAATTGCTTCACAGGTTTCTGGTATGATGGCGGAAAGTGCTTGTGGCGATATTATTGTAGAAAATTTTAAACATTCATAAGATCTCCCTGTAGCTAAAAATCTTAAAGTTGCCGTTAATCTTTCATGAGGTGTTATAGCATTTCTCAATATGGTGTCTTGCTTTTTTATTAATGGTGTCACTAAAGACAGAAGGTGCAAATAGGTATTCTCATTCATTCCCAAATAATTATTGTAATCTTTTGGAGTAATTTTCAATTTATTTATCAAGGAGGTGTGTGAATATGATTTTCTCAACAGAAGCCAGTGTTTACACCACAATTCGCGTTTTTTTCGTTTTCTTCTATTTTCTTTTAACACACACATTAGGCCTACGATCGCTAAAGCGTCGTCTCTGGAGGCCATATTGATAAAAACTGAAAGGTCGCGCGTTTTTGCTTGAAGGTGTGTAGGCTGTATGGACTTACGATTTATTTGTACAGTTGGACTGTACAGTTAAATCGCTCAGTTAAAACTGAAGGTATGTAGCGCCTATTAAACATATCAATAGCTGTGTTAAACCATCAATCGCTTTATTTCTTTGGGTCATTGGCTCTACCCTTATTTTATTAAGTATCAGAAGCACTGCATCTTTCGAAATTCTGTACCTCACGCGAAATTCTTCTCCATCATGCTTAGTAAAT
This sequence comes from Lasiommata megera, assembly GCA_928268935.1. Taxonomy (NCBI): domain Eukaryota; kingdom Metazoa; phylum Arthropoda; class Insecta; order Lepidoptera; family Nymphalidae; genus Lasiommata; species Lasiommata megera. Next base: position 3,452,454 of record OV743333.1, read on the forward strand.
AAATTTTGACGGTCGGGAATTTGACGTCGTGGTAATTCTTCTACATCAGACAACGAAGAAAGGCTAGTCATGGACATTTTTCTACTGGGTTGGGTATAGATATCCGGTACTCGATTTTACTTATGTTTATAACTTAGGAGCCTTGTCTAGGTTAAACTTGAACCTTATACACTGTTTTTAGATAGCGGAAATTCATTTTAAATTAATTACGATAAAAATAAATTTCGCTAAAAATTGTGTATAACGAAATGCACCAACAATGCATTTGTGAATTAGTTACAAAAAAAAGTGTGTAACGGAACGTTGCAACGGTCATTTTGTTAACGTCCGTCAATGTCAATCGTCATTCCGTTTCTTATAGTGGTCACGTGAATGTTATTTATTGTGTTAAGTGTTGTGTTTTCACTGTTTTTTCGACGACGTTCTGCTCTGTTTTTGGACTTTTTTGGACTTTATTGATCGCTTTTACGTTTGACCTTGGCTTTAGCTTGCAGATGTAGTAGTTGAATACTTGTGGAGGCGAAATGTTGAAAAATATAAAAAGGATCCGTTCCTTGAATAATGCAAGCTATAAAACATGTTTAAATAATTAATTAAGTAATTAAAATAAAACTTCCATAGTTTCATTTACCACTATCATAGCAAAAAGGTATATTTAACATAGTATAATTAACATATTATTGGTCAAAAAATATTTTAAAAGGTTAGAACATAAACCATTGGAGCTGAGCGGAGCGAGGCAGGATATTTAATACATAGGTCAAAATCTATTTTAAGAAGCTAGGTAAGGTTAGAACATAAAACCCATTGAGAGCAGAGCAGAGCGAGGCGTCCCCTATAATTTGACATGAAAATGTATATTTAACATAGGATATTTAATATATAGGTTATAATCTGACAGGAAAAGTTATATTTAACAGGATATTTAATACAATGGTCAAAATCTGTTTTAAGAAGCTAGGTTAGGTTAGGTTAGAACATAAAAAATCCATTGAGAGCCGAGCGAAGCGTAGCGGAGCGAGGCGTCCCCTACAATCTGGCACAAAAAAGGTATATTTAATATAGGATATTTAATATATAGGTCAAAATCTATATTAAGAAGCTAGGTTAGGTTAGGTTAGAACAAAAAAGACCACCAAAAGGGTATATTTAACACTGGATAAGTATTAAATAGGTCAATAATCCTGTGTAAAAATAGTAAGGTTATGATTTCTAAAAAAAATCATTATTCAAAAACTATAATTTTCCGCCAAAGGGGAAAGGTGGAGAGGGGCTTACCCTACCTCCCCCTCTCCCCCCTACCCCTGTCACCCCCCTACGCGAGTACCGGATATCTATACTTTACCCTTTCTACTTGAGCACTTGTAGTAAGTAACACGGAAATTAAAGTTTTAATGAACGATTCTTGACCAATTAAAATTTTAACTAATTACTGTCAAACTAAAGACTCATTAGGTGCTAATGGGCGCTAATGACATTTTGTGTAACTTCACGTTAAGGGAGTGTTTGACATTTCATTAGATAAATTTAACGGACCATTAAAATTTCTCATACTTTTTTTTTGTGCAACCATTTAACGAAAGATTAGGGTATAATGTGGGCTTTAAAAATTAAAGTGAGTTTGTGCAACTGACAGTGAGTCACGAACATTGCATTAATGTAGCTGCCACGGTGTGTGACATGAATGCAGTGAACAAAAGGGCTCTAAACATTTTAGTGGCCACTGCTAACTGTTCACAATTTAAATTAAATACTAAAAAAAATATTACAATTTTCGACACACCTCACTTAATAAAGTGTTTCAGAAATTTATTTCTGAAGTGTGATATAGAATGCCCAACAAATATAACATCTGGTACTGGAAACCAGGGAAAAGGTAAATGTTACTCTTTATATATAACTATCAGTTCTTTATGTAATAAGAAAGCTATCTGATGTGGCAATAAACTGATCATGATGTATATATTTATACTTATTGTTTCAGGTGTAGCCAAAGTGGGGTCACATTGTCAAATTCTATGAACTGGACAACTCTAATCCATATTTGGTATTTGCACCTCTCTCACACAAGAACATTTAAATCCAAATACTAAACAGAAAATGAGGGTAAAACTAGCAGTTCAAGTGCTGAGCCACACAATTGCTGCTGGCATGTTTGCTAAAATAGCCCAAGGTAACTTGGTTCTTTATTATCCATCTAAAGGGGTTAGTAGCCAAATGACAGAAAAAGAATAGTTTTTTGCTACCTACTTACCTTGATAGTATTTTGGGAAACTAGTATTAAATAAATAAATACTTTATTATAATATTGATGCCTGTGTGAAATTAGGCTTTTAAAGTCCTTCTTGAGAACTTTACTGTTCTGGGATAAAGAACGGAATATATATATTAAATCACAATAATAAAATATAATATGTTCTATTACAGGTGATTTAACTGCTGAAGCGGCTGCGACTGCAGATATTACATCCAAAATGGACAAACTGTTTTACTCTCTGAACAGTGACATAGTGGATCTGCGAAGAGGAAAGCCATTTTCAACCAATTTTAAAGATAAATCACCTCGTTTAGTATTTATAAATGAAATGAAAAGATTTTTATCATCGCTCAAATTTATAGGCTCCATAAGCTCCCCACAATCATAAAAAGGTTGGCAGGATACAATGATTATAAAGATTCTTTAAATTAATCTAACAAAAAAATTGTCCTAGAAGAATTTATTAATAAATTCTTTCTTTACTTGTAAAAATGTTTGTTGTAGTTGTAAGATTCTATGTTTTATAATAAAGCAATTTTGACGAAAATACAATTATTTTAATTTTTTTTTTAACCGACCACCAAGTTATTTAATTAAAAAATTAATAAGGCTGTTTGTCTACAAAAGCAGAGCTGGAAAATTGTAACACATAAAAAAGGTAAATTAGTGTGCAATTTTTATTTACGTTGGTTACGATTTTTCAGTTCTGCTTTTGTGGAGCTAACACATAAAAAGGTAAATTAGTGTGCTATTTTCAATTACGTTGGTTACGATTTTTCAGTTCTGCTTTTGTGGAGCTTTCGGTAGCTTTATTAAATTCTTGAAAATAATTAGATTTTGAATTTCCCGCGTAAATTTGTATTATCTGCTCATTTTGAATTTCCCGCATTTGCGAGTTTTTAGGGGGTCTGCCAGAGATGGCGCTGATTTCATGAGAATTTATTTGTACGTAGTTAGCATTCTTCTCCCTAGAGTATAAATGTACCTTGGACAGAATGCAATCAGTCTCATAGAATGATTATGACTAGATTCACATCACTGTGTTGCATTGTGTTGTGGCGGCGTCTGTCGTGGCTAGGGAATGCAATCCGCATAACCCGCAATCCGAAAAATCCGAATATCCGTACATTTTTGACATACTTCCAAATTCTTATTTGTAAATCGAATCCGGATTTTTCGAATAATAAATGAAATGTAAAAAGTCGGAAGCAAAATTCAAACTATGTCAACGGACTTTTAAGATTAGAGGCAGTACATCAACCTTGCACCACATATGCACCTTAAAAATTTTCATGCCATAATTCGAAGTTCTTGTACTGCTACGACAAGCAACAGTAATGCTTATGACGATAATTTGCCTTTGGTCGAACGTCAAAAAATTACCGATGATTTTAAAGTGAAGACTGGCTATAATAGGTTATCGCGAGGAGTGTTTCCTTGGATGAAATTGCATTTAGGCTCTTTTGCACATACGAAGATCTAAAAAAACTTTTGCGTAAAGGAGGGTATACAAAACTGTCAAATTCACAGTGTCACAGAAACTTTGTTATACATCTACATAATGAATTTTTCAAAGTCACCGGCTGGTGAAGTTCTTTAAGCCAACTAAAAGTGAAATAGAAAAAGTAATTTGCAGAACCGTTGAAAGCTGTAACAATCATACAGAAGTACCTGACAAATCGCATGAAAGTTCGTACAGAGAACCAGAATTTTTCAATCAAGAAATGTCTTTTCGAGAGAAACTGGCATTTCTTTGAATTTTCAAGTTTTATTGATTTTTTAATGTTTTCTTGATTAAAGTTAATTTAAATAGTAATTATAGTAAAATATGTACCTGTGATTACTCAAAGTCCATCCAGCATCACTTGAAATAATTGTTTAAACTGTGTTTCCATATAAATATATTTTGCCACATCATTGCCTAACTGTCACTGATTCTATCATACATTTCAAATTTACAAAAACAACAACTTAACCCTTCTTCAAAACCTTTATTCAAATAAGGGAAAATATATTACCACATCGTGTTTTTTTAAATAATGCACTCTAACTTTTAATACGGTTACACTAAAGGTATAAATATAACATATTTATAATCTATAATAATTTGTTTATCTATTTTATTTCATTTGACAACCTGTCAACGTCATTTCAGGGGTCTATTATCAAAAGTAACAAACTCCACTATTTTTTGTTTTTTTGTTTTTTAAACTTTCATTTTGTCTATGGACTTTACTTCCATGTACTAATTTCACTCTGCATTAAAAACAACTCCAATAGAAAAATGACTTTTAAAATATGACTCATCATCAAACATAGCAATCTCCGTAAACGCACCTGTCAAAGTCAACAATCTCAGTTTTAATAAGAATCCAGTATGGCGATTTTGTGTTTTTGGAGTTTGGTTATTGTTACGATATTTTGATTATCAGTAAATAATCTTATTATTTTTAAACTAAATACATTAAATTTTACATCATGGAGGTTAATTGTTGGGTTGGATTTAGAATCGTGCGGCAGGAGTTTCGGGGAGAAAGATGTTTTATTCGGTAGAGGTTTGGTCCCCGATTGTCACAATAGCACTCGCATTACAAGGTAATTCACTTTTTTCGAGAAAACCAAAAAAAACTAACATAACCTAAAAATAGTTAAAACATCGAAAAAATAATGCAATATTACGGGAGAGCTAGATAGCATATATAATTTTGTATAAGTGCAACAAGGACGTAAGATCATGTCAAAGACTAGTGTCACGTGGTCTATGCTCTCTGTCAACTGTCAAATCATAATATGACGAACTACTAATTTCTAATGGTAAGAAAACTTCACACTTGGAAACGACATGAGCTGATGTAGGTCGAATAGTGTGACAGAACCAAATTGGCCAACCCCTACTCCACGTAGTCTTGTCTGCCCTACCCCTAGAGTGTTTTTATGAAGTGCGAAGCCAGAAGCTCGCGAAGGAGGTCCTGAATGAAGCGAGCCTACGAGGCAGAGTGGAGCGAAGAGGGGAGGTGGCGAGCGGAGCGAGCCGGCGACCTTCGTAGCGAAACGAAGGTCGAGTAGGTGAAGCTGAATGAAGGGGCGACGGAGCGAGTCGTCTGGCGTAGCCCATTTGATTTGTAGCTCTCCCGTAATATTGCATTATTTTTTCGATGTTTTACCTATTTATAGGTTATGTTAGTTTTTTTGTTTTTTCGAAAAAAGTGCATTATCTTGTAATGCGAGTGCTATTGTTACAATCGGGGACCAAACCTCTTTCTCCCCGAAACTCCTGCCGCACGATTCTAAATTTTAACCACAGACCACAAAAAAATAAAAATACTGTGACAGTAGTCTTTGACATTATCTTACGTCCTTGTTGCACTTATACAAAATTATATATGCTATCTAGCTCTCCCGTAATATTGCATTATTTTTTCGATGTTTTACCTATTTATAGGTTATGTTAGTTTTTTTTTGTTTTCTCGAAAAAAGTGAATTACCTTGTAATGCGAGTGCTATTGTGACAATCGGGGATCAAACCTCTACCGAATAAAACATCTTTCACCCCGAAACTCCTGCCGCACGATTCTAAATTTTAACCTAATTGTTTGCCCGTGGATAAAAATAAATCCAGAAAACGTGCCAGACAACCCGAAAAATGGAAGGCAAATATTGCCAAAGCTAACAGGTAAGGACAGGGCCGGATTCGTTATTAATGAATAATCATCATGTTAATGGTTCAAATAATTAATTGATATTATAATTATTAGTAAATAATGTATTATGTATTTTGTAGATATAAACCGAAAGCGATGCCGGAAATTACTTGTGATTATTTTAACGGATGGTATAAATGTAAAACGTTAAAAATGACTGATATTAAAAAATTACATGAAGTTTTTTATAAAAATAGTAACAACACCTATCAAGATGCGTTATTATTAAAACACTGTCATACCGCTCCAACTAAAAGAAGAAGACCAAAGAATGATAAGCATTCGAGAAAATGTTTTACCACCAAGTTCACCGTTCCAGCTCATTCCACTAAGAAAGTCATTCTTGTGTGCCAAAAAACTTTTTTAACAATTTTGGGTTTAACAAGATACAGGATTCAGTACATTATGAAGAAACACTTTGAAACAGAAGAATTCCCGACAGAGAAGAGAGGTGGTAATCACAAGGAACATTTATATTCGGAAATAAAGAAAAGTGTTTGTACGTTTATCACATCTTTGAAATGTACTGAACCACACTACTGCCGTAGTTCTTCATATGTAAGAAAGTATCTACCGAGTGAACTCAATATAAAGAAGCTACATAAAATGTATATTGTAAAAAATGCAGGAAAACCTTGTGCAAAAATAAATCTTTTCAGGAAAATCTTCAACACTGAATTCAATCTTGGCTTTGGATCACCTCGAACTGACATATGTTCGACATGTTTACAATTTGATGAAAAAATAAAAAGAGAAATAAATCTGCAAGAAAAGAATAATCTAATCATGCATAAAAGAATGCATGTATTAAGAGCCAAGGCATTTTACTCACTGCTGAAAGAAAACCCGGCAAATACTAAAATAATATCATTTGATTGCCAAAAACAACAACCATTACCAAAAATAGCAGATCAGTCTGTTTATTATTCCCGCCAGTTATATTTTCATAACCAAACTGTTGTTGAAGGTTCTTCCAAAGATCCATTAAAACCAGAAAATGTATTTGCTTTTACATGGACAGAAGAAGAGTATTTGCTATACTCTTCTTCTGTCACGAACACCATAGCATCTATAATCTACCATCGTCTTAATAATACAGACTTCACAAACATTTCTACCCTACGATTGATTGCAGATGGCTGTGGTGGTCAGAATAAAAACTCAATCTTAATGTCCATGTGCTGTAAATGGCTACTAGAACATAATTCAGTAAGCCACATTGAGCTAGTGTTCCCTGTTACAGGTCACTTCTACTTGCCTTCTGACCAAATTTGGTCAAATTGAAAAAGAAATTAAGAGAAAAGAAGTTATCATACATCAGCAATATCCCAACATAAATCTAGCGAAGCATATAAAAGGATATATTTTAAAAATAAATGTCAAAATGCATATTTAGAGAAGAAAAGATTGATGATGCAAATTTTGCAAGATAAACAAATTCACAAACTGAAAATGCAAATTTTAGAAAGAAAATTAGAGTTAAAAATAAAGAATTATTAAATTAATTATTGTGTAAATTTACTTCGTTTTATTCAGCTTGCCTTAAACTGAAATTAAAATTGTGTGAGATGAGATGAATCTGATGAATTTTCTGTTTAGACAATGTGAATTTTCACTTATTATTTCTTATATTTTATTTTATTTCTAGATATTTTCATATAAAGTAAGTTAAAATTTAACACAGAATGGGCTGTTCAACTTATATAATGTTAATTTATTTTATTAAAACAATACTGCTGTGACGGGCTGTGAGTACTAGTGCGTCCAGCAGTGCTCATTGTGTTATTTAATTTAATTAAGCAGTGATATCCCATTGAAAAAGATCTATCTATCACAGAATGCAGGTTGGTTCTCTCCGCTCATACATCATAGATTACTTCATATGTCATAGATTTTTATACTTGTCTTTCTAAGATTACCATTGATAAACAAGATATGAGTGTTAATATATATATATAAATAAATTTATATATATATATTTGCTATTTAAAATCTCACATTCCCATAAAGTTAAATTAAAATGATAAAGGTATGTTTGTATATAAATAAAAGAGAAAATAACTTGTGAAAATATTGTATTTACAAGAGCACTACGAAGAGATGTTTCACTACTATTTAAATTAGGCAAAATAATGTCATCTGAGCTAGAAATAAATTCCATATCATTGGGTGGTGCAGTTTCATCGAGTTCAATGCAAATATTATGCAATACAGCACATGCAACTATTACTTGCAAGACTGTAGAAGTTTTATTTAGAGTTATTCCTTTTGCCAAACAAGGGCAACGCCGTTTCCAAACTCCAAAACATCTTTCTACAGTATTTCTTGTTGCTATATGGCTTTTGTTGTAAGCTTCTTGAGCATTCGTTTGGGGTTGCAAAAATGGAGTGAGTAAAAAATGTTTATTATAGTATCCACTATCGCCCAACAAATAGTAAGGATGGTATTTTCCCATTTCAAAATCTGCACATAAGTGAGAATTATTAAATATAGTACTGTCATGAACAGATCCAGGCCAACGAGCAATAATATCTCATATTTTCAGAGATGAGTCACATACAACTTGGACATTAATAGAAAAGGATCCTTTCCTGCACCTATACAGTTCAGAAAATTCACCACCTCTACTAATTATTTTAATATGAGTACAATCCAAAGTTCCTGCAACACGTGGAAATCCATCAATAGCATAAAAATCTTCTGCTACTTGTCTTATTTCATGCCTATCTGGCATTTTAATATAAGTAGAGCTTAATTTTGCCAATTCTCTACTAATTCTCTGAACAATACGACAAACTGTTGATTTGTGTATATTTATCAAATCACCAAGTACTTGCTGGAAAGATCCTGTAGCAAAGAACCTTAAACAACAATGGTTTAACACAGCTATTGATATAGCTGTGTTAAACCATCAATCGCTTTATTTCTTTGGGTTATTGGCTCTACCCTTATTTTATTAAGTATTAGAAGTACTGCAAAAGAAAGAAAGAAAATTTCTTTAGAAATTCTGTACCTCACCCGAAATTCTTCTCCATCATGTAAATAAATTTTGACGATCAGGAATTTGACGTCGTGGTAATTCTTCTACATCAGACAACGAAGAAAGGCTAGTCATGGACATTTTTCTACTTGAGCACTTGTAGTAACACGGAAATTAAAGTTTTAATGAACGACTCTTGACCAATTAAAAATTTTAACTAATTACTGTCAATCTAAAGGCTCATTAGGTGCTAATGGGCGCTAATGACGTTTGGTGTAACTTCATGTTAAGGGAGTGTTACATTAGTAGTTGAGTACATTTCATTAGATAAATTTAACGGACCATTAAAATTTCTCATACTTTTTTTTTGTGCAACCATTTAACGAAAGATTAGGGTTTAATGTCGGCTTTAAAAATTAAAGTGTGTTTGTGCAACTGACAGTGAGTCATGAACATTGCATTAATGTAGCTGCCGCAGTGTGTGACATGAATGCAGTGAACAGAAGGGCTCTAAACATTTTAGTAGCCACTGCTAACTGTCCACAATTTAAATTAAATACTAAAAAAAATATTACAATTTTCGACACACCTCACTTAATAAAGTGTTTCAGAAATTTATTTCTGAAGTATGATATAGAATGCCCAACAAATATAACATCTGCTACTGGAAACCAGGGAAAAGGTAAATTTAACTCTTTATATATAACTATCAGTTCTTTATGTAATAAGAAAGCTATCTGATGTGGCAATATACTGATTGTAAAATGCTTATACTTGCCACTCTTAGTAACTATCTACAACACCAGCCCGTGGACACGTCCGTTCTCCACACCGGTTGACAGTTGACTCCCCGTACTACAATCCTACGTCCACTGCCTGTACACTACATCCCTTCCTTATTTTAATTCAATTTAAACCATTTAAATTAAAGTAGACAGCAGACTCTTGACATATTTATTAATTACTCATGCATAATTATACTTACTTATAACAATAACATTACAAAATTTATAATGAAATTATTATCAATCACCTGCGGAATTTACGATATTCTAATCTCCATTCTCTACACTCTTTAGGTGGATGACATTCCTTCGATATTCTTTCCCTGTGTTTCCCTTTTCCTTTGTGTTTTATTTGTTATCCTTTACCATGTTCCTCAAGTAACCCTTTTCCCCTATCCCTAAATTGCAATCAACTGCTTTCCTTGTCCCTCACCGTTTATCATTATTACATGTCAATATCGAAGGGTATCCTAGCCGGGAGAATATTTCTTTTAATTGCTATTTCGTTATAACGACTGTAGTAATCGACAATAATATGCATATAATCATTTGATGGTAGGGGTCCTAAAAAGTCTACCGTAACTTCAATCTAGGGTTCGCCAGGGAGATCTCGTCTATTAATAGGATGTGGCGGTTTAGATGCTGAGACAAGTGTGCATCCTCTAGAAGCTTAGATTCGATTCTCAGCATCTTTATCAATTTTGGGCCACCATACTTGAGTTCGAAGGCGATTCTTCATGGCGACTATTCCAGGATGGCCTTGATTAGCTGCTTCTATGACCCTTAGTCTTAACTTCTTAGGGATAATAATAAGTTATAAAGATAAGTTTACCCCCTCGAAGGGCTATATTTATTTCAAAGCAGATTTCTATCTAACAGGCTTTATAGCCATTTATTAACTCATCCATTTCTTCATCTGGGTTATAATAACCCAGAGTCTGTATATTCGTCGTTTCTCGTTTCTTTAGACTTTCAAATGTCTCGTCATGAGCAGCTGTCCAATATTTTCGGATATTTGCCGATTCATTCAACTTCAACCGTATTATCGGTTTCCCTGAAGACATCTTTCTGAGCACATTCAGCTCAATGGCCGTTTTTTCCAAGAAGGTTCTGCGTTCCATTTCGGATGACTTAAAATTTTGCATTTATACCCAATCTACCACTGACTGTTATATTGGCATTAAATGAGCATGTATTGTATTTTGACTACCATACGGCAACAGTATCTTTTCAAGAGTCTTCACTTCGTTTGTAACCTTAACTTTTTTTGCTTTTTATTTTTAATGCCCATGATGAATCGATTAGCATATCTACGCCAACATCACCGACTTGCAATTGATGACTGAATCTTCATCCAGCTGAAAAACATACGCCACCTCTTCAGAATCTTTATGAGTTTTATAAAATTTTGATCTCTTTGTCTTGTTAGAATTATCATCTCTTCTTGTTTCTGTTCTTCGTTAATGTGGTTTTGTTTTGCACTGGTCTTTAAAATGCCCAATAATACCACATTTCAAACATTTATTGTTTTTAGCTGGACATTCACTATCATAGGATAAATGTTTGTTATTGCCACATCTGAAACATGTTTTTCCAAAACGCCGACTCATTGAAAGGTTTTTAATGTTTACTTTGTTTATATCCAATATATTGACATCAATCACTTTACTTTGGCCAGGGTTTTCAAACTGTTCAAGCTGCCTATTTACAGTTTCAAGTGTAGTCGCAATATTAACGACTCTTTGCAGAGATATACTGTCACCCTCCGCCAAGATTTTCTTTCTTAATTCCGCACTGCAGCTTTTCTCAATAATTTAATCTATTAGGTGTTCTTTATAGCCGTAAATTTGCATTTGTCAGCTTGGTTTCTACGTAAGTCTTACAAGGAAAGTTTCAAACCTTTCCCCTTCTTCTTATTTCATAAGTCTAAAGATATATCTTTCATAGTATCTACTTTGTTGTGGCGAAAAGAATTCATTTAACTTCTCTATTGCGACATCATAGACATCGACGCCCTCTGTTTCTTCCGCATGAGCCCCTGGCAAGTTATAGTAAACTTCTTGCAGTTTGAGACCGCCAATATGCAGAAGGGTAGCTCGTTTTCTTGTGCTTCTTTCAGTATTAGCCGCTATAAAATATACTTCCAAAGCCCTTCTCCATTTTTCCCACCTAACCCCAACGGATACTGGGTCGCCCTCACATTCAAAGTTATCCAAGCTTGGAAGTGCCGATGTCACTTGAGACATTTCTAATCTGGAACAATACCCTCTCCCATTATATCACTTGACCTCTCTTATTGGCCTTAACATTTCTAATATATTTCTAAGCACAGTCTATATTATTGACTGTCCATATTGAGACAATCTGTATAGCCTCCCTTATTGGCCATTTAAATACAGTATTTCTTATTGATCTGATACAGCAGACAGTCTTTCATATTGGCCACTTAAATGACTCATTGATCTCATAAGCCCATAATCTTTTGTATTTACCATTTATATAGACTATCTTATTGACCTCATATTAAGCCCATAGTCTTTCTTATTGACCATTTGAATGCAGTCTATCTTATTGACTTCATAAACTCATAGTCTATCTTATTGACCATTTGAATGCAGTCTATCTTATTGACTTCATAAACTCATAGTCCATATTATTGACCATTTGAATCCAGTCTATCTTATTGACCTCATAAACCCATAGTCTTTCTTATTGACCATTGGCCTCAGTCTATCTCATTGATATCATAAACCCATAGTCTTTCTTCTTGACCATTGGCTTCAGTCTATCTTATTGACCTCATAAACCCATAGTCTTTCTTATTGACCATTGGCTTCAGTCTATCTTATTGACCTCATAAACCCATAGTCTTTCTTATTGACCATTGGCTTCAGTCTATCTTATTGACCTCATAAACCCATAGTCTTTCTTATTGACCATTGGCCTCAGTCTATCTTATTGACCTCATAAACCCATAGTCTTTCTTATTGACCATTGGCCTTAGTCTATCTTATTGACCTTTTGAATGCAGCCAATCTATCACAATCTTTATTCAAATAGTCTTTTAAAGGCACACCATGACGCGCCAATAATTTACACAGCAGTGATCCGATGACGACAACTACATTCGCAAACTTAAAACTGAGGTTAAAAACCCGATGAGGGTTAAAAACCCGCCCCAGTCCAAGAAGCCCATAACCACTTAGCCAGGTAAACTTTCTCCTTGTAATTACCATCTCACTTCAAATGACGTAGACATATTTGTAAACCATACTTGTTCAAATACTGTAAATTCCTTTAAATCAATTATAATTCACCATCACATCATACACATCTACCAGAAACATGTTTATATTAACATACATACTGCATCGTTGTTAACATTTCAATAAACATAATCTTAGATTGTTTACATTTATATTCACATCTGATGTTGGACAAAGTTTATAGATAAAAATCTATAGAGGTAGGTTCCAACATAAAACATATTTCATGGAACAGGTACAAGGCTGCTATTATAAAAATGGTTCCATTGTTAGATGAAATATTTGTTTATTTATCTTAACGGCTCGTAAGTGATAACAAGGCGCCTATTGTTATTCACACTTGCATGAATCTGCATGTCTTATCCCTTTTTTCCATTGATTGATAAAATAAATATTTTACATGGGTACATACGTTTTCCTCGTCGCCACTTGTAAAATGCTTATACTTGCCACTCTTAGTAACTATCTACAACACCAGCCCGTGGACACGTCCGTTCTCCACACCGGTTGACAGTTGACTCCCCGTACTACAAATTACAATCCTACGTCCACTGCCTGTACACTACACTGATCATGATGTATATATTTATACTTATTGTTGCAGGTGTAGCCAAAGTGGGGTCACATTGTCAAATTCTATGAACTGGACAACTATAATCCAAATTTTGTATTTGCACCTCTCACACAAGAACATTTAAATCCAAATACTAAACAGAAAGTGAGGGTAAAACTAGCAGTTCAAGTGCTGAGCCACACAGTTGCTGCTGGCATGTTTGCTAAAATAGCCCAAGGTAACTGGTTCTTTCTTACCCATCTAAAGGGTGTAGTAGCCAAATGACAGAAAAAGAATAGTTTTTTCCTACCTACTTACCTTGATAGTATTTTGGGAAACTTGTATTAAATAAATAAATACTTTATTATAATATTGATGCCTGTGTGATATTAGGCTTTTAAAGTCCTTCTTGAGAACTTTACTGTTCTGGGATAAAGAACGGAATATATATATATATATATTAAATCACAATAATAAAATATAATATGTTCTATTACAGGTGATTTAAGTGTACTCCCCACAATCATAAAAAGGTTGGCAGGATACAATGATTATAAAGATTCTTTAAATTAGTCTAACAAAAAAATTGTCCTAGAAGAATTTATTAATAAATTCTTTCTTTACTTGTGAAAATGTTTGTTGTAGTTGTAAGATTCTATGTTTTATAATAAAGCAATTTTGACGAAAATACAATTATTTTAATTTTTTTTTAACCGACCACCAAGTTATTTAATTAAAAAATTAATAAGGCTGTTTGTCTACAAAAGCAGAGCTGGAAAATTGTAACACATAAAAAGGTAAATTAGTGTGCAATTTTCAATTACGTTGGTTACGATTTTTCAGTTCTGCTTTTGTGGACAGGTAGCATATTAAATTCTTGAAAATAATTAGATTTTGAATTTCCCGCGTAAATTTGTATTATCTGCTCATTTTGAATTTCCCGCATTTGCGAGTTTTTAGGGAGTCTGCCAGAGATGGCGCTGATTTCAGAATTTATTTGTACGTAGTTATCATTCTTCTCCCTAGAGTATAAATGTACCTTGGACAGAATGCAATCAGTCTCATAGAATGATTATGACTAGATTCACATCAATGTGTTGCATTGTGTTGTGGCGGCGTCTGTCGTGGCTAGGGAATGCAATCCGCATAACCCGCAATCCGAAAAATCCGAATATCCGTACATTTTTGACATACTTCCAAATTCTTATTTGTAAATCGAATCCGGATTTTTCGAATAATAAATGAAATGTAAAAAGTCGGAAGCAAAATTCAAACTATGTCAACGGACTTTTAAGATTAGAGGCAGTACATCAACCTTGCATATGCACCTTAAAAATTTTCATGCCATAATTCGAAGTTCTTGTACTGCTACGACAAGCAACAGTAATGCTTATGACGATAATTTGCCTTTGGTCGAACGTCAAAAAATTACCGATGATTTTAAAGTGGCTGGCTATAATAGGTCATCGCGAGGAGTGTTTCCTTGGATGAAATTGCATTTAGGCTCTTTTGCACATACGAAGATCTAAAAAAACTTTTGCGTAAAGGAGGGTATACAAAACTGTCAAATTCACAGTGTCACAGAAACTTTGTTATACAGCTACATAATGAATTTTCAGTCACCGGCTGATGAAGTTTTTTATAAGCCAACTAAAAGTGAAATAGAAAAAGTAATTTGCAGAACCGTTGAAAGGTGTAACAATCATACAGAAGTACCTGACAAATCGCATGAAAGTTCGTCCAGAGAACCAGAATTTTCCAATCAAGAAATGTCTTTTCGAAAGTAACTGGCATTTCTTTGAATTTTCAAGTTTTATTGTTTTTTTAATGTTTTCTTGATTAAAGTTAATTTAAATAGTAATTATAGTAAAATATGTACCTGTGATTACTCAAAGTCCATCCAGCATCACTTGAATAATTGTTTAAACTGTGTTTCCATATAAATTTATTTTGCCACATCATTGCTTAACTGTCACTGATTCTATCATACATTTCAAATTTACAAAAACAACAACTTAACCCTTCTTCAAAACCTTTATTCAAATAAAGGTATATATATTACCACATCGTGTTTTTTTAAATAATGCACTCTAACTTTTAATACGGTAACACTAAAGGTATAAATATAACATATTTATAATCTATAATAATTTGTTTATCTATTTTATTTCATTTGACAGCCTGTCAACGTCATTTCAGGGGTCTAATTTCGAAGTAACAAACTCCACTATTTTTTGTTTTTTAAATTTTCATTTTGTCTATGGAATTTACTTCCATGTAGTAATTTCACTCTGCATTAAAAACAACGAACTCCAATAGAAAAATGACTTTTAAAATATGACTCATCATCAAACATAGCAATCTCCATAAACGCACCCGTCAAAGTCAACAATCTCAGTTTTAATAAACATCCAGTATGGCGATTTTGTGTTTTTGGAGTTTGTTTATTGTTACGATATTTTGATTATCAGTAGATAATCTTATTATTTTTAAACTAAATACATTAAATTTTACATCATGGAGGTTAATTGTTTGCCCGTGGATAAAAATAAAGCCAGAAAACGTGCCAGACAACCCGAAAAATGGAAGGCAAATATTGCCAAAGCTAACAGGTAAGGGCAGGGCCGGATTCGTTATTTATGAATAATCGTCATGTTTATGGTTCAAATAATTTATTGATATTATAATTATTAGTAAATAATGTATTGTGTTTTTTGTAGATATAAACCGAAAGCGATGCCGGAAATTACTTGTGATCATTTTAACGGACGGTATAAATGTAAAACGTTAAAAATGACTGATATTAAAAAATTACATGAAGTTTTTTATAAATATAGTAACAAAACCTATCAAGATGCGTTATTATTAAAATACTGTCATACCGCTCCAACTAAAAGAAGAAGACCAAAGAATGATAAGCATTCGAGAAAATGTTTTACCACCAAGTTCACCGTTCCAGCTCATTCCACTAAGAAAGTCATTCTTGTGTGCCAAAAAACTTTTTTAACAATTTTGGGTTTAACAAGATACAGGATTCAGTACATTATGAAGAAACACTTTGAAACAGGAGAATTCCCAACAGAGAAGAATCACAAGGAACATTTATATTCGGAAATAAAAAAAAGTGTTCGTACGTTTATCACATCTTTGAAATGTACTGAACCACACTACTGCCGTAGTTCTTCATATGTAAGAAAGTATCTACCGAGTGAACTCAATATAAAGAAGCTACATGAAATGAATATTGTAAAAAATGCAGGAAAACCTTGTGCAAAAATAAATCTTTTCAGGAAAATCTTCAACACTGAATTCAATCTTGGCTTTGGATCACCTCAAACTGACATATGTTCGACATGTTTACAATTTGATGAAAAAATAAAAAGAGAAATAAATCTGCAAGAAAAGTATAATCTAATGATGTATAAAAGAGTGCATGTATTAAGAGCCAAGGCATTTTACTCACTGCTGAAAGAAAACCCAGCAAATACTAAAATAATATCATTTGATTGCCAAAAAAGCCAACCATTACCAAAAATAGCAGATCAGTCTGTTTATTATTCCCGCCAGTTATATTTTCATAACCAAACTGTTGTTGAAGGTTCTTCCAAAGATCCATTAAAACCAGAAAATGTATTTGCTTATACATGAACAGAAGAAGAGCATAGCAAAGACTCGAACACCATAGCATCTATAATCTACCATGTCTTAATAATACAGACTTCACAAACATTTCTAACCTACGATTGATTGCAGATGGCTGTGGCGGTCAGAATAAAAACTCAATCTTAATGTCCATGTGCTGTAAATGGCTACTAGAACATAATTCAGTAAGCCACATTGAGCTAGTGTTCCCTGTTACAGGTCACTCCTACTTGCCTTCTGACAGGGTATTTGGTCAAATTGAAAAAGAAATTAAGAGAAAAGAAGTTATCATACATGCAAAGAAGTATAAAGAAATTATTTCTAATTATGCAGCTATTGTGAATCTTGGTGAAACTTGTCCAGTTTACGACTGGAAACATCAAACCACCTGGACAGTGGCATTTCAAGTTTAAAGAGAGCAAAAGATTTTATATTAAAAAGACAAAAAATAAGGAAAATGTTGGAATACAAGGAGAGACGACCTCCGTGGCGCAACGCGCGCGCTGTCGCTTTATAAAGTTGGAGGTCCTGGGTTCGATTCCCGGCTCGAGTCTGGTCTGGTGGGAGGTTGCGGCCGTGGCTAGTTACAACCCTACCGATAAAGACGTGTCGCCAAGCGATTTAGCGTTCCGGCACGATGTCGTGTAGAAACCAATTAGGAGTGTGGGTTTACCATACCCCTAACAGGCTAGCCCGCTACCATCTTAGACTGCATCATTACTTACCATAAGGTGTGATTGCCGTCAAGGGCTAACTTGTAGTGGATAGAAAAAAAAAAAAGGCATATTACAAAGCAAAATTTGGTTGCTACGCTAATGTTTGTCGAAAAGATAAAAATTTTAACATGATATGCCTCAAACAATAAATTCAGGTATAGCAGTTAACCATAAGAAAATAAATGATGTAAAGAACTTGTTAGTTAAACACTATGGCATGGAGTGGCGTAGTTTAAGAGATCTGGAATATTATAACAAAGTCTTTGACTGTGAAGATGATCCACCTCAGGAAGAAACAACTTTACGTGATGAAGAAGACCACTACTGTTGAGAACCGCAAGTGGAATCACCCAATCTTATTGTATAAATTCCCATGTAAGAAATTTTGCTTTTTTTGAATAAAAGTGTTTTGTCACTATTTTGTTTCATTGAGTTCGGCCCTGGATGCATTCAAAACTAAAGTGAGTTACATAAGTAGCAATCTCCTTATGAATGACAAACAAATGTAGTAAACTCCAAGCATTAGTAACAAAATCAGCAATGTCCATCTTGTTTGTGTGATAATATTTGTTTTGGTAAGCTCATTCCTATTAATTTTACATTAATTGTATAGTTGCAATATGTAGTTTTACTTGACTCTAATCCATTAACCCGTAAATATCTTACAGCAGATAAAAAGTAAGATTTACACTTTTATTAAAATGTGAAAACTTTGGAGTTTGTTACCTTTGATACTAGACCCCTGATATATATTATATTCATATACCAAGACGTGGCAGCCAGGTGGGCTTGATAAATTTTAGCGGGTTTTTGTTTTAATTATTATTTTATTTGATATTATGTTTGTTTGGAAACTAGCAGTGATTTATTTTAGTTTCTTTTTAGTTTTGTCATATTCTTGACTTTTTAAGTGTGTAAATACCTATTCTGTATTTTGTTATTGTGTTATATACATAGTGTTAGGCTGTAAACAATTATTGCTTATTGTTGTAATTCTCTATTTGCATTTTTCTTTGTTTTGTATGATGCTGGTGGTTGTTAGGTTCAATTTTTGTTAGTAATATATGTAGTTTTATATTATATACATATATATTTTTTTGTTATATTATATTATTTCATTGTTATATATTGTATGCTGTATACGGTTTGCGTACTCTTTGTAAGTTTTTTGTTCATAATTTTAATACTGTAAATTTAGATACTGTTCGCAGAGTTTTGTATGTGTTATTTGTTTGGCACTCTTTGGTATTATTATTGTATATTATATATATATTTACTATCTTTATACATAATGAATATTAACAATTTTTATACAGATATGCAAATCAATAGGGACAGCTCTGATGAGGGCGCCTATTCTCCTATTTCCTCACCTGTGGAAAGTTTTTCCAGTGCTTCATTGCCCTTAAGCTCACAGCTTGACTCTGCATTCTCGGCTTATTATAAAAATTTTAATGTAGTTCACTAATGCGCAAAGCATACCGGCTCACTTCCCTGATCTTTTGTCCTCGTTTGACGTTAGAAATATACATGCAATTTTAGTGTCCGAGTAATTTCTAAAGCCTTGTCTTCCTTCCACGTCTTACTCACTGCGAGGTTTCCATTTGATCCGTAATGACCGTGTGGGGAAAGGTGGTTATGGAGTTGCTACGTATCTGTGCTGTCACATTCCTATCTCTAATTTAAGTAAATAATCATCTTCTTCCAGTGAATCATCTGAACATTTATTTTTAGAACTACTTTTTGGTAATATAAAGGTGCTGTTAGGTGTATTTTATAGTCTATCGCTCCGTATTGATTACTTTCAAGAGTTTGAAACCCTACTTGATAATCATATAATATAATATGTCGCGTCAAGGGCGTCCAAGTTGTTTTTTGTAAGGGTGACATCAGCATTGCTGACGTCACGATTTCGTTTACTTTCGCTCATAGTAATTAAAACCACGACTTGCCGGTTTACACTTTTATTGCGATAATAACTAAGAGGTCCGAACAGTCCGACGTCTCGAGCGAGAGAATCCTTGAAAGGCATCGACCGCCCGTATTTATGGCACAAAGCATGCTTGTACAAAATTGATTGTCAGTGGCCAAATTGTGTTAGCAAAACCATCGATTGCTAAAATGCGGGTAATTATTGAATTCTTGAGGTTTTTGTCGCCGCTTAATAAAATTAATAACTTCTTCGCGACGACAAATATAATAAATAATAATTGGGTACAACCCAATGCTGATCACACAATAATAATGGGTGATTTCAATACTTGCATTGTCAAAGATGATTCCAGAGCGCGTAGGCTGAGTAATATAATTAGTAGCTCCAACTTGTCTTTGCTTCCAACTAACCCTACTCGATGGAAGCGGTGATAGCCTAGTGGTTAGGGCGTCAGCCTCCTAATCAGAGGTCGGCGGTTCGAATCCGGGCACGCACCTCTAACTTTTCGGAGTTAAATGCGTTTTTAAAAGAATTAAAAATATCACTTGCTTCAACGGTGAAGGAAACCATCGTGAGGAAACCTGCACGCCTGAGAGTTCTCCGTAATGTTCTCAAAGGCGTGTGAAGTCTGCCAATCCGCACATGGCCAGCGTGGTGGACTATGGCCGAACCCTTCTCATATTGAGAGGAGACCCGTGCTCTGTAGGTAGCCGGCAATGGGTTGATCATGATGATGATGATGAACCCTACTCATTACTTTCCAAACTGTGCACCAACACTACTTGATCTTATGATGGTTTCTTCCTCGGAGCATGTCAGTGTACATGGTCAATTATCAGCGGAAGCTTCTATTATAATAAACTTGTAATAAGCATCAACAAGAGCAAGTAGCACAATGGAATGCTCTTGTTTATAATTGTAGAAGGTAGACCCAGCATTTATTAAGAAATAAGAAAAGCGGTCGAGCTGCCATGCCAGTGATACTTTTTTTTATATACACTACAACTTAGCCCTTGACGGCAATCTCACTTGGTGGTAAGTGATGATGCTGTCTAGGATGGCAGCGGGCTAACCTGTTAGGAGTATGGTAAACCCACGCTCCTAATTGGTTGCTACGCGACATCGTGCCGGAACGCTAAATCGCTTTGCGACACGTCTTTGTCGGTAGGGTGGTAACTAGCCATGGCCGAAGCCTCCCAACAGACCAGACTCGAGCCGGGAATCGTACCCAGGACCTCCAATTTTATAATGTGTGTATGTATGTATAGTTTGTGTATTTTATGTATGTATGTATGTAATGTAATGTGTATAATTTTGTAATGTATTTTATAATGTATGTGTGTGTTCTATATGTATGTGTATGTATGATAACTTGGAAATATGAAGATCAAATGTGTTTTTTATCACCATTTATGGAATCTAGAAACACGAAGACAAATTTAGCATCTTCACCTGAACCAATTCAATCACCATCTGTGTTGACATCGGACAGGTCTACAGCTAGTCCTTACAATAGGAGCGAGTCTCAATGCTCAGTCAGGAGTTCGTCTTCTTCCCGTCAGAGTTCGGTCAAGTCAGGGATGCAGGAGCTTTAAGAACATATGAATTCATCAAACGATCTCAGAATTCAAAAGCAAAATGAAAGACGAGAAAGAGATATGGACGAAAATGATCTGTTCTTTTTGAGTATGAGCAAAGCGGTGAAAAGTCTTTCAATACACAAACACACACACATACATACACGCACACGCTCATACAAGCCTAAATAATGTTAGCTTTAGTTTAGATAATTTATCTCTAAGAATAAATGTACTATATCCCTGGAAGGAACTACCCTCTGCAATACAGGTTTTCCTAGTGCAGAGGGTAGGGCCAAATTATTATTGTCAAAAAATAAAATAAAATATTATTTATTTATTTATTTATCTCCTCTTAATCTAGCTTAACAGGATAAAAACCTAATTTGCTAGAGTAGCCTAATATAAAAGTATATATATATAAAATTGCCTAAATTTAAATCCGGTAACATATCATCCATGATGACACTCTTGTGAGTTCACTCAGATTGCAACTGAATAAGTCCAGCCTCTCTGCGACATCTTATCTTAATTATCTTATCTTAATCCTTGAACAAACTAAAATTAAACTAGATATGCACTCTGCAGTATCTTAAGCACAAATCCGCCACTTAGAGAAACAACAGACCGATAAAGTCACGCAAACTCCAATTAACATTACATCCTACAAAGTCATTCCGCCACAACAAACTATTCCCCCATCCCAACCATCGTCAACTCGTCAACAATACGAACAACCTCTTCAGTCATACAATCAATCTTCTATCGTTTACTATCCAATCCCATCAACATCTATAATCGGTGCGGCGAACCTTGATCCCTATTAACCTTGTTCAGTTTGAAATCAAAATGCTAAAACTTGAAGAAGAGAAAATTAAAGCATTTAAGGAAAAAAGCAATGAAGTTGATGATGAAGATATGCTATTTTTAAAGTCACTCGCTCCGTACTTCCGGTATTTAAGCCCAGTACAAAAACTGTGATTGAAAAGTAAATTACAAAATGTAATTGCCGATGAAATATGCTTCAACTCTGCCCTCGAACTCCTCACATTCTACTTCAATTCTACCTTCTCCAGATATATATTTATTTATATATAAAAGTATATATTTATTGATATTTTATTTTATGTTTTAAATTGCGCCATTACCCTCATTTTTAAATTAATTCTTTCCCCAAGGGTTGTCTGGAAGAGATTGCTGAAGCAATAAGACCGCCTTTGCATACTTGTGTGTTAAATGTTTTGTATTGTTGTTTCTCTAAAGTTTGTGTGCAATAAAGAGTATCTTATCTTCTCCAGTACACTCGTCCGCCATTACGTCGCTACCGTCTCAAACGCGGGAATTCTACGAATCATTTAACGACGATGTTTAAATACCTACAGTAACAAACAAAAGATTGTTTTTCTTTGATCTCTTTATCCAACTTAAATAAATAGGTAATTATAAATCTAGGTTCTGCATATTTCAAGTCTTTTATTTCTATCTGCATACATTAAAACAATGAATTTACATACCTACACACTTATAATTATAGACACTTACAATCCTACATTACATAAAATAACGGCCAGTTTCCCTGAGAGGAAGGCCAAGCCCGACCCAACCCTTAAATGCATAAAGTAGTAAAACTGCAACATACCATTCAAACGACCATAAAATTATTAGTATGAGTTCAATGCATGCTGTTGCAGGATTATTACTATCATGGTGATATATTTAATCGAGTGGCAACACACTTTTTTTCTTCACGACTGTCAAATTTAAATTGATTTTGACAAATCAAAGCCGATCGTAATTTTGGAGCGGATGAAAATTGTGTATTTGCTTTGCAGTGTAATTATTTGGTTTTCGAAGGTACGTTCAAACAAAATTAGTTATTTTACGTAATAATTCATCTTCTTTTCAGTACAATTTATAAGTTATAAAAAAAACTTTTGGTGTGTTCGGAAATTTTGTTTATTTTGTTGTTGTAAATCTGCAACAATATGCATTTACTAGAAAATGTCCCTGTTTAGTTACTAACTATCACTTTTATTGGTTTTCAGATACCATACTTGAATCAAAAGCAAATAGAAGAGTATTTAGCTCTAATAAATGATGGAGAGATTTCGGAAGATGATCTTGAGGACTCGGATACAGAAGGTAATGAGAATTTTTATGAAAATGAAGACGATTTGCTTCATGATCTTGAGAGTCCATTAGAAGAGGAAAATGATGACCCTGATAATGATCCATTCATGGCAGGAGACCCGCCATTGATAAATGAAGCTACAGCAAATGATCAAGTGCCACAGGTTCCATTCCCCTCAACAAGTCAAGCTAGTCGCCGAGCAACTATGAGAGGACTCGTATGGAAGGTAAAAAAAATTGTTTTGAATTCTGACCAGACAGCTTTTCATGGAGACACTACATACCCACCTGAACTGAAGGATGAGGCTACTACTGGTACTCCCTATAGTATTTTTTCACATTTTATTACATCAGAAATAGTTCAAAGGATTGTGGAAGAGTCTAATTTGTATTCCGTTCAAAAAAATGTGACTAAACCATTAAATTTATCTGAAACTGAGCTAAGAAAGTTTATGGCGATACTGATATACATGTCTGTTATAAAATATCCCAATGTACGGCTATACTGGTCAAATACTGTAGGTTTTCAACCAATCAAGGACATAATGACTGTCAACCGATTTGAGACTATTCGTAGATTTCTACATTTCAAAAATAACGAGAAACATTTACCCAAGGAACACCCACAACATGATAGGCTCCATAAGATAAGGCCTATAATTAGCCATCTAAATGAGAAATTTGCTTTAGTTCGTATGGAACAAAAACTCTCAATTGATGAACAGATGTGTGCCACAAAAGTGGCACACTTCATGAAGCAGTATTTACCTAATAAGCCCCATAAGTGGGGGTTTAAATTATATGTGATGTGCAGCGTGAAAGGTTATGCTCATAAATTTGAAATATATACTGGCCAAGAGAATGAACGGCTTCCAGATGAACCAGATTTTGGGCCAGTGGGAAATGTTGTAGTCCGGCTTGCTAGAGGTGTCCCAAGGCATATAAATCATATAATTTATTTTGATAATTTTTACACCTCTGTACCTTTAGTTACCTATCTTGCCAAACAAGGAATCTATAGCCTAGGTACTGTGCAATCTAACAGGCTAGTGAACTGCAAACTGCCGGACAAAAAAACAATGATGAAGAAATCTGTTCCTCGTGGAACTTATGAAGAGCAGATGACTGAATTTGACGGTATTGATTTGACAGCAGTTACTTGGAAGGACAATAAAGTTGTAACTTTTCTATCTTCATATGTTGGAGCTGAACCTGTGGGCCAAGTAGAAAGATTTGACAAGGCAAATAAGACTAGAATTAAAATTTCATGCCCACATATAATAAAGGAATATAATGCCCATATGGGCAGAGTGGACCTAATGGATAGCTTTATTGGGAGGTACCGAATTGCAATGAGAAGCCGAAAGTGGTATCTTCGTATCTTTTACCACTTATTGGACATGACGGTAATAAATTCTTGGCTTGTGTATAAAAATTTAAAAACAACTGAAGCCAATTCATCAGTTCTAAACCTATGTAACTATAGACTGGAACTAGCTGAGGTATTAGCCAAAGTAAATAACTCATTTGAACTCTGCAACAAAAGAGGAAGGCCAAGTACCAGCAATAGTGTTGAAATGGAAATACAAGCAAAAAAAAGGAGAGGACCAGCTCAACATATTCCTCCTAAGGACATAAGGACTGATAATGTTGGTCACTGGCCTGGTAATTGTGTTCGCAGCAGATGCAAAATGCCTGGATGCAAGGGATACACGCAAAACAGGTGTGAGAAGTGTGGAGTAGCTCTTTGTCTTACCACAACCAAAAATTGTTTTAAAAATTTTCATATCGCTCATTTGGTACAACAATGACGTAATTACACTTTTTTTCAAAAACAAGTTGAATATGTCAAAATGTGCGGAAAGACTATTTACGTCGGGAGAAACATCGACAGAATTGAATTTGTAGTGATTTGCCGCGAGATGGCGCGAATGTCATTGTAGGATTGAGTAAAATGGCGCCATTTCTGCTGCTACAACGTCTGGATGGCCAGTTGCGCGGGGCGCCCCGCTGAGTGTGATTGTGTTTTGGAGCTACAACGACGTAAAGGTATTTATGACATTTAATCCGATACTTTTTGGTGCAACAATGCCGTAATTGAGCAATTGCGGCGTTGTTGCTCCAAAAAATATTTAGTTCTTGGTAAAATAATGACAAAATTGCGTAATTACGTCAGTGTTTGTCCAAGTAAAGTATCTTTCTGGTGAAACAACGACGGAATTTTGTAAATATGTCGCTGTAGCTCCAAATATGGTATTTTTTGATAGTTCAGTGACAAAATTGAGTAATTACGTCGTTTTTTCTCCAGATAAATTATTAATCTGTTGAAACGATGTTAGAATTGTGTAATTACGTCGTTATTGCTGTAAATAAAGGATGTTCTTTTTTTTTAAATAGACGAAATTACAGAACTGTGTCATTGTTACTCCAGTACTTTTACGTGTATTGTGTGTATAAGGCTGATTTACAACTCAGCCTAAATAATTATAATTTTTATGAGTGAGAAAAATGATGACTAGGCATCGATCACTAATAAAAAACTAGATAGGTACACAATCCCATACAAAAGTTCTCTAAAAACTGTCGCCAAATGTTTACACGTGATTCGAGTTGAAATAAATATACATTAATGTAAATTCAACCTTAAATACATTGCCTAAAGTTGTATTCACAAAGCTACGTACAAAAAGCAATACATTTTTACGACCGGTACGTATCTAGTTTTTTATTAGTGATCGATGTGACTAGGAGATAGTTAAATACATTAAAGAATTTATGCCTATAACAGCCAATACATCTAGGACTATATTAATTTAAACTTTCAGAGAATATTATTAATGATGGAAAACCGTGCAAGGAGATTGGTGAATTATTGTCTAATGGAAAGGAAAGTACCACCATTTGCAAAACCGAATGCTTCCGAAGCTAGTAAACGATGCAAAGATGGTAAGTATGTAGTATTTAACTTAATTCTTATTTAATAAATCACAATTAAAAGTACCTATCTCATTCATCTATTAAAAGTAAGTAGTAATCGATTGAGATAGACAATACTTTCGAATATGATTTATTTAACACATAAGTATTATTATATATTTTTGTTGCAGAAAATGATAAAGATACATTTACACCAAAAAAAAAAGTAATTCATTATGAAAATAATATGCATACATCAAACTTTCAAGCTCCAATTGAGTCACCAACTTCTGTTAACCAAGCTATGGATTCTGATATTATGACCTTGGAAACAAAGTCAAAGTCACTGACTTATCATGATGTACCGGAAATGAATACACGAGATGATGCAGATTTTTCTCCACACGACGGTGGAGATGAATACCGTCCTGAAAAAGTTAATAATATGCCACGAAATGATGTGCCTGACTTAGACATGCATACATCAAACTTTCAAACTCCAATTGAGTCACAAACTTCTGTTAACCAATTGGAAACAAAGTCATTGACTTATGATGATGTACCAGAAATGGATACACGAGATGATGCAGATTTTTCTCCAGATGACAGTGGAGACGAATATTGTCCTGAAAAAGTTAAACGTACATGTCCAGTAATAGGTAGTAGACGAAGATCATTATCATCAAGTTCTTCTTCTTCAAGCTCTTCCTCATCATCGAGCTCTTCCTCATCATCGAACTCTTCCTCATTATCAATTTTGTCGCAGAATCAACCTTTAACTTCAAACCATGAAAACAACCCCAGTACTGTTAAAGATAGTCAAGATCCACCGGAAGACAATAGTATTCAAAACCATAAATCTACTGACATTAATCAAAATCTAGAATCAACTAATAAAAAAACAAAAAAAAGGTTAAGAAATCCAGCGGCTTGGAAGAAAAATCAACGTGCTCAGCTGAAGAATTCAGGTCATGAGTATACTTCTCGGACGGGCAAGATCATTCCTGCAAAAGAGATTAAGCCTCCTTGCTCTAACAAATGCAAACATAAATGTTCAGAACACATCTCAGAGGAGCAAAGATATAATATTTTCAAAATGTATTGGGGTTTATCGTCTCTTCAAAGACAGCGTGATTTTTTGAATTCATCAATAACTGTGCTACAATTGGCACATCGTCGTTTGAAAACTGGTGTAGAAAAGAACAGAAAACCTAATACTTATTGTTCCTTGATGAGTAATGGTAGGAGTTTCAGGGTATGCAAATTATTTTTGTTAAATACATTGGGGATTTCCGAACGTACTTTACGTACTGTAATCGAGGCCAAGACAAGAAATGAATCTAACGGCGTAGCACCAATTGACAAACGTGGCTGCCATGGAAATCATAGAAAGACTAGTTCTGAGCTACAAGAGTCTGTTCGGAATCATATAAATTCAATTAGTAGAATTGAGAGCCATTATCTCCGGGCAAACACCACTAGAGAATATATTGATGGTGGCCTAACAATAGCTCATCTACATCGCGATTATAAGAGATTAAGAGAATCCGAAAACAAAGAGGCTGCAAATTACGATTCATACTTTCGCATATTTAATACGGAATTTAATATTTCTTTTT
Organism: Lasiommata megera; assembly: GCA_928268935.1. NCBI lineage: Eukaryota > Metazoa > Arthropoda > Insecta > Lepidoptera > Nymphalidae > Lasiommata > Lasiommata megera. The sequence goes on from OV743333.1 coordinate 3,480,529, forward strand.
TTGTTCCAAAAAAAGACCAATGCGATATCTGTGAACAATATAAAAATGCTGTTGGAGAGGCAAAAGAAAAAATAGAGACTGACTACGCAGAACATTGCCGGCAGAAAGTACTTAGTCGAATGGAAAAGAAGACTGACATAGAAACATGTAAGAATACAGATAGTAACGAAATAGTCGCAATTTATGATCTTCAAGCAGTTATGCCAGTGCCAGTCGGCGAGTCCTCGTCTTTTTACTATAAATCAAAATTGAACTGCTTAAACTTTACAGTACGTACCTATTATAGCTCAAAATATTCGTTTATTCTCTTTTTTTTGACAATAGTTTGAAAACTGTCTTTTTTTATAGGTATCAGATGTAAAGGACCAACAAACCTATTGTTACTTTTGGCATGAGGCTCTAGGAGGTAGAGGACCAGTTGAGATTGGTTCTTGTGTCTTTAAGTACCTGCAACGTGTAGCTGATAATCACCCTGGTTGTAACATCACATTTTATAGTGACAATTGTGGCGGGCAGCAAAAAAACAGGTTAGTTTCATTTGTTAAGAACTGTTTTTGTAGTAGTGTTGTCACGTGTCTAATATTTTGTAAATTTTTTTCAGGTTTATTTTTTCCATGTACTTGTATGCAGTCAAAACTCTACGAATTAATAAAATCACACATAAATTTTTGATAAGGGGGCATACCCAAAATGAGGGAGATGCAGCCCACTCCATTATTGAAAAGGCTATAAAAAGAGCCAAAAAGTCGGGCGCTATTTATGTACCAGATCAGTATGTCCAAATAATAAGATCTGCAAAGGTAAAAGGCAACCAGTTTAATATTGAAGAACTAAATTTCGATGATTTTTATGATTTGAAAAAATTATCTGACGAAATCGAACTTAATACTGTCAAAGATGTGGATGGGAACACCATTAAAACCTCAGATATCAAAGCAATAGAATTTACGAAAGACAACGATGCAGTATACAAGTACAAACTCAAATTCGACGATAACTGGAGTGAAGCTGAAATAAAAAAAAAGAAACAAAGATCTACTAGTCAACGAATAACTAAGGCTATAGAAGATATTAATTTGGTTCCAGCGTATACTTCAAAACGAGAAATTTCTGCTAACAAGAAAATTGATCTAAAAGAACTGTTACAAAAAAACATTATTCCTCGCTATTACTCAGCTTTTTATGAAAGTATTTTTTAAATGTTAATTTTTTAACTTTAGAAGTGTTTTTGAGTTTTTAAATATTTAATTAATATTCATAAATAAATGTTTACGTTGATTAATTCAATTATTTAGTTTTATTTTGTCACAAATGCAAAATTTCCTAGTGAACGCGTTATTTTTTATTCTGAATTCTGAAGCAACAGTGACGTATTTACAGGTACCTTTTTTATTTATGTCTATAATTTAGGTTGTGTACAATGTACCGAGTAGATTGGGACTATAATAGAAACTACACATATTGAACTTACTTTTAAAATCACGACGATTATAATAAGTCCCTTAAACATCCCATACCTTTAATAGAAATCTTTGATTGGCTCTCCTGTAAATTTTCTAAAAGTGTAATTTCGTCATTGTTGCACCAAATGAGCGATATGTAGTTATTGTCTAGTGAGTGCATAGTGTTGTAGTTCTGCAACAAATGGTTTTTAATAAAAATAGCTATGAAAATAAAAAAAACTATTTTTTTTATTATTTTTCCCTAAATCAGCATATTCATGGCTCCAAAATATATTTTTTCTCGGTCTAAAAATAAAATCATGCATTTAAGGGCTAAAAATTAATAAGGCTGTTTGTCTACAAAAGCAGAGCTGGAAAATTGTAACACATAAAAAGGTAAATTAGTGTGCAATTTTTATTTACGTTGGTTACGATTTTTCAGTTCTGCTTTTGTGGAGCTTTCGGTAGCTTTATTAAATTCTTGAAAATAATTAGATTTTGAATTTCCCGCGTAAATTTGTATTATCTGCTCATTTTGAATTTCCCGCATTTGCGAGTTTTTAGGGGGTCTGCCAGAGATGGCGCTGATTTCATGAGAATTTATTGGACGTAGTTAGCATTCTTCTCCCTAGAGTATAAATGTACCTTGGACAGAATGCAATCAGTCTCATAGAATGATTATGACTAGATTCACATCAATGTGTTGCGTTGTGTTGTGGCGGCGTCTGTCGTGGCTAGGGAATGCAATCCGCATAACCCGCAATCCGAAAAATCCGAATATCCGGATATAACATTTTTGACATACTTCCAAATTCTTATTTGTAAATCGAATCGGGCTTTTTCGAATAATAAATGAAATGTAAAAAGTCGGAAGCAAAATTCAGGGTAAAGTATAGATATCCGGTACTCGCGTAGGGGGATGATAGGGGTAGGGGGAGGGGGGGAAGGTAGGGTAAGCCCCCCTCCACTTTTCCCCTTTGGCGGAAAATCATAGTTTTTGAGTAATGATTTTTTTTATAAATCATAACCATACTATTTTTACACAGGAATATTGACCTATTTAATACTTATCCAGTGTTAAATATACCTTTTTGGTGGTTTTTTATGTTCTAACCTAACCTTACCTAGCTTCTTAATATAGATTTTGACCTATATATTAAATATACCTTTTTCGTGCCACATTATAGGGGACGCCTCGCTATGCTACGCTTCGCTCGGCTCTCAATGTTTTTTTATATTCTAACTTAACCTAACCTAGCTTCTTAAAATAGATTGTGACCTAAATATTAACTATCCTAAATTAAATATACCTTTTTCTTGCCAAATTATAGGGGACACCTCGCTCCGCTACGCTTCGCTCGGCTCTCAATGGTTTTTTATGTTCTAACCTAACCTAACCTAGCTTCTTAAAACAGATTTTGACCATTGTATTTAATATTCTGTAAAATATAACTTTTTCCTGTCAGATTATGACCTATATATTAAATATCCTAATATACCTTTTACATGTCAAATCATAGGGGACGCCTCGCTCTGCTCGGCTCTCAATGGGTTTTTATGTTCTAACCTAACCTAACCTAGCTTCTTAAAATAGATTTTGACCTATGTATTAAAAATCCTGCCTCGCTCCGCTCAGCTCCAATGGTTTATCAGCTTAATGGTTGTGTTAATTATCCTATGTTAAATATACCTTTTTGCTATGATAGTGGTAAATGAAAAAATGGAAGTTTTATTTTAATTACTTAATTAATTATTTAAACATGTTTTTTAGCTTGCATTATTAAGGAACGGATCCTTTTTATATTTTTCAACATTTCGCCTCCACAAGTATTCAACTACTACATCTGCAAGCTAAAGCCAAGGTCAAACGTAAAAGCTATCAAATAAGTTCAAAAACAGAGCAGAAAACACAACACTTAACACAACAAATAACATTGACGAGACCACTATAAGAAACGGAATGACGATTGACATTGACGGACGTTAACAAAATGACCGTTGCAACGTTCCGTTACACACTTTTTTTTGTAACTAATTCACAAACCATACCAAAAACATATAGCTGCATTTCGTTATACGCAATTTTTAGTGAAATATATTTTTATCGTAATTAATTTAAACTGAATTTCCGCCATCTAAAAACAGTGTATAAGGTTCAAGTTTAACCCAGACAAGGCTCCTAAGCTATAAACATAAGTAAAATCGAGTACCGGATATCTATACCCAACCCAAAATTCAAACTATGTCAACGGATTTTTAAGATTAGAGGCAGTACATCAATCTTGCATATGCACCTTAAAAATTTTCATGCCGTAATTCGAAGTTCTTGTACTGCTACGACAAGCAACAGTAATGCTTATGACGATAATTTGCCTTTGGTCAAACGTCAAAAAATGACCGATGATTTTAAAGTGAAGACTGGCTATAGTAGGTTATTGCGAGAATGGTTTCCTTGGATGAAATTGCTTTTAGGCTCTTTTGCACATCCGAAGATCTAAAAAAACTTTTGCGTAAAGGAGGGTATACGAAACTGTCAAATTCACAGTGTCACAGAAAATTTTTTATACAGCTACATAATGAATTTTCAGTCACCGGCTGATGAAGTTTTTTATAAGCCAACTAAAAGTGAAATAGAAAAAGTAATTTGCAGAACCGTTGAAAGCTGTAACAATCATACAGAAGTACCTGACAAATCGCATGAAAGTTCGTCCAGAGAACCAGAATTTTCCAATCAAGAAATGTCTTTTCGAAAGAAATTGGCATTTCTTTGAATTTTCAAGTTTTATTGATTTTTTAATGTTTTCTTGATTAAAGTTAATTTAAATAGTAATTATAGTTAAATATGTACCTGTGATTACTCAAAGTCCATCCAGCATCACTTGAAATAATTGTTTAAACTGTGTTTCCATATAAATTTATCTTGCCACATCATTGCCTAACTGTCACTGATTCTATCATACATTTCAAATTTACAAAAACAACAACTTAACCCTTCTTCAAAACCTTTATTCAAATAAAGATATATATATTACCACATCCTGTTTTTTTAAATAATGCACTCTAACTTTTAATACGGTAACACTAAAGGTATAAATATAACATTTATAATCTATAATAATTTGTTTATCTATTTTATTTCATTTGACAACCTGTCAACGTCATTTCAGGGGTCTATTATCAAAAGTAACAAACTCCACTATTTTTTGTTCTTTAAACTTTCATTTTGTCTATGGAATTTACTTCCATGTAGTAATTTCACTCTGCATTAAAAACAACGAACTCCAATAGAAAAATGACTTTTAAAATATGACTCATCATCAAACATAGCAATCTCCGTAAACGCACCTGTCAAAGTCAACAATCTCAGTTTTAGCCAATCAGGGGGAAGCATACAGTATGGCGATTTTGTGTTTTTGGAGTTTGGTTATTGTTACGATATTTTGATTATCAGTAGATAATCTTATTATTTTTAAACTAAATACATTAAATTTTACATCATGGAGGTTAATTGTTTGCCCGTGAATAAAAATAAAGCCAGAAAACGTGCCAGACAACCCGAAAAATGGAAGGCAAATATTGCCAAAGCTAACAGGTAAGGGCAGAGCCGGATTCGTTATTAATGAATAATCATCATGTTAATGGTTCAAATAATTTATTGATATTATAATTATTAGTAAATAATGTATTGTGTTTTTTGTAGATATAAACCGAAAGCGATGCCGGAAATTACTTGTGTGATCATTTTAACGGACGGTATAAATGTAAAACGTTAAAAATGACTGAAATTAAAAAAAAAAAATTCATGAAGTTTTTTATAAAAATAGTAACAAAACCTATCAAGATGCGTTATTATTAAAATACTGTCATACCGCTCCAACTAAAAGAAGATGACCAAAGAATGATAAGCATTCGAGAAAATGTTTTACCACCAAGTTCACCGTTCCAGCTCATTCCACTAGGAAAGTCATTCCTGTGTGCCAAGAAACTTTTTTAACAATTTTGGGTTTAACAAGATACAGGATTCAGTACATTATGAAGAAACACTTTGAAACAGGAGAATTCCCGACAGAGAAGAGAGGTGGTAATCACAAGGAACATTTATATTCGGGAATAAAGAATAGTGTTCGTACGTTTATCACATCTTTGAAATGTACTGAACCACACTACTGCCGTAGTTCTTCATATGTAAGAAAGTATCTACCGAGTGAACTCAATATAAAGAAGCTACATAAAATGTATATTGTAAAAAATGCAGGAAAACCTTGTGCAAAAATAAATCTTTTCAGAAAAATCTTCAACACTGAATTCAATCTTGGCTCACCTTTGGAGCACCTTGAACTGACATATGTTCGACATGTTTACAATTTGATGAAAAAATAATAAGAGGAAATAAATCTGCAAGAAAAGAATAATCTAATGATGTATAAAAGAGTGCATGTATAAAGAGCCAAGGCATTTTACCCACTGCTGAAAGAAAACCCAGCAAATACTAAAATAATATCATTTGATTGCCAAAAAACCAACCATTACCAAAAATAGCAGATCAGTCTGTTTATTATTCCCACCAGTTATATTTTCATAACCGAACTGTTGTTGAAGGTTCTTCCAAAGATCCATTAAAACCAGAAAATGTATTTGGTTATACACGGACAGAAGAAGAGTATAGCAAATACTCGAACACCGTAGCATCTATAATCTACCATCGTCTTAATAATACAGACTTCACAAACATTTCTACCCTACGATTGATTGCAGATGGCTGTGGCGGTCAGAATAAAAACTCAATCTTAATGTCCATGTGCTGTAAATGGCTACTAGAACATAATTCAGTAAGCCACATTGAGCTAGTGTTCCCTGTTACAGGTCACTCCTACTTGCCTTCTGACAGGGTATTTGGTCAAATTGAAAAAGAAATTAAGAGAAAAGAAGTTATCATACATGCAAAGAAGTATAAAGAAATTATTTCTAATTATGCAGCTATTGTGAATCTTGGTGAAACTTGTCCAGTTTACGACTGGAAACATCAAACCACCTGGACAGTGGCATTTCAAGTTTAAAGAGAGCAAAAGATTTTATATTAAAAAGACAAAAAATAAGGAAAATGTTGGAATACAAGGAGAGACGACCTCCGTGGCGCAACGCGCGCGCTGTCGCTTTATAAAGTTGGAGGTCCTGGGTTCGATTCCCGGCTCGAGTCTGGTCTGGTGGGAGGTTGCGGCCGTGGCTAGTTACAACCCTACCGATAAAGACGTGTCGCCAAGCGATTTAGCGTTCCGGCACGATGTCGTGTAGAAACCAATTAGGAGTGTGGGTTTACCATACCCCTAACAGGCTAGCCCGCTACCATCTTAGACTGCATCATTACTTACCATAAGGTGTGATTGCCGTCAAGGGCTAACTTGTAGTGGATAGAAAAAAAAAAAAGGCATATTACAAAGCAAAATTTGGTTGCTACGCTAATGTTTGTCGAAAAGATAAAAATTTTAACATGATATGCCTCAAACAATAAATTCAGGTATAGCAGTTAACCATAAGAAAATAAATGATGTAAAGAACTTGTTAGTTAAACACTATGGCATGGAGTGGCGTAGTTTAAGAGATCTGGAATATTATAACAAAGTCTTTGACTGTGAAGATGATCCACCTCAGGAAGAAACAACTTTACGTGATGAAGAAGACCACTACTGTTGAGAACCGCAAGTGGAATCACCCAATCTTATTGTATAAATTCCCATGTAAGAAATTTTGCTTTTTTTGAATAAAAGTGTTTTGTCACTATTTTGTTTCATTGAGTTCGGCCCTGGATGCATTCAAAACTAAAGTGAGTTACATAAGTAGCAATCTCCTTATGAATGACAAACAAATGTAGTAAACTCCAAGCATTAGTAACAAAATCAGCAATGTCCATCTTGTTTGTGTGATAATATTTGTTTTGGTAAGCTCATTCCTATTAATTTTACATTAATTGTATAGTTGCAATATGTAGTTTTACTTGACTCTAATCCATTAACCCGTAAATATCTTACAGCAGATAAAAAGTAAGATTTACACTTTTATTAAAATGTGAAAACTTTGGAGTTTGTTACCTTTGATACTAGACCCCTGATATATATTATATTCATATACCAAGACGTGGCAGCCAGGTGGGCTTGATAAATTTTAGCGGGTTTTTGTTTTAATTATTATTTTATTTGATATTATGTTTGTTTGGAAACTAGCAGTGATTTATTTTAGTTTCTTTTTAGTTTTGTCATATTCTTGACTTTTTAAGTGTGTAAATACCTATTCTGTATTTTGTTATTGTGTTATATACATAGTGTTAGGCTGTAAACAATTATTGCTTATTGTTGTAATTCTCTATTTGCATTTTTCTTTGTTTTGTATGATGCTGGTGGTTGTTAGGTTCAATTTTTGTTAGTAATATATGTAGTTTTATATTATATACATATATATTTTTTTGTTATATTATATTATTTCATTGTTATATATTGTATGCTGTATACGGTTTGCGTACTCTTTGTAAGTTTTTTGTTCATAATTTTAATACTGTAAATTTAGATACTGTTCGCAGAGTTTTGTATGTGTTATTTGTTTGGCACTCTTTGGTATTATTATTGTATATTATATATATATTTACTATCTTTATACATAATGAATATTAACAATTTTTATACAGATATGCAAATCAATAGGGACAGCTCTGATGAGGGCGCCTATTCTCCTATTTCCTCACCTGTGGAAAGTTTTTCCAGTGCTTCATTGCCCTTAAGCTCACAGCTTGACTCTGCATTCTCGGCTTATTATAAAAATTTTAATGTAGTTCACTAATGCGCAAAGCATACCGGCTCACTTCCCTGATCTTTTGTCCTCGTTTGACGTTAGAAATATACATGCAATTTTAGTGTCCGAGTAATTTCTAAAGCCTTGTCTTCCTTCCACGTCTTACTCACTGCGAGGTTTCCATTTGATCCGTAATGACCGTGTGGGGAAAGGTGGTTATGGAGTTGCTACGTATCTGTGCTGTCACATTCCTATCTCTAATTTAAGTAAATAATCATCTTCTTCCAGTGAATCATCTGAACATTTATTTTTAGAACTACTTTTTGGTAATATAAAGGTGCTGTTAGGTGTATTTTATAGTCTATCGCTCCGTATTGATTACTTTCAAGAGTTTGAAACCCTACTTGATAATCATATAATATAATATGTCGCGTCAAGGGCGTCCAAGTTGTTTTTTGTAAGGGTGACATCAGCATTGCTGACGTCACGATTTCGTTTACTTTCGCTCATAGTAATTAAAACCACGACTTGCCGGTTTACACTTTTATTGCGATAATAACTAAGAGGTCCGAACAGTCCGACGTCTCGAGCGAGAGAATCCTTGAAAGGCATCGACCGCCCGTATTTATGGCACAAAGCATGCTTGTACAAAATTGATTGTCAGTGGCCAAATTGTGTTAGCAAAACCATCGATTGCTAAAATGCGGGTAATTATTGAATTCTTGAGGTTTTTGTCGCCGCTTAATAAAGTTAATAACTTCTTCGCGACGACAAATATAATAAATAATAATTGGGTACAACCCAATGCTGATCACACAATAATAATGGGTGATTTCAATACTTGCATTGTCAAAGATGATTCAAGAGCGCGTAGGCTGAGTAATATAATTAGTAGCTCCAACTTGTCTTTGCTTCCAACTAACCCTACTCGATGGAAGCGGTGATAGCCTAGTGGTTAGGGCGTCAGCCTCCTAATCAGAGGTCGGCGGTTCGAATCCGGGCACGCACCTCTAACTTTTCGGAGTTAAATGCGTTTTTAAAAGAATTAAAAATATCACTTGCTTCAACGGTGAAGGAAACCATCGTGAGGAAACCTGCACGCCTGAGAGTTCTCCGTAATGTTCTCAAAGGCGTGTGAAGTCTGCCAATCCGCACATGGCCAGCGTGGTGGACTATGGCCGAACCCTTCTCATATTGAGAGGAGACCCGTGCTCTGTAGGTAGCCGGCAATGGGTTGATCATGATGATGATGATGAACCCTACTCATTACTTTCCAAACTGTGCACCAACACTACTTGATCTTATGATGGTTTCTTCCTCGGAGCATGTCAGTGTACATGGTCAATTATCAGCGGAAGCTTCTATTATAATAAACTTGTAATAAGCATCAACAAGAGCAAGTAGCACAATGGAATGCTCTTGTTTATAATTGTAGAAGGTAGACCCAGCATTTATTAAGAAATAAGAAAAGCGGTCGAGCTGCCATGCCAGTGATACTTTTTTTTATATACACTACAACTTAGCCCTTGACGGCAATCTCACTTGGTGGTAAGTGATGATGCTGTCTAGGATGGCAGCGGGCTAACCTGTTAGGAGTATGGTAAACCCACGCTCCTAATTGGTTGCTACGCGACATCGTGCCGGAACGCTAAATCGCTTTGCGACACGTCTTTGTCGGTAGGGTGGTAACTAGCCATGGCCGAAGCCTCCCAACAGACCAGACTCGAGCCGGGAATCGTACCCAGGACCTCCAATTTTATAATGTGTGTATGTATGTATAGTTTGTGTATTTTATGTATGTATGTATGTAATGTAATGTGTATTTTTTTTTTTTTTTTTTTTTTTTTTTTTTTTTTTTTTTTTTTTTTTTTTTTTTAAAATAATATTATATAATTCCCGTAAAAATTTTATACAAATTCTTTTTATTTTGATTTTTATTTTTATAAAAACATTTACCAGTGGACCCTACACTAGGTGATTACCTGTATCGTAGGGTCCAAGCAAAATAAACTTAACATTCGATTAGCTTCGGATGGATGGAGCGAAATTACACGGAAGATTAGGAGAGTCGGGATTCAAATAAATAACTATTTATAATATAATATAAAATGTAATGTATATATTCAAATGTAATGTATATATGTAATGTATAATATAAAATATAATATAAAAGGTAATGAATAATATATATTTACTTTAATAGAATAATAATGAATATAATTGTGTACATTTAAGTGAGCAACTGTTCAGTGTCCTCATATGATAGTGTGTTTAGCCAGGATGACAACTTCTGCTTTGCCTGTTTCATGGTGAGATTTTTAAGATCTATGAATTTTAAAGTTTTGTTATAGATACGTGCATCTATGGACGGTATGAATCGTTTAGCAAATGCAGTCTTTGTAGCAGGTATGTCACATTTGTATACTCTTCTTTTACGGGATATACTTCGATTTAGCACTTGACCCATTCTAGAATGTTTCATTAAAGTTATTTTTAAAAAGAAGAGTTGGCGAACATTCAACACCTTGGCCTCCCTGTAAAGTATGTTTGTTGGGTATCTATATGGCTTATTTAACATTACTTTTAAGACAGAACGTTGGGCTCTTTCTAATTCTATCATAATTGTTTTCGCAGCGCCACCCCACGTAGATATGCAATATGTTAGCAGCGACTGGCATAGTGACTTATATACTAATGTCAAAGTTTTGAGGTTGGCTACGTTCCTAAGCTTTTTCATGACGTGTATGTTTTTTCGTACCCTTGTTGATAAGATGTGAATGTGGTTCTTAAAGGAGAGGTTGTCATCAATGTGGATTCCAAGGTATTTTATAACGCTTACTTTTTCAATCTCTTCGCAGCTACAGCATGAGTTTGTACCGTTGCAGCTGTGAATTTTTATGCTGGGGCTTAAATTTGGAGCTGATGCCGCAGTTTTATGAAAACACATAAATTTAGTTTTCTTTGCATTTAAAGTCAATAGGTTATCTTGTAGCCACCTTTTAACCTTTGCCATTCCAGCTTGCGTGTATTTAATGGTATCCTCCCAGGTTTTACCGTGAAAGACCAGTGCAGTGTCGTCCGCGTAGCAAACAATATCGGCATTTTCCAGCTGAAGCCAGTGTACATCATTCGCGTATAGTAGGAACAGAGTGGGACCTAGGATGCTTCCTTGAGGAACGCCACAGTTCACGGTCTGGGGATGGCTGGAGTATTGACCGATCTTAACACACAGTTTCCTGTCTGTAAGGTAAGTTTTGAACCATTGCAAAGGCGTACCTCTAATACCGACTAGTTCGAGTTTTTTTAAAAGAATCGGTATTGATACGGTATCAAAGGCCCTTGCAAGGTCCAAAAAGACTCCTATACAGTGTTGACGTTTATCTAGGTAGGTAGCTATAGTCGTTGTAAGTTTTAATGTGGCATCTTCTGCTGATTTGTTTTTTCTAAAACCGAATTGGTTGTCAGAAAGTATATTAAGGGAATCTAAGTATTTCACAAGTCTTTTATTGATTACTTTTTCTAATAGTTTAGGAATTACACCAAGTAGTGAAATGGGTCGGTAGTTTTCTGGGGTGTCTTTGGCACCCGATTTGTGTATAGGACAAATGAGTGCAAGTTTCCAAACTTCTGGAAAGATACCAGTAGATATGCTTAAATTAAAAATGGAGGTGATTGGTTTTATGATTTCTTTACAAATTTGTTTGATTAGGTCGCTATTTATATTGTCAATGCCGGAGGCTTTTTTAGTATCTAGCTGAATTATTAAGGATTCAACTTCCATCTCATCTACAGGTTTCAGAAAAAGCGAGTTTTTTGGTGAATTCCTAAAACTTATTTTATTGGCTAGTGAATTTTCGCTTTCAGTACTGTTTTTAAGGATGTCTTTTGCTAGCTTCTGTCCCAACGTTGCATAATATTCACTGCAAATATTTAGTGAGTCTGTACAGCTTACCGAATTTTTTAATGTAAGGAGCTCTAATGGTTCATTCCTGGTATCTGTTAAGTGACAAATACCTTTGATTGATTTCCAAAGTTTCCTTGATGATCTGCTGTTAACTTCTAACTCGTTTTTTTCATAGTTGTCCTTAAGTTTACGCAAAAGTTTGTTACAGAAGTTGCGATATCTGGTATATATTAATTTGAGAACATTGTTATTTGGATCCGCTTTATGCTGGCTATGAAGCTTATCACGGTGTTTCATACACCTTATTAATCCCGGCGTTATCCAGGGTTTTAAATTATACTTGGCGCGAGATAATTTGACGACTTTGGTGTGCTTATTTATCACATCCGAGAGGATTGTCATGAAGTGTGTAACTGCTGCATTTACATCAGTGCAACAAAAGACACCTTCCCAGTCCGTATTCAAAAGTTCCTCTTGGATTGCTTGAATGTCTCTTTTGAGTCGATATCGAGGCAAACGATTGGGGTGTGGTACAGATTTAAAGGCGAAGCCACTGAGTGCAATACTATGATCAGTTATGTCGGATTCACATACAATACCAGTAACTTTCCCGTTTGTTTTTACCATAATGTGATCAAGGCATGCACTACCCCTCGTGGGCATTGTAATAGCAGGTTGTAAACCATGCTCCGCATTTAAACATAAATACTCTGTTTGGAAGAGGAAGTTAGATTGTAAGATATTTATATTGATATCCCCACACACGACTATATTAGCTTGATCTTTCACACTGTGTAAGAGGTCGTCGAGAGATTCAAGAAATTGATCAGTATCCCTGGTCGAGGGTGATCTATATATTCCTAAAATTGTGATATGATTGTCAATATTGACCTGCAGACAGTCATAATTCAAGGATGGTGGTTCATACACAGACGCGCTATGAGAGTTTTCAATATAAATGACAATCCCACTATTCTGATTTCTCGTAGCACATGTTTTATGTGAGGTATACCCAGGAATTTGTGGTATGATAGATGTTTCATTGAGCCAGCATTCACACAGAACTATAACGTCCACTCTTTTTTTAAAACGTGATAGGATTGTGTTAAAATTATCAAAGTTTTTGTCAAGACTTCGTATATTTAAAGTTAGTATAATAAAGTTATGATCTGGACTCAAGACGGTGTCAACGTACTCAGGACTTGAAATGGAGTGACAGTTTATCCGAATTAGGTCTAATTCCTCACTTAATGTGTTTTGATCGCCTGGTATATTTTATATATAATATCGGGACATCTGTTACATTGATATTTTTATTTAAAAATCTCAAATCCTTATAGAAATATGACAGTCTACTAATCGAAGTCGATGCACTAAAATTATGTTGATTTAAACAGTTGTGATATGAGATGGTCAAATAGCGTATCACCATTATAATTGATAATGGATGCAGTACGTGTATTATGGGTATATGTGATATAATATACATAAAATTAAGAATAATATAATATGTAAAATGAGATTTATATGTAATGTATAATGTTAGAAGAAGTACATAAATAGTTTTATAAGATGAAATAATGTAATTTGTAATGGGAGATTTATATATAAAGTATATTATTAGATATAATACAGGGTTTTGTTTTATGTAGAAATGCTGCCTTGATGGTATTGGGGAACTATTTTTTGTGACGTCATATTTAACAATAATTTTACAGGGATATAGAGTGAAATATAATATTACAGCCTGCATTGATAGTTTAGTTGCAAGCAGTATAACTAAACTAATTAGTTTTTCGTGTTTATGAATACATAGCAAACATGAGAAATCGCCTATTGATAGATCATAAACTTTGCAATGACAAATGATTTTGCCGTAGTTATATAATACTAAAAAACATTGAAGTAAAATATTAATATTAATGCTTTGTGCATCACAGTAAAACTTTAGTAAATTTTGATTATTGCGATTTAATAGCCTACTGTTTCGCTGTTTCGGTTGTTGTTCCAATTTTACTAACAAGTCCTTGAAGGTCCTCGTTATTTCTGATGGCGATTGCGGGTTTTCCTTCACGTTGACGCATATAGATTGTCCCCCTGTTGCACCAGCAGAAGGCGAAACCCATCTGCTTCGCTTGCATTCTGCACTCACGAAACAACATCCTGTTTCTAGCCGAGAGTCGTTCATTTACGAAGATTTTTTCTGCAGGTCCAGATATGTTTAGGTCAGAACTAGTGACATTCCTACGTGCTTTAAAAGCTTTAATTAATTCGTCTCTCTTATCACGACGTACTAACCTCATTACTATTGGACGCGGATGCTTCTTGGCATTCCCAATGGCATTCTTGGCCGTGAGGATGCGTGGGCCGACGCGCGTTGACCAATCAATTTCTTGTTCCGATAGTTCTACGCCGATTTTCTTCGCTAAGAGCAACCCTATGTGCATGGGATTCTCACCTGGGCACTCTGACGCACCGCAGATTTCAACTTCATTTTTAAGGCTATTTTGGGCCTGCATGTCTACTTCCGACTGCAACTCAATGACTTTGGCTTTCAGAGAATCAATTTCGTCATTCCGGTTTTCAAGAGCACAAATACGCGATTCATTCAAGGTTAAGGAAACCCCCATAGCATCCAGTCTCTCATGGCAACGAAACAAAGATGAAGTAGCCTCCTCTAGCGTGTTCTTGAGGGAAGATATTTCTTTAGTTAACAGTTTAACTTCTGCTAAGAGGCTTTGTATGTTGGAGCTATCAGAGACCTCTATAGTGTAGGCAGTAGGGTCCAGTCTTTTGCGACGAGTGATATTTTGGATATCGGCGCTATTTGTTTCACTGTCGGTGGAAGCAGCTGTTTGAACAGTGTTTGTAGCCCGCACGGGCGTGTTAGAGTTGTCAGTTTTCGGTTGTTTGCTGCGACAGCTAAGACATGTCCAAGACTGTTTGAACTCTTTTGTCATTGAGCTAAATTTTTTCTCCGATACATTTGCACAAAGTAGGTCAAATGTTTGCTTACATGTTGAACAGACAAGAAAATCAAGGCCTTTAATGACATTTGGGCACCCTGCACATACTTTCATAGGCATAATGGTGGTCTGAATGAAAGTGCGGTAAAGTAAATTCAAGTATAAGAAACTGACCGGTCGCGGTAGGTATTGAGCTCACCCGACCAAACAAGTCTAGGCGGAGATTGAATTCTTTATTCGTGTAATGCCATCTACCGGCACTTGGGCGTACTATTAAGCGAGGTATGATAGACACCGACGTTCGATAGAGATAGCTCGTATGGAACGTGCCCAATAGGTGGCAGTAATTATTATTTAAAAAAATTCCGTTATGTATTCGAAATAAATTTCTGAGATCACTTTAGTTTGATTACTTGACTATGTTTCACTTTGCACTAAGATTTACTTTTGAATTTGTAGAATGTTAAAATATGATAAAGGCGCACTCACTCAAATCAGCAAAAGTGCTGAAATTATTTGGATTGCGGCTATGAATATGTCCAAGGAGAAGAAGTTTATTCTTGCTGGTTATAATATTCCGTTAGCTAAGATAACACTTTCACTTAAGAGTCACTTAATCTTCCGTGGTTTCACAAAGTTACAACTATATTTGTCAATTAGAATTAAATTTAAACATGTAGATTATCGGAGCTAATGTTTACAAGGCAGAAGCGCCATCTATGGAGTGATATAATTTTGTAATGTATTTTATAATGTATGTGTGTGTTCTATATGTATGTGTATGTATGATAACTTGGAAATATGAAGATCAAATGTGTTTTTTATCACCATTTATGGAATCTAGAAACACGAAGACAAATTTAGCATCTTCACCTGAACCAATTCAATCACCATCTGTGTTGACATCGGACAGGTCTACAGCTAGTCCTTACAATAGGAGCGAGTCTCAATGCTCAGTCAGGAGTTCGTCTTCTTCCCGTCAGAGTTCGGTCAAGTCAGGGATGCAGGAGCTTTAAGAACATATGAATTCATCAAACGATCTCAGAATTCAAAAGCAAAATGAAAGACGAGAAAGAGATATGGACGAAAATGATCTGTTCTTTTTGAGTATGAGCAAAGCGGTGAAAAGTCTTTCAATACACAAACACACACACATACATACACGCACACGCTCATACAAGCCTAAATAATGTTAGCTTTAGTTTAGATAATTTATCTCTAAGAATAAATGTACTATATCCCTGGAAGGAACTACCCTCTGCAATACAGGTTTTCCTAGTGCAGAGGGTAGGGCCAAATTATTATTGTCAAAAAATAAAATAAAATATTATTTATTTATTTATTTATCTCCTCTTAATCTAGCTTAACAGGATAAAAACCTAATTTGCTAGAGTAGCCTAATATAAAAGTATATATATATAAAATTGCCTAAATTTAAATCCGGTAACATATCATCCATGATGACACTCTTGTGAGTTCACTCAGATTGCAACTGAATAAGTCCAGCCTCTCTGCGACATCTTATCTTAATTATCTTATCTTAATCCTTGAACAAACTAAAATTAAACTAGATATGCACTCTGCAGTATCTTAAGCACAAATCCGCCACTTAGAGAAACAACAGACCGATAAAGTCACGCAAACTCCAATTAACATTACATCCTACAAAGTCATTCCGCCACAACAAACTATTCCCCCATCCCAACCATCGTCAACTCGTCAACAATACGAACAACCTCTTCAGTCATACAATCAATCTTCTATCGTTTACTATCCAATCCCATCAACATCTATAATCGGTGCGGCGAACCTTGATCCCTATTAACCTTGTTCAGTTTGAAATCAAAATGCTAAAACTTGAAGAAGAGAAAATTAAAGCATTTAAGGAAAAAAGCAATGAAGTTGATGATGAAGATATGCTATTTTTAAAGTCACTCGCTCCGTACTTCCGGTATTTAAGCCCAGTACAAAAACTGTGATTGAAAAGTAAATTACAAAATGTAATTGCCGATGAAATATGCTTCAACTCTGCCCTCGAACTCCTCACATTCTACTTCAATTCTACCTTCTCCAGATATATATTTATTTATATATAAAAGTATATATTTATTGATATTTTATTTTATGTTTTAAATTGCGCCATTACCCTCATTTTTAAATTAATTCTTTCCCCAAGGGTTGTCTGGAAGAGATTGCTGAAGCAATAAGACCGCCTTTGCATACTTGTGTGTTAAATGTTTTGTATTGTTGTTTCTCTAAAGTTTGTGTGCAATAAAGAGTATCTTATCTTCTCCAGTACACTCGTCCGCCATTACGTCGCTACCGTCTCAAACGCGGGAATTCTACGAATCATTTAACGACGATGTTTAAATACCTACAGTAACAAACAAAAGATTGTTTTTCTTTGATCTCTTTATCCAACTTAAATAAATAGGTAATTATAAATCTAGGTTCTGCATATTTCAAGTCTTTTATTTCTATCTGCATACATTAAAACAATGAATTTACATACCTACACACTTATAATTATAGACACTTACAATCCTACATTACATAAAATAACGGCCAGTTTCCCTGAGAGGAAGGCCAAGCCCGACCCAACCCTTAAATGCATAAAGTAGTAAAACTGCAACATACCATTCAAACGACCATAAAATTATTAGTATGAGTTCAATGCATGCTGTTGCAGGATTATTACTATCATGGTGATATATTTAATCGAGTGGCAACACACTTTTTTTCTTCACGACTGTCAAATTTAAATTGATTTTGACAAATCAAAGCCGATCGTAATTTTGGAGCGGATGAAAATTGTGTATTTGCTTTGCAGTGTAATTATTTGGTTTTCGAAGGTACGTTCAAACAAAATTAGTTATTTTACGTAATAATTCATCTTCTTTTCAGTACAATTTATAAGTTATAAAAAAAACTTTTGGTGTGTTCGGAAATTTTGTTTATTTTGTTGTTGTAAATCTGCAACAATATGCATTTACTAGAAAATGTCCCTGTTTAGTTACTAACTATCACTTTTATTGGTTTTCAGATGCCATACTTGAATCAAAAGCAAATAGAAGAGTATTTAGCTCTAATAAATGATGGAGAGATTTCGGAAGATGATCTTGAGGACTCGGATACAGAAGGTAATGAGAATTTTTATGAAAATGAAGACGATTTGCTTCATGATCTTGAGAGTCCATTAGAAGAGGAAAATGATGACCCTGATAATGATCCATTCATGGCAGGAGACCCGCCATTGATAAATGAAGCTACAGCAAATGATCAAGTGCCACAGGTTCCATTCCCCTCAACAAGTCAAGCTAGTCGCCGAGCAACTATGAGAGGACTCGTATGGAAGGTAAAAAAAATTGTTTTGAATTCTGACCAGACAGCTTTTCATGGAGACACTACATACCCACCTGAACTGAAGGATGAGGCTACTACTGGTACTCCCTATAGTATTTTTTCACATTTTATTACATCAGAAATAGTTCAAAGGATTGTGGAAGAGTCTAATTTGTATTCCGTTCAAAAAAATGTGACTAAACCATTAAATTTATCTGAAACTGAGCTAAGAAAGTTTATGGCGATACTGATATACATGTCTGTTATAAAATATCCCAATGTACGGCTATACTGGTCAAATACTGTAGGTTTTCAACCAATCAAGGACATAATGACTGTCAACCGATTTGAGACTATTCGTAGATTTCTACATTTCAAAAATAACGAGAAACATTTACCCAAGGAACACCCACAACATGATAGGCTCCATAAGATAAGGCCTATAATTAGCCATCTAAATGAGAAATTTGCTTTAGTTCGTATGGAACAAAAACTCTCAATTGATGAACAGATGTGTGCCACAAAAGTGGCACACTTCATGAAGCAGTATTTACCTAATAAGCCCCATAAGTGGGGGTTTAAATTATATGTGATGTGCAGCGTGAAAGGTTATGCTCATAAATTTGAAATATATACTGGCCAAGAGAATGAACGGCTTCCAGATGAACCAGATTTTGGGCCAGTGGGAAATGTTGTAGTCCGGCTTGCTAGAGGTGTCCCAAGGCATATAAATCATATAATTTATTTTGATAATTTTTACACCTCTGTACCTTTAGTTACCTATCTTGCCAAACAAGGAATCTATAGCCTAGGTACTGTGCAATCTAACAGGCTAGTGAACTGCAAACTGCCGGACAAAAAAACAATGATGAAGAAATCTGTTCCTCGTGGAACTTATGAAGAGCAGATGACTGAATTTGACGGTATTGATTTGACAGCAGTTACTTGGAAGGACAATAAAGTTGTAACTTTTCTATCTTCATATGTTGGAGCTGAACCTGTGGGCCAAGTAGAAAGATTTGACAAGGCAAATAAGACTAGAATTAAAATTTCATGCCCACATATAATAAAGGAATATAATGCCCATATGGGCAGAGTGGACCTAATGGATAGCTTTATTGGGAGGTACCGAATTGCAATGAGAAGCCGAAAGTGGTATCTTCGTATCTTTTACCACTTATTGGACATGACGGTAATAAATTCTTGGCTTGTGTATAAAAATTTAAAAACAACTGAAGCCAATTCATCAGTTCTAAACCTATGTAACTATAGACTGGAACTAGCTGAGGTATTAGCCAAAGTAAATAACTCATTTGAACTCTGCAACAAAAGAGGAAGGCCAAGTACCAGCAATAGTGTTGAAATGGAAATACAAGCAAAAAAAAGGAGAGGACCAGCTCAACATATTCCTCCTAAGGACATAAGGACTGATAATGTTGGTCACTGGCCTGGTAATTGTGTTCGCAGCAGATGCAAAATGCCTGGATGCAAGGGATACACGCAAAACAGGTGTGAGAAGTGTGGAGTAGCTCTTTGTCTTACCACAACCAAAAATTGTTTTAAAAATTTTCATATGTAGTTATTGTCTAGTGAGTGCATAGTGTTGTAGTTCTGCAACAAATGGTTTTTAATAAAAATAGCTATGAAAATAAAAAAAACTATTTTTTTTATTATTTTTCCCTAAATCAGCATATTCATGGCTCCAAAATATATTTTTTCTCGGTCTAAAAATAAAATCATGCATTTAAGGGCTAAAAATTAATAAGGCTGTTTGTCTACAAAAGCAGAGCTGGAAAATTGTAACACATAAAAAGGTAAATTAGTGTGCAATTTTTATTTACGTTGGTTACGATTTTTCAGTTCTGCTTTTGTGGAGCTTTCGGTAGCTTTATTAAATTCTTGAAAATAATTAGATTTTGAATTTCCCGCGTAAATTTGTATTATCTGCTCATTTTGAATTTCCCGCATTTGCGAGTTTTTAGGGGGTCTGCCAGAGATGGCGCTGATTTCATGAGAATTTATTGGACGTAGTTAGCATTCTTCTCCCTAGAGTATAAATGTACCTTGGACAGAATGCAATCAGTCTCATAGAATGATTATGACTAGATTCACATCAATGTGTTGCGTTGTGTTGTGGCGGCGTCTGTCGTGGCTAGGGAATGCAATCCGCATAACCCGCAATCCGAAAAATCCGAATATCCGGATATAACATTTTTGACATACTTCCAAATTCTTATTTGTAAATCGAATCGGGCTTTTTCGAATAATAAATGAAATGTAAAAAGTCGGAAGCAAAATTCAGGGTAAAGTATAGATATCCGGTACTCGCGTAGGGGGATGATAGGGGTAGGGGGAGGGGGGGAAGGTAGGGTAAGCCCCCCTCCACTTTTCCCCTTTGGCGGAAAATCATAGTTTTTGAGTAATGATTTTTTTTATAAATCATAACCATACTATTTTTACACAGGAATATTGACCTATTTAATACTTATCCAGTGTTAAATATACCTTTTTGGTGGTTTTTTATGTTCTAACCTAACCTTACCTAGCTTCTTAATATAGATTTTGACCTATATATTAAATATACCTTTTTCGTGCCACATTATAGGGGACGCCTCGCTATGCTACGCTTCGCTCGGCTCTCAATGTTTTTTTATATTCTAACTTAACCTAACCTAGCTTCTTAAAATAGATTGTGACCTAAATATTAACTATCCTAAATTAAATATACCTTTTTCTTGCCAAATTATAGGGGACACCTCGCTCCGCTACGCTTCGCTCGGCTCTCAATGGTTTTTTATGTTCTAACCTAACCTAACCTAGCTTCTTAAAACAGATTTTGACCATTGTATTTAATATTCTGTAAAATATAACTTTTTCCTGTCAGATTATGACCTATATATTAAATATCCTAATATACCTTTTACATGTCAAATCATAGGGGACGCCTCGCTCTGCTCGGCTCTCAATGGGTTTTTATGTTCTAACCTAACCTAACCTAGCTTCTTAAAATAGATTTTGACCTATGTATTAAAAATCCTGCCTCGCTCCGCTCAGCTCCAATGGTTTATCAGCTTAATGGTTGTGTTAATTATCCTATGTTAAATATACCTTTTTGCTATGATAGTGGTAAATGAAAAAATGGAAGTTTTATTTTAATTACTTAATTAATTATTTAAACATGTTTTTTAGCTTGCATTATTAAGGAACGGATCCTTTTTATATTTTTCAACATTTCGCCTCCACAAGTATTCAACTACTACATCTGCAAGCTAAAGCCAAGGTCAAACGTAAAAGCTATCAAATAAGTTCAAAAACAGAGCAGAAAACACAACACTTAACACAACAAATAACATTGACGAGACCACTATAAGAAACGGAATGACGATTGACATTGACGGACGTTAACAAAATGACCGTTGCAACGTTCCGTTACACACTTTTTTTTGTAACTAATTCACAAACCATACCAAAAACATATAGCTGCATTTCGTTATACGCAATTTTTAGTGAAATATATTTTTATCGTAATTAATTTAAACTGAATTTCCGCCATCTAAAAACAGTGTATAAGGTTCAAGTTTAACCCAGACAAGGCTCCTAAGCTATAAACATAAGTAAAATCGAGTACCGGATATCTATACCCAACCCAAAATTCAAACTATGTCAACGGATTTTTAAGATTAGAGGCAGTACATCAATCTTGCATATGCACCTTAAAAATTTTCATGCCGTAATTCGAAGTTCTTGTACTGCTACGACAAGCAACAGTAATGCTTATGACGATAATTTGCCTTTGGTCAAACGTCAAAAAATGACCGATGATTTTAAAGTGAAGACTGGCTATAGTAGGTTATTGCGAGAATGGTTTCCTTGGATGAAATTGCTTTTAGGCTCTTTTGCACATCCGAAGATCTAAAAAAACTTTTGCGTAAAGGAGGGTATACGAAACTGTCAAATTCACAGTGTCACAGAAAATTTTTTATACAGCTACATAATGAATTTTCAGTCACCGGCTGATGAAGTTTTTTATAAGCCAACTAAAAGTGAAATAGAAAAAGTAATTTGCAGAACCGTTGAAAGCTGTAACAATCATACAGAAGTACCTGACAAATCGCATGAAAGTTCGTCCAGAGAACCAGAATTTTCCAATCAAGAAATGTCTTTTCGAAAGAAATTGGCATTTCTTTGAATTTTCAAGTTTTATTGATTTTTTAATGTTTTCTTGATTAAAGTTAATTTAAATAGTAATTATAGTTAAATATGTACCTGTGATTACTCAAAGTCCATCCAGCATCACTTGAAATAATTGTTTAAACTGTGTTTCCATATAAATTTATCTTGCCACATCATTGCCTAACTGTCACTGATTCTATCATACATTTCAAATTTACAAAAACAACAACTTAACCCTTCTTCAAAACCTTTATTCAAATAAAGATATATATATTACCACATCCTGTTTTTTTAAATAATGCACTCTAACTTTTAATACGGTAACACTAAAGGTATAAATATAACATTTATAATCTATAATAATTTGTTTATCTATTTTATTTCATTTGACAACCTGTCAACGTCATTTCAGGGGTCTATTATCAAAAGTAACAAACTCCACTATTTTTTGTTCTTTAAACTTTCATTTTGTCTATGGAATTTACTTCCATGTAGTAATTTCACTCTGCATTAAAAACAACGAACTCCAATAGAAAAATGACTTTTAAAATATGACTCATCATCAAACATAGCAATCTCCGTAAACGCACCTGTCAAAGTCAACAATCTCAGTTTTAGCCAATCAGGGGGAAGCATACAGTATGGCGATTTTGTGTTTTTGGAGTTTGGTTATTGTTACGATATTTTGATTATCAGTAGATAATCTTATTATTTTTAAACTAAATACATTAAATTTTACATCATGGAGGTTAATTGTTTGCCCGTGAATAAAAATAAAGCCAGAAAACGTGCCAGACAACCCGAAAAATGGAAGGCAAATATTGCCAAAGCTAACAGGTAAGGGCAGAGCCGGATTCGTTATTAATGAATAATCATCATGTTAATGGTTCAAATAATTTATTGATATTATAATTATTAGTAAATAATGTATTGTGTTTTTTGTAGATATAAACCGAAAGCGATGCCGGAAATTACTTGTGTGATCATTTTAACGGACGGTATAAATGTAAAACGTTAAAAATGACTGAAATTAAAAAAAAAAAATTCATGAAGTTTTTTATAAAAATAGTAACAAAACCTATCAAGATGCGTTATTATTAAAATACTGTCATACCGCTCCAACTAAAAGAAGATGACCAAAGAATGATAAGCATTCGAGAAAATGTTTTACCACCAAGTTCACCGTTCCAGCTCATTCCACTAGGAAAGTCATTCCTGTGTGCCAAGAAACTTTTTTAACAATTTTGGGTTTAACAAGATACAGGATTCAGTACATTATGAAGAAACACTTTGAAACAGGAGAATTCCCGACAGAGAAGAGAGGTGGTAATCACAAGGAACATTTATATTCGGGAATAAAGAATAGTGTTCGTACGTTTATCACATCTTTGAAATGTACTGAACCACACTACTGCCGTAGTTCTTCATATGTAAGAAAGTATCTACCGAGTGAACTCAATATAAAGAAGCTACATAAAATGTATATTGTAAAAAATGCAGGAAAACCTTGTGCAAAAATAAATCTTTTCAGAAAAATCTTCAACACTGAATTCAATCTTGGCTCACCTTTGGAGCACCTTGAACTGACATATGTTCGACATGTTTACAATTTGATGAAAAAATAATAAGAGGAAATAAATCTGCAAGAAAAGAATAATCTAATGATGTATAAAAGAGTGCATGTATAAAGAGCCAAGGCATTTTACCCACTGCTGAAAGAAAACCCAGCAAATACTAAAATAATATCATTTGATTGCCAAAAAACCAACCATTACCAAAAATAGCAGATCAGTCTGTTTATTATTCCCACCAGTTATATTTTCATAACCGAACTGTTGTTGAAGGTTCTTCCAAAGATCCATTAAAACCAGAAAATGTATTTGGTTATACACGGACAGAAGAAGAGTATAGCAAATACTCGAACACCGTAGCATCTATAATCTACCATCGTCTTAATAATACAGACTTCACAAACATTTCTACCCTACGATTGATTGCAGATGGCTGTGGCGGTCAGAATTAAAACTCAATCTTAATGTCCATGTGCTGTAAATGGCTACTAGAACATAATTCAGTAAGCCACATTGAGCTAGTGTTCCCTGTTACAGGTCACTCCTACTTGCCTTCTGACAGGGTATTTGGTCAAATTGAAAAAGAAATTAAGAGAAAAGAAGTTATCATACATGCAAAGAAGTATAAAGAAATTATTTCTAATTATGCAGCTATTGTGAATCTTGGTGAAACTTGTCCAGTTTACGACTGGAAACATCAAACCACCTGGACAGTGGCATTTCAAGTTTAAAGAGAGCAAAAGATTTTATATTAAAAAGACAAAAAATAAGGAAAATGTTGGAATACAAGGAGAGACGACCTCCGTGGCGCAACGCGCGCGCTGTCGCTTTATAAAGTTGGAGGTCCTGGGTTCGATTCCCGGCTCGAGTCTGGTCTGGTGGGAGGTTGCGGCCGTGGCTAGTTACAACCCTACCGATAAAGACGTGTCGCCAAGCGATTTAGCGTTCCGGCACGATGTCGTGTAGAAACCAATTAGGAGTGTGGGTTTACCATACCCCTAACAGGCTAGCCCGCTACCATCTTAGACTGCATCATTACTTACCATAAGGTGTGATTGCCGTCAAGGGCTAACTTGTAGTGGATAAAAAAAAAAAAAGACATTACAAAGCAAAATTTGGTCGCTACGCTAATGTTTGTCGAAAAGATAAAAATTTTAACACGATGGTGCCTCAAACAATAAATTCAGGTATAGCAGTTAACCATAAGAAAATAAATGAAGTAAAGAACTTGTTAGTTAAACACTATGGCATGGAGTGGCGTAGTTTAAGAGATCTGGAATATCATAACAACGTTATTGACTGTGAAGATGATCCACCTCAGGAAGAAACAACTTTACATGATGAAGAAGACCACTACTGTTGCGAACCGCAAGTGGAATCACCCAATCTTATTGTATAAATTCGCATGTAAGAAATTTTGCTTTTTTGAATACAAGTGTTTTGTCACTATTTTGTTTCATTGAGTTCAGCCCCGATGCATTCAAAACTAAAGTGAGGTACATAAGTAGCAATCTCCTTATGAATGACAAACAAATGTAGCAAACTCCAAGCATTAGTAACAAAATCAGCAACGTCCATCTTGTTTGTGTGATAATATTCGTTTTGGTAAGCGCATTCCTATTAATTTTACATTAATTGTATAGTTGCAATATGTAGTTTTACTCGACTCTAATCCATTAGGGTCCGTTCACACAGACCGGCTCGGAGAGGAGAGCAGATTTTTATCACGTTGGAAACAGTGTTTTGAGTGATTGTAGTAAAGTTTATTTTTGCATTTGCACCTTTTTTGTCATTAAAAATGCCTGAACGCGCTTCGTGTGAAGTAATAAAAGGAGCCGACCGGCTCCGCTTGCGTGCTCTTTCTCGCTCGCGCAGCCGATCGGCTCTGATTGCGTGCTCTTTCTCGCTTGCGCAGCCTGTCGGCTCCGATTGCGTGCTCTTTCTCGCTCGCGCAGCCGATGGGCTCCGATTGCGTGCTCTTTCTCTATCGCGTAGCCGATCGGCTCCGATTGCGTGCCCGCTGCGGCCGCGCCGACCGCCATTTTGATAGCAACATTTGAACGTAATAGTTGTGCGTACTTGTACGAAAAGATGAATGATGAAAAATTAATAATACTCGTGTCAAAATATGAGTGTTTATTTGACATAACCAAGCCATCATATAGCGATCGGATAATGAAAGACAATGCATGGGAGGAAATTAGCAAATGTCTCGGAATAAGTGGTAAGTAAGGTTTTCATTGTTTTAGATACTCAAACGAATTTTAAAGCAAGGGCTTCTTAAACTCGTGCTGCGACGTGTTAGATTCAAAGTCAAAATAGGAATAACATGAGTTTAAATGCGCCCTTACTTTAAAAACTCGTTTGAGTATCTGATCGTTAGAATATACTTATGTAGTAGACAATTTTTATTAAATATAACTTAAGAAACTCGCGTAGCCACTTGATCTTGCCAATCTAAAGCACCACTTGATGAAAAATAATCCTTAAATTTATTCCTTGTGGTTAGAACTGCGTCGCTATTAGAACTGTTTTCATTATTATTGTCTGTTATTGCTGTTAATAAATTTATATTGCTGTGAAATTCATTCTCTTGTCCTGGCGTCCGATTTTCTATTAAGAAATTATGTAAACATGTAGTTGCTAATATAATTAAATCACAGTACTTCGGCTGAATTTTCATTCGTTTTTGATAAATTTCAAATCTTTGAGTTAGCATTCCAAATGCACATTCTACGACTTTTCTTGCCCTGCTTAAACGCAGATTAAATACTTTTTTTGATAATTCTGTTCTTGCTTGTTCTCTTGGATACGGCCGCAATATATTATTGCTCAAAGGAAATGCCTCGTCTCCTATAAAAACATGTGGTAAGCTTTCAGTGGTACTAGGTAGAGGTTTATTTGGGGGCAGCTTTAACTTATTGGTGTTGAGTTTTTTCCAAAATTTTGAATTCTGTAAAATTCCGCCGTCGCTATTTTTACCATATGATCCGACATCAACAATTAAAAAACTGTATTTCGCGTCGACCACAGCTAGTAACACTGTACTGAAAAAGTTTTTATAATTATAGTATAAGCTTCCACTATTATCTGGTGCCTGTATATTGACATGCTTTCCGTCTATAGCGCCCAAACAGTTAGGAAAATTCCAAATATTAAAGAAATCACGTGAAACCTTTTCCCACATTTCTTCATCTGGCATCTGCATAACTATGGGCATCAAAACATCACAAATTACTCTGATTGTCTCATGAATAATTGAATGAACTGTAGAAATTCCCATTCGAAAATTAAATGACAAGTTTTTGAAACTGCAACCAGTGATGAGGAATCTGTAAAAATAAAACAAACACACAAAATAGAAATATAAGACTGCCGTACCAAAACGAACCATAAAATAAAAAAGAGTTATGTTATTAATTTTTCATTTCTGTTCTTTCCAGTGACGCAGTGCCAGGATCGATGGAAGAAACTGCGAGATAACTTCAGAAAAGCCTATTATAACCGAAAAGGCAAGAGTGGCGATGGTGCAACTACGTCCAAATTGATAAAATTTGAAAAAGAACTTTCTTTTATAATACCATTTTTTCGCAATCGAAACCAAATATCTAATGTAACATTATCATCGGATGATTCAGAGCCTGGCACACCAATACCACCACCATCGACATCATCTAAACGTTCTGACCATTCTGAAGTTGAATCGCTTGCAAGTACTTCTGGCTCGAAAAGAGACCACGCTTAAGCAAAGATGTTGCTACGGTTTTCGAAGAGTATCTTGAAGAAAAAAGAAATACTACACCCCGTGACAAGGCATTACGTAATTTTTTTTTGTCTATGTCAGATACAGTGGAAACATTCCCAAAAGAAGTCCAAGCACGAATTAAAAGGCGCGTGTTTAACATTGTTAATGAAGCTGAATTAAGTCTGTATGAAAATAGTACAGATTTGAATTATTCTTTGTCTATAAATTCACCGCCATCGACTAATCAATCTACTTACCTAGTGTCAAACGAAACCTATATTCCTCAAAACTATCCAGATCAGCCTACTTACGGGTACAATACCAGCACACAAAATACAAAATAATCAAAAACAATAATAATTATAATAATAATTTGCCGTGTGGCACCGGCAGAGAAGAATGTTGCCACCCCTTCTCATCCCGTGGGTGTCGTAAGAGGCGACAGAGGGAACCGGGGAACTAATTAATCAAAGTTCCCCGAAAACCGGCACGCTGGCCGTAGAAACAGCCTCCTCGGGGACTTGAGTGGACCCCGAGTGATGTAGCCACCACTCACCCCCCCCCCCCCCCTTATTATGATGGATTCGAAAAAGGAAAAGCGCATAGGGCCGCTGCCTGGGGGTCGCCAGGGCGCGCCTGGAGCTGGCGCTGGGCGTTGCAGCATACGGGCCGCCAGTACCACCAGTCGACCGGCGCTACCACCTAGCCGGTCGACCAATCCATCATCCCCACCAGATGGCTTGGCTCCGACAGGGCCCACCAGGACCCTATCTTCGGCGCCCGCCGCTGGTGGTGTACGCCGCATGAGATGGACGTCTCTCATGAACGAGAATGTCATGCGTGCGTACTACAGGGCGACAGGAGGGGAAACCGGACGGACTGGCTACCGAGCGGCAATGTACCGCGAGTTCCTGCTGCTCGAGCCGACCTTAACTGTCACGGAACAGAACCTGGCAGACCGGGCTCGGTATATTCAGCGTTCTAACATCTTCAACGCTACCGAGCTCGAACGATTGCG
Organism: Lasiommata megera; assembly: GCA_928268935.1. Taxonomy (NCBI): domain Eukaryota; kingdom Metazoa; phylum Arthropoda; class Insecta; order Lepidoptera; family Nymphalidae; genus Lasiommata; species Lasiommata megera. The sequence continues at coordinate 3,509,470 of OV743333.1, forward strand.
ACGTGAGGCTGTTCCAGCAGTGCCAGTATCAACCACAGAGCAAATCGTCTCCCAGGCGGCGCCTGTCCGCGAGGAGACCATTACCACCTACCAAGATTTGCCTGTGGAGGAAGGCACTGAAGGAACAGTTTCCCTGGATTTAGAGCGGATGAGAGGGATTTTAGAAGAGGCGATTTCTGAAATCCGGAGCGCTCCTCTAGAGAGTCGGCCGCGGCTCTCCCGACTTACGCTAAATGTAGCGACGCGGGATGTCATTGAGGCCATGAACAAAATGCTGCCTCAACACCTCGAGAGCAGCGCTGGCCTGAGTGATACGGCTTCTATCCTCTTCGGCGCGGCGCTAGCCGTGCACCGATTCATCGGAGTTAAGACTCCAGGACCGGGGCGTTCTGCGGGTGCAAGACGCAGCGCGGAACCGGCCTGGAAGAAGAGGATAGAACATCGTATCACTCTTGCCAGAGTCCTCATTGGCAGACTGCAAAGCTTCAGGTCGGGCAACACTAGGCCAAGAATTGTGCGCTCTGTTAGAGTTGCGTTTAACGGGTGTGGGGTCAGCTTGGACCAGCCCGATATTACGCAAAAGCTAACAGAGCGCATCGACGACCTGAAGCAGAAAATTGCTGCATGGGGGAACCGCATCCGGCGATACTCGCAAAGAGTCGAGCGCTTTCAGCAAAATCGCCTCTTCTCGTGTGATCAGAAAAGGTTCTACAAAAGACTGGAGTGTCCAGCAGTCTGTTCCACCTCACAGAGACCGAATCCGGCTGACCTCATCGCTTTTTGGCGTGCCGTGTGGTCAAGAGAGGTGGAGCATGAGGAGGGCCCTTGGATTGCGGCGGTAGAGGAAGCATGTGCCACAATAGAACCGATGAGCCCAGTTGCCATCTCTGCGGAGGATGTAGCTGGTGCAGTGAAGCGGGCCCCGAACTGGAAAAGTCCGGGACCCGATGGACTGCATCACTACTGGCTCAAGGGTTTCTCGGTTTGCCATGCGACCTTGGCTCGACAATTCCAAGAGACTCTCGAGCAGAAGACACTCCCGAGCCTTTTCACTACCGGGATCACACACCTAGCTCCGAAGTCCACTGATGCCACTGATCCGGCTAAGTACCGCCCCATTACGTGTCTTAATACCATCTATAAGACACTGACATCCGTTCTGAGCCTCAAGATCACACGTCATGTAGACGGGAATAACATCATATCTGGGGCTCAGAACGGATGTCGGGGTGGTAGTCGTGGTACTAAGGAGCTCCTTCTCATCGACTCCGTTGCGGGCCAACTGGTCAAACGCAACCGTCGGAATTTTTCCGCCGCCTGGATCGACTATAAAAAGGCATTTGACTCGGTGCCCCATTCATGGCTCCTGAGGGTCCTTGAGCTGTATAAAGTCGATGGTACAGTTCGAGACTTCCTCGGGGAATGCATGGGGCAATGGAGTACAATCCTTTGTCTCCATGGTGAGCGGCTGGCGGCTGCCGATGATCGGATAAGGATAGGTCGGGGTATCTTCCAGGGTGATTGTCTGAGCCCACTTTGGTTTTGTCTGGCTCTGAACCCTCTCAGCACACTACTGGAGGGATCGGGGACAGGCTTTCAGTTTCGGAGAGGAGGGACTAAAGTGCCTCACCTTCTCTACATGGATGACCTCAAACTGCTGGCACCCAATGCTATCCGCCTGCAGGAGCTGCTGAATATCACCACTGAATTCAGCAACTCCATCAGGATGGAGCTTGGGCTGGACAAGTGTGCGGTCTTGCACGTGGAGAGGGGACAGGTTACTCATTCGGCCGAGATTAATCTCGAGCCATCGAACATTAGAACCCTCTCTGAAGCTGAGTCATACCGGTATCTGGGCATGTCACAGTCCCTAGGGGTGAAAGAGGCTGACATGAAACAGTCTGTTTGCGAGGGCTTTTTTGGCCGCCTGACAAAAATCTTCAAAAGTTTTTTGTCGGGCGCCAATAAGGTGCGAGCTTATAACGGCTGGGTTATGCCAGTTCTCATGTACACCTTTGGCGTGCTCAGATGGACTCAGACCGAACTCGACGCCCTGGACAGAAAAGTCCGCACGACTATGACTCTCTATCGCATGCACCACCCGAAATCGTCTGTGATGAGGTTGTATATCCCCCGGAAATGTGGGGGTCGAGGCGTATTGAGCGTCAAGACCATGCATAACCGGGAGATATCTAACCTCAGAACCTACTTTGAGACGATGAGGGAGTCCCCCATGCATAGAGAGGTCATAGTAAGTGATAAAGGACTCACTCCACTATCCTTAGCCCAAGCCGAGTGGCGGAAACCGGTGGTACTGACCACCTCTGACCGGGAGACCGTATGGAAGGGGAAGGAACTGCACGGACGCTTTTTTAAAGCTCTTAATGAGCCACACGTAGATAAGAAAGCGTCCGTGCAGTGGCTGCGCTTCGGTGACCTCTTTGGGGAAACCGAAGGTTTTGTCTGTGCGATACAAGATCAGGTGGTTAAGACGCGGAACTACCGAAAGTATATTCTGAAGGATGGCACTCACGACATCTGTCGAGCCTGTCGCCATCCCGGCGAGTCACTCAGACATGTGCTTTCGGGATGTTCCGCGCTTGCCAACACTGAGTATTTGCACAGACACAACCAAGCAGCCAAAATCCTTCACCAAGAGCTTGCTCTGAAGTACGGTCTCCTGGATGAGAGGCTGCCCTATTATCAGTACACACCGGTGCCGGTACTCGAGCGCGACGGAGTCCGGCTCTATTGGGACCGGTCCATTATCACGGACAGGACTATTCTCGCGAATAAGCCTGACATCGTGTTGGTGGACCGGGCACAGTCGAGGGTGTTTTTGGTGGACATCACCATCCCATATGACGAAAACCTCGTGAGAGCTGAGACGGAGAAAAAACGTAAGTATCTCGATCTGGCTCACGAGGTTTCCGACATGTGGCATGTGCAGTCTGCTGAAACCATCCCAATCGTAATATCTGCGAATGGGTTGATCCCAGTTAGCCTCGCTCACCATCTGAGGCGACTGGGGTTCCGTGGCAGTTCGCTCGCAGCCAGGATGCAAAAAGCGGTCTTGCTGGACTCGGCTAGGATAGTCCGCCGGTTTCTCAACCTGTCGCCCTGACCCCTGGCCGTTTGGTCTCCCCTGCCGGGGTGTAATCCTCCGCCCGGTGCAAATATGTATTTATGTAATGTATATGTAGGTTTATTTATTTTTATCTATTTAAGTTTATTATATCTCTTTTGGTTTTTTATATATATTTATTTTGCACACGGGCGTGAGAGCTAATATATACGGATAATAATAATAATTAAACACACACAAATCTGTACTATTTAATTACATTTCATTAACGTAAATAATGCTTAATAAATGGAGGGCTGTGATTTTGTGATCTATTTAGATGTTTGTGTTATTTAACATGATTAGTATAAGTAATTTACATTTCATTAACGTAAACAATGCTTAATAAATGGAGGGCTGTGATTTTGTGATCTAAATAACATGATTAGTATAAATAATTGTTTTTTATTTACCTTAAAGTTACCGTTAACCTTTCTTCGGCTGTAATGGTGCAACGATAATTTGTAGTCTTTTTTGTTATATGTACTCTTAACAAATCTGTCAATTTCAAAAATTGCCAATATTCCATACGATAATACTCATAAAATTTTAGGCTATCTCTCTTCAATTCCTCGAAAATGGTGTGAAACTCCCCATGGATTAGTCTGTTTTTCCAAATATGTTTTACCCATATTTGTTTCCGCTTGCGCTTACGTTTCCTATGTTCTATTTCAAGTAATCTTGCTAACAAATATATTTCTTCGTCGGAGCTATCTAAATCCATGTTTCGAAAAGCACACGTTAACACACCGAAAACAAAACTTAGACTGCGCGGAATACTGGCACTGCCTTTGTAGTGTATCCACCCGACTCCGAGCGCATCCGACCGGCTCCGAGCACATCCAACCGCACCCGCTTTCAGATCTCTTCCAGCCGGTCGATGTGAAATAGTTGGCGGCTCCGCTCCGGCCAATTCCAAGCGTATACGACCCGGTCTGTGTGAAAAGAAAAAAGCAGGCCGATGCTCTCCGAGCCGGTCTGTGTGAACGGACCCTAAAACCGTAAATATGTTACAGCAGATAAAAAGTAAGATTTACACTTTTATTAAAATGTGATACTTTGAATTGTTTTCAATCAAAATAACATATTGTCAATCAATGTCGGTACTCAGTTGTCAATAATATTCACTTGTCATTTTCAATGTCAAATCAGCGGTATTATTCTTGCGTGGTGTTTGTATCTTCTTGGAGTCATTATTTTTTGGTAATTCCGAATTTATGAGTATATAATATATATATTATATTCATATACCAAGCCATGGCAGCCAGGTTGGATTGATAAATTTTAGCGGGTTTTTGTTTTAATTATTATTTTATTTTATTTGATATTATGTGTTTGTTTGGAAACTAGCAGTGATTTATTTTAGTTTCTTTTTTAGTTTTGTCATATTTTTGACTATTTTTAATGCAGTTGTGTAAATACCTATTCTGTATTTTGTTATATACATAGTGTTAGGCTGTAAACAATTATTGCTTATTGTTGTAATTCTCTATTTACATTTTTCTTTTTTTTTTGTATGATGCTGGTGGTTGTTAGGTTCAATTTTTGTTATTATTATTATTAGTAGTATATTTAGTTTTATATTATATACATATATAATTTTTGTTATATTATATTATTTCATTGTTATATATTGTATGCTATATACTGTGTTTGCGTACTCCTTGTAAGTTTTTGTTCATATTTTTAATACTGTAAATTTAGATACTGTTGGCAGGGTTTTGTTTGGCACTCTTTGGTATTATTATTGTATATATAATTTTATATATTTACTATCTTTATACATAATGAATATTAACAATTTTTATACAGATATATATATATATAGCAGGGAGCCGCTGGATGCAAGCGGCCCAAGACCGTGAGCATGGGAACTCCCTACAAAAGACCTATGTCCAGCAGTGGACGTCAATTGGTTGATGATGATGATGATGATGATTATACAGATATGCAAATGAATAGGGACAGACAGATGAGGGCGCCTATTCTCCTATTTCCTCACATGTGGAAAGTTTTCCAGTGCTTCGTTGCCCTTAAGCTCACAGCTTGACTCTGCATTCTCGCTTTATTATAAAAACTTTAATGTCGTTCACATTAATGCGCAAAGCATACCGGCTCACTTCCCTGATCTTTTGTCCTCGTTTGACGTTAGAAATATACATGCAATTTTAGTGTCCGAGTCATTTCTAAAGCCTTGCCTTCCCTCCACGTCTTACTCACTGCGAGGTTTCCATTTGATCCGTAATGACCGTGTGGGGAAAGGTGGTGGTGGAGTTGCTATGTATCTGCACTGTCACATTCCTTTCTCTATTTTAAGTAAATCAGTTCATCTTCTTCCAGTGAATCATCTGAACATTTATTTTTAGAACTATTTTTGGTAATATAAATGTGCTGTTAGGTGTATTTTATAGTCCATCGCTCCGTATTGATTACTTTCAAGAGTTTGAAACCCTACTTGATAATCATATAATGTAATATGTCGCGTCAAGGGCGTCAGAGTTGTTTTTTGTAAGGGTGACATCAGCATTGCTGACGTCACGATTTCGTTTACTTTCGCTCATAGTAATTAAAACCACAACTTGCCGGTTTACACTTTTATTGCGATAATAACTAAGAGCTCCGAACAGTCCGACGTCTCGAGCGAGAGAATCCTTGAAAGGCATCGACCGCCCGTATTTATAGCACAAAACATGCTTGTACAAAATTGATTGTCAGTGGCCAAATTGTGTTAGCAAAACCATCAATAGCTAAAATGCGGGTAATTATTGAATTCTTGAGGTTTTTGTCGCCGCTTTATAAAGTTAATAACTTCTTCGCGACGACAAATATAATAAATAATAATTGGGTACAACCCAATGCTGATCACAATTATAATGGGTGATTTCAATACTTGCATTGTCAAGGATGATTCAAGAGCGCGTAGGCTGAGTAATATAATTAGTAGCTCCAACTTGTCTTTGCTTCCAACTAACCCTACTCATTACTTTCCATACTGTGCACCAACACTGCTTGATCTTATGATGGTTTCTTCTTCGGAACATGTCAGTGTACATGGTCAATTATCAGCGGAAGCTTCTATAATAATATAATAATCTTTATTTATAAAACTCAACAATACAATACAATGGAATCCTGACCCCTAAACTAGGAAAACCCGTATCTTAGACTTGTGTAAAAATCACATGTATTGTAAAATAATAAAAATATTTCAAACAATATTAACTTTTTATTTATTTAATAAAAGAAAAAAATTTGTTTTCTTATCGGTCACCACGCTCAAAAAGTGTAACTTAAATTAATATCAAAGAAAAAGAAATACTGCATAAATAAAATAAATAAATAATTATAATTGCATAAGTTGATACAAAATGCTATGCAATAGCTTTACCGCGGCGGTCCCCGAGTGCCACACGTCTTTTTTGTTTCAGTTGAAACATGCAAAGAGGATTGGACTAAGATACGTAATTCTTTCGCCAGTGCACCAAAACGTAGAAGAAATAAGAAAAGCGGTCGAGCTGCCATGCCAGTGATACTTTTTTTTATATACACTACAACTTAGCCCTTGACGGCAATCTCACTTGGTGGTAAGTGATGATGCTGTCTAGGATGGCAGCGGGCTAACCTGTTAGGAGTATGGTAAACCCACGCTCCTAATTGGTTGCTACGCGACATCGTGCCGGAACGCTAAATCGCTTTGCGACACGTCTTTGTCGGTAGGGTGGTAACTAGCCACGGCCGAAGCCTCCCAACAGACCAGACTCGAGCCGGGAATCGAACCCAGGACCTCCAATTTTATAATGTGTGTATGTATGTATAGTTTGTGTGTATTTTATGTATGTAATGTAATGTATATTATAATGTTTTATAATGTATGTGTGTGTTATATATGTATGTGTATGTATGATACCTTGGAAATATGAAGATCAAATGAGTTTTTTATCACCATTTATGGAATCTAGAAACACGAAGACAAATTTAGCATCTTCACCTGAACCAATTCAATCACCATCTGTGTTGACATCGGACAGGTCTACAGCTAGTCCTTACAATAGGAGCGAGTCTCAATGCTCAGTCAGGAGTGCGTCTTCTTCCCGTCAGAGTTCGGTCAAGTCAGGGATGCGGGAGTTTTATGAACATATGAATTCATCAAACGATCTCAGAATTCAAAAGCAAAATGAAAGACGAGAAAGAGATATGGACGAAAATGATCTGTTCTTTTTGAGTATGAGCGGTGAAAAGTCTTTCAATACACAAACACACACACATACATACACGCACACGCTCATACAAGCCTAAATGGTCACCGTCCGACCCCCCCGTTATCCCAAACGTCGCCTAAGCCGAGGTTCGGCCTCAAACGGGGCGCCCTTAGGCAGTCGTTCCCATAGTTTCTTCGAGCCCTAGGGCTGAAAATTTCTTCTGGCAGAGCTTCTTTCCAAAGCTCGCCAAATAGCCCGGTTACGCTGTGGCAACCAATAGGGTTTGTACAGCTAATAGACAGTCCGAAAAAAAAAAACAAAAAAAAAACAAGCCGAAATAATGTTTGTAAAACGCACATAACTCCGAAAAGTTAAAGGTGCGTGCCCGGATTCGAACCGCCGACCTCTGATTAGGAGGCTGACGCCCTAATCACTAGGCTATCACCGCTTCGCTCATACAAGCCTAAATATAATGTTAGCTTTAGTTTAGATAATTTGTCTCTAAGAATAAATGTACTATATCCCTGGAAGGAACTACCCTCTGCAATACAGGTTTTCCTAGTGCAGAGGGTAGGGCCAAATTATTGTTGTCAATCGTTTTTAAACAATAAAATATTATCTTATCTTAATCTTTGTACAAACTAAAATTAAACTAGATATACACTCTGCGGTATCTAAAGCACAAATCCGCCACTTAGAGAAACAACAGACCGATAAAGTCACGCAAACTCCAATTAACATTACATCCTACAGTCATTCCGCCACAACAAACTATTCCCCCATCCCAACCATCGTCAACTCGTCAACAATACGAACAACCTCTTCAGTCATACAATCAATCTCCTATCGTTTACTATCCAATCCCATCAACATCTATCCCTATTATGGCTGGGCTACATTAACGGGCTACGGCGAATATTCGGATTAACGCACTGATGTGGCCGGGTAGATCGTTGCAACGCGGTAGTATTCGGGCGTACACGATGTGCTATCGGGGCACTGTCGGTAAACTAGCGCGCATCAAAGGGATTTGGCGCGACAATATTCGCTTGGGTGGCTACACCTACGTCACTTCATTGTCGTCCAGACTTTGTAGCGGGACGGACGTGCGTGTTTTTTTGTACACTATGGAGTGGAGTAACGAAAAAGTGTTGGAGTTCATTCAGTTTTATGAAACAGAGAGTATTATATGGGATCCTAGTAACCCTGACCACAAAAAGAGGCATTTGGTACATGATGCGTGGGTTAAGGCTCCTACACACTATGCCGCCAACAAGCCCGCCGGCATTCCCGGCGGGTATTTGAGCCGCCGGGCTTGCCGCACAAACGAGCCGCTTGCATGGCCGCCGGGGTATGCCGGCGGGTTGCGCGGGGAGCCGGCGTCAGTTCGCTCCCGGCATTGGAGTGATAGTGTTGTGCGGTGTGTTCTACGCAAATTAAAATGTCATTCAATTGGGATGACGAAGCTGTGTTGCTGCTAATTGAACAGTTCCATAAATATGACATTTTGTGGAATCCTAAAAATGCAGAGTACAAGAACAAAAACAAACGGATGGACGCTCTAAATATAATTGCAAGTTTGTTTGGCATTGATAAAAGTGAAGTAGAGAGGAAGTTAATAAATTTAACGTCTCATTATTTTCGTGAAAAAAAGAAGGTTGACGAGTCGCGTAAATCTGGTGCAGGCGCAGACGATGTACACGTACCGAAGCGGTTTGCTTACAAGGCATTGGATCTTTTGAGAGAGAAAAATAAACCACTACAAACAGTAAATAGTGAAAATACCCCTGTAGGTATTCCTGATTCCTACATTTCTTGTTCCTATGTGTTGGTTTGAAGATTTTTGTGTGGAGGGCGGTACTAACAGGGCACAATATATGTAGATGTTATACGTTTCGAGATATTTACAATAATTAAAGGTGATTACTGCTGGTAATGCCCGCCAACCCGCATTGGAGCAGAGTGGGGAGCTGATAATGATGATGAGATTGATTGCCGTAATGAGTAAATTAATTATGCTATGTATGTATGTATGTAGGCTATGTATTTAACTTATTTATTAATATATTTATGTAAATATGTATGTATCCTGTAGTGTGTGATCTTTATGTGTGTGTGTGTGTGTAGATTTATTGTTTGGCTGGTGCTACTTCAGCGCAGTGACAGCGCTAAATTTCCTTTTTAGGGTTCCATACCAAAATGGTAAAATGGAACCCTTACGGCGCTTGTACACGCTAAGAAAAAACGCCGGGCGTACCTAAGAATTCGTGTCGTAACTAGAAAATAACTGTGTACACTGCTCGCAGCGGTGCACGAAAAAAAATCTTGTCTGCGCAAGACACGACGCGGCGAACGTTGTTGCGGAGCGGCGGGGGGGCGGTGTAGTAGGGTTGAGCCAGCCCAGTTTTTGTTGTGCGTTGTGCGTTTGGTGTGGACGTGTATTGCAGCGTAGAGTACAAAATGGCTGATGAGTTACTTATAACTTTAGTAGAAGGACGACCGGTATTGTGGGACAAAACTTTAGACATATATAAAGATAAAAGACTCACATACGAAGCATGGAGAGAAATATTTACTATCTTAAACAAAGACTTCGACGAAATGACAAATGTCAAAAAAAATGAATATGGTAAGTACATACAACATATTACTATCTTTTTACAATTTTCAAAAATACAGATTACTAGATATATTCTATATAGCTATATATTATTATAAATATTAATCATTGTCGTTACCCACATTAAATACATCTACAATAAAAGATTTAAGTTGCAAGCAATCATAAGTTCAATAGCGCTAAGTAGCATACGGACACGGCTTTGCTAAAAACGATAATGACTTATACTTATAATAAAATACGTATAAACATGGAAAAAAATATAACATGTAATTGTTTATTTAAACAATATGGCAGGTAAGAATAATTCCTTGTTTCACACTTTTTGGATTAAAATTTAGTAGTCGGGTTTTAGTTTTAGAACTTATTTTTTATGTGTATTTATCTTGCCATGGCAGTGATCCTTCATCAGAGGAAAAATATTCAGTATATTTTTGACGAATTTCGTCTGCTGTGAGATTATTGCCTTCTAAATGCAATGGACTATTTAATCGGTCTCGATTGATTAAAGGCTCAACGTGACCTTCTTCTGTATGAATAAAATTTTGCAAAACGCAAGTAGTTTTTACAATAGCAACTGTTAAATCGAGACTTAAGTTTAAAGATCGGTGCAGAATTCTCCATTTGTTGGCCATTATTCCAAATGCACACTCGACGTATCTTCTTGCCCTTGTCAAGCGATAATTAAATATCTTTTGTTCTTTTGTGAGTTCGTTACCACCGTAGGGTCGAAGTACGTTAGCATGAAGTGCGAAAGCTTCATCAGCTACAAAAACATATGGTAATATATAGTTAGTATTTATTATAGAGCATGGGGATGGTATGTTTAACGTATTGTCAACAAGTTTTTTCCAAAACTGTGTTTCTTTGAAAACATTTGAATCACATTCTTTACCATACGACCCTACATCAATAAAAATGTAATTGTAGTTGGAATCCACAATAGCCATGAGAACAATAGAAAAGAAATGTTTATAATTTAAAAACATTGATCCACTTTCTTCGGGTTTAATTATTCTAATATGTTTCCCGTCCAGTGCTCCAAGACAGTGTGGAAAATTGGCATTTATTTCATATCTTTGTGCTATATTCAACCATTCTTCTTGTGTTGGCATCCGCATATAAACTGTAGATAATTCTGACCAAATATGATGAGTAACTTCACGTACAATGTTCGCTATTGTTTTTATTCCGATTCGAAAATCGAAATGAAGACGTGCGAAGGTATCTCCAGTTGCCATGTATCTGTAAAAAATTGTAACAATGTCTTAGAGCAAGAACACACTTGCAACTTGCAGTGCGATTAATTGCAAGTGTGTTCTTACTCTTACAATGAGGTCATTTCCTTTTTTATATGAAGTTTATGTCTACTTGCAATAGATGGTACCTACTTTCTAACGGTAGTTCGTTTTTTGTTTCAGCAAAGTCTACAGCAAAAAAATGGACAAGTTTGCGAGATAGGTGGATGAAATGTCACAGAAGACTTAAAGAAATGAAATCGGGATCGGGTGCTAAGAAGATTCGTAAATGTGAATTTTACGACGAAATGTTATTTTTGACAAAAATTGTAACACGCCGAGACACTGAGTCAAATATACCCGAAACAACAAACGTGGAAAAAAGTCCCGTAGAACATACACCGATCGCGAAAAAAAAGAAACAGGATGTTAGCGAGGTGGACAAAAATATGGCAGAATTTATAAAGGCTGTTACCAAAGAAGAAGAGAGCCGTGCCATGTCATTTTTTAAAAGTATAGCTCCGAGTGTTGATAAGTTCAGTGATGAGGAAATGGTGGATTTCCAGTTTGAAGTTTTAAAACTTGTGCGTTCTACGCAACAACGAAAGGGAAGTGATGTTCAGCATCAATGGAGTACTGAGTATTACAAAACAACGCAGCCTTCTACGTCGTCATTTAACGTACCCGGCCCATCATACTCGACTCGACCAGGTTACAGTACTCAAAAATCTACATCCATTGAATTTGACACCGAAACTATTAGTAGTGTGGAAACATCGCATACAGATGAATTTCACTTTGACTTTTCTGAAGAATATGAACATGTGGAGTCTGTTGAATTTGGAAACATGTAACACTTCAAAGACATTTATTATTGTATAACGTTCAAATCAATATGCTTAAAAAAATTACTTACCTTAATGTTACGGCCAATCTAATGTATGGAGGAATACTTTCTCGCATTTTGGTATTTTCATGTCGTATATTATTTTCTATTGTTGTCAAAAGCTTGTCAAACGTAGACATTTTCATGCGAAAATAATCCACAAATTTTTCCTCATGTTGTCGCATGACACGGTAAAGGGTAATGAACCCGCCAAACTCATTTTTCTCTTGTATAATTGGATGAACCCAGTAAAGTCTCTTGTTTTTTGTTTCCTTTTTTATTTTGTTATAATAATAATATGCAATTATCATTCTTTTTTGCTTTGTAGTTAACATTTATATAAATAAACGAAACTCACTGATTACACTTGTTATTACTTGCGCGCCCTACGCCCGACTGTCGACTGCACGAAAAGAATCGTGTCGTGTACACGTTTCCATTGGTCTTGTCTGCGGAAGACACGAAAAGTTTTCGTGTGTGGAACAGACAAAATTCTTGTCGTCTACACGAAAAATTTGTCTTGTCTGTCGCAGGAACGGCAAATTTTCTTAGCGTGTACAAGCGCCCTTATGGTGCGACTTTCTCCGTCCGTCCGTCCGTCACACTCGATGATTTCTGTAAGGATTAAAGCTATCGACATGAAATTTAGAATAGAAATACATAATAGTGGCCCAATTGAAAAGAAATCAAAAATTATTTTAGTTTAATTAAAAATAATTAATTTATGTATATTTTACAGGAAAAATAAAACCAACGCTCTAACTAACATACTTTTATTGATATTAACATTAAACCTTTTAATTAATTTAACATTAATTTAACATTTAACCTTAAGTTAATTTTGCGGTTCAGAAAGAATTTTTTTTATAATTATTTTACTAGAATACATAATACTTCTGGAGTATGGAACCCTCGTTGCGCGAGTCCGACTCGCACTTGGCCGGTTTTATTTTATTCTAATTTATTTTTTACAGCTTGATGTAACGCCCTGTTCCCGGAAAAGGCATAATTCTGACGGAGACAGTAATATTACTGAAGCGTTAAATATTTTAAAAGACATATCAGCCTCAGCCTCAAAATCAATACGCGACGATGCTTCGCTTTTCGGTGATTATATAGCAAGCAAAATACGCAAAATGGATCCCATCACCTCATCGACAGTTCAACATAATATACAAAATATTATATATCAGGCTGAAATAGGCAATTACGCTCGCAGGAATTTTCCAACCACGAACTCTCCGGGATTTATCACTACTTCTACATTTGATGACAGCACACGTCCCTCCACGAGTCAATCTTGTTATACGACTACGAGCAATTCAGATACACAGGATAGCCTTTATACATTTTTAGAAAATAACTAAAGCCAAATTTTTATAATACCGACGTGAAAAGTTGTGATTAATACATGTTTAATAAAGGCTATAAATAATAAAGTTTAATAAAGGCGAAAATGTACATATTCACCCTAAGACATAATAAAACAAATTTGATTGATTTGACTTTTTTATTAATTTATAAAGTAAAAAATTATAAAGACGTCCTTGTCGTAGATAAAATCTTGTATGCAACTGTACGTTATTAGTCATTTTAATTCTCGTACTATCCTATTTTGATACTCGGCAAGCCTCGTATCAAAAAACAGCACTCGAATTAAAATGACCCTCATTACGATACAGTTGCATAAATAGCTATTAAGAAATATAATCTTGCCATGACAGTCGTCCTTGTTGCGAAATAAAATAATTCATCAACTCATTTCTGACTGCTGAGGGTCCCTGAGCTACTTCAACATTTTGAGATGGCAAAATTCTTTCACCTTCAAAATCTCCGTCAACTTCGACGTCATTTCTTCGTATAAAATTGTGTAGACAAGCCATTGCAGCAAATTTCATTTTCTCTGGTTGTAAATTGCCTACAGTATGAAACAATCTAAATTTTTCGGTTAATATTCCAAAAGCAATTTCTACGACTCTTCTTCCTCTACAAAATCTATAATTACATATTCTCTTCGAAGATCCAGCCTCATGTCGTCCAGAAAATGGTTTCATTATATTTTGCGAAATGGGAAAAGCATCATCAGCGAGGAAAAAAAATGGCATGTTAATGATGCGTCCTGGTAAAGGTCTTGGTGTTGGTAGATTTAAAGATGTATTTAATGCTTCAAAAAATGAACTGTTTCTAAAAACACCACCATCTGAAATTCTTCCTTGGCATCCTATATCAATGTATAAAAAATTATAATTGGCATCAACTACTGCCAACAAGACAATGCTGAAATACGATTTGTAGTTAAAAAATTCTGAACCACTATTATCAGGGCACTGTATACGTATATGCTTCCCATCTATTGCACCACAACAATTTGGAACATTCCATTTCTTGAAAAATAAACGTGAAACCTTAAGCCATTCTTCCTCCGACACTGGCATCTAAAAACAATAAATATGTATTAATTAATACTTAGAATAAATTCATTATGTTCATTTATCCCGTGCAAAAATATTCATACTTACCCTAATATTAAGTACTGATATTAGTGCCTGACAGACTTCGGGAATCAAAGAAGAAAGAAGTTGTGGTGAGATTTTAAATAGTTCTCCAAGGCTCCAATAACTTTCTCCTGTAGCTAAAAATCTCAACGTTACTGCTAATCTCTCTTTGGCCGGTATGGATTCTCTCCAAGCTGTATTTTTTTTTGGCAATGTGCGGTTCAGTATGATGCAGCAAAATTTCAAAATCTTCATAATTCATTCTTAGAAAACCAAAAAACATGCTGTTACGCAAGTGCCGACAACCAATATCATCTTTTTTATAGTTATCTATCATGACGGTACCATTCTGCAACTTTCTGCGTTGCAAACTCGGACGCACCCAAAATCTCCTTCTTCTTTTGAGTTTTTTGCTAATTAAAATTAATACTACGGCCGCGATGGCGATGTTAACGGCTTCGTTATCCATCGTTGAACTAGGAACACAAAATGTACACCACTACCGTTCTACCCGGCTGTCACAACTGAAATGATGCTCTGCGGCCACCAGCGGCAAGTGCCGGCGGCATACCCGTGCGGCAAAAACCCGCCGGCTGTGCCGCCGGCATAGTGTGTAGGAGCCTTTAGAAAACCTGTTTGCAGTAATAAGGCAATATAAATAGAAACCCAACTTGCTATTCATTCATAGCAGCCCTAAAAACATCTACAATTTCAGGGATGACAGCATTTCACAATAAGGGGTCCAATTGTGATAGAGATTTTAAAGAATTGCTCACAGATTTTCCGTATATATTTTTGAAGAACCCTAAAATAAACAAGAGCTAATAATAGAAATACAGAAGTTTCTGAGCAAGTTGGCCTGGATGACTACCGGCCGATATTAATAATGTATCTACATTCTGAGATTGAAACCAATCGCAGATTGATCAATCTATCTCCAATCTGCGTGCCAACATGGGAATTTGACAATCCCGATCTTATTCTCTCCGTGGATCCATTCCCTCTTGAACTTTCCGTTGTAAGCAAAACGCAGTAGAATCTACTTAAGTTGGCATAATTTTATAATCGTTAATTTACTATATAAACAAAAACAAGTAGAATATGCCTAAATTTGTATTGGAAACTATATTATATCTTAATGTAATACTATATTTGTAACAAAATATGAATACATAACTATTTTTATTCTTGCATTTAATTTAAAAATTTGCATAATTTGGAACGCAAACCGAACTTATGACGCTTAGGATTGGCGTTGTCTAACGTCTACAGTCAAGTTGTTTTGCGTGTGTTTACGTTTAATACCACGTTTATTCACTTTGCATCTTTTTTTTTTACCAATTTGAGAACAACAGTGTAAAAATGGATTCGGTAACCGTAAGTGATAAAGTAATTTTATATTATTTGTTACAACAACAATTAACTTCTTTCCTCATAAAAGATCCCCGCTGACTGTAAACTTTGATTTGTTACGTTAAAGTTAGTTAGATGTTGGATGGTAATTAAGAGATAAATAAATAATATTACTTGTTATGGGAATTTTAATAATGCCTTAACCAATTCCTGAGTCGTCGCAATGATGTAGTTTGCGAAAACTCAAGCATTATTTTTTTATATATTATATTATATTATAAGAAATGTACTAGAGCCTCATTAACCTAGTTTCATGGTTTAAGTAATTTCTATAATTTTTTATTCTGTAACCACCTTTTCTATTTTATAGGTAAAAGGTAAACCCTTAAACAAAGAGGAGACTAAAGCTCTTCTACAGCTTATTGAATCCAGCAAAATAATAACCACTAAGACCACAAATGCTGCCAGCAACAAAATGAAACTGGATGAATGGAAGAATATAACTCATATATTCAATGCAACTGCTACCTCTTGTTTGCGAACACCTCAGCAATTAAGATTAAAATGGGAAAACCTAAAAAAGAATGCTTGGAAGCGTAGTACAAGAATGAACCATATTCAGGTTTCTATCTATATTATAAAGATATGGATTAACATATTTGAAAAAGGATTTAAGAATATCTACTGTAAAGAAGCCTATGAATACATTAGATACACCCTATTAGACTAGATGTGTTTTATGTAATTAATTATAGTAATGGTAGACCAATTTAAAGTTAAGCCAGTACAGAGTAATAATATATACATATTTTTGTTTATAATAAAACTGCATGCTTTAGTATATAGTGGGCTTATATTTTAGTTATTTCAACTATTATTTTCAGACAGGTGGTGGTCCTGCTGACTATATAGGTACCCCCAGATGATATATTGGACAGAGTTACTGGCATGCTAGGAAGTACTGCCAGTTCCGGCCTGGTTGCGGTTGTGTGCGCGAGCGAAACCCGTGACCCGGCCACCAGGCGGCGGGAAAGGATATGCACCGTGGGGGTTTAGTCAGTAAGAGTCTGACATAACCGCCGCGTCTCCTCGGACGCGGGGTATCCATGAGGATTACCCACGTTAAAAAAAAAAAAAAAGGAAGTACTGCCAGTGGATTTACTGTGCCGTTTGGGAGTGACAAAGAAATAATGAGGCTTGATGTTGGTGTCATGAACGGTGATGGTAGTATTAGTGGGGATGGTGATGGTACTTTTGATGGTGAGGTATCCATGGAATCAACACAGAATATAGATATGATGCCAATATTTATTGACAATAGTGTAGAGACATTAGTCTGTAATACTACTCACGATATTTTGCAGAATAATGACCAAAAGATTATAACACCAAATAAACCGAAGAGGTTCACATTAAGTACACCTAGGACAGGTAATTATTTTTGTATAATTGGGTAGGTGTTTTAATACGTATGTTTTAATCATTTATAGCTCGGAGAACCGATGGACGTTGGGGTCCCAAGGTGCTGGAATGGCGACCCCGCACTGGTAAACGTAGCGTTGGTCGACCCCCAACAAGGTGGACAGACGACATCAAACGAGTTGCAGGGAGCCGCTGGATACAAGCGGCCCAAGACCGTGGCCATTGGAACTCCCTACAAAAGACCTATGTCCAGCAGTGGACGTCTATCAGTTGAAGTGATGATGATGATGATGATGAATCATTTATAAATTAATTAGTTTTGGGGTGTTATCTATAGAGCATACTAAAACTGTATTATTTTAAATCTAAGCAAAGTACAAGTGCACTGGACAAGAAATACATACATCTACATTGTAAATTTTAGAACAAAATACAGAGCAACCAGAATTGTTCTGTATGTTGTCTGCCACTCAATTACACAGGACGTAACCTAATATTTGTTTATTTTTCAGTGAGCAAGAAATTTAGATCCGATGACAGCAGGACTTAAAAAAATAATGCCAGTGCTGAATATTTTTAAGTGAAAAAACAGTGCCTAGATGAGAGGCTAAAAAATTTATTTCTTGAAAACGAAAATTTAAAATTAATTAACAATAAACTGTTATTAGAAACAAAAGGATTCAAAGCCCTTGTAGGCTGATACAGGCAGGAATATTTGAAAAAGAGAATGTGCAATGTCTGCATCATTAAAATATCTGTTCTTTAACAGAGACTATAATTATCGCTGAATATGATACTTCTTTAATAACCTGCGAGTAGCACAGTTTTGAAGTGACCAATCATGCCATCTGCTTTTGTTGCTTGTTCGAGGTCGGTCACTAAGATTCTGTAATTCGTGTATAAATTAAGCTAAGGTTTACAATAAAGGTCATGGAATTGAAGATAACAATCGAGTTTTATTCAATTTGCAACCTTATATACCCTCGAATGTCAAGAAATATTCCAACCGCTTTTATTTATGTTCGGTAATGTATCACGTTATTATTACTCCATATCACATCTGGTTTCACCTTTTTAGGTGAAACCAGATGTGATATGGAGTAAACCAAAGGTCAGTATGGATAGGGTGACAGGACACGGAAAACTACGAGAAAAGACAGTGAAGGAGAGTGGACCACTGTGGGACAGAGAAAAGTTTGTCTTAGCCAGAATCTTTAAAGAACACAGAATTACAGACTTAATTAGCGAATTAAGTGCTGAAACGTTACAGGTTTGTCAAAACTTTCAAAACAGAAATTGGCGAATTCAAAAGGTTTTGGAAAAAAATTATTTCATATGGAATCATAAAAAATGTCTATCTTGAATTGTCCAATGAAATTACCCTCGAAAAATATCATGTTTGAATCCCGCTCAATTAATTTCTGCAAATAGTCTCAATCGTAGGAAGTCAAACGAAGTAACTCTACTTCGTTTGACGGCCAGTGAAACGGTAGGATTGTGCTTCAAAGGAACGTTTATTTCTAAATACGTCTACGTAGATGAGATGAGAGGGCAGTAGAGAAGCACCAATTTCCAGTCACTCACACAATGCTCGCAGTGCTGGAAATTTAGGCATAGGAAAACTCACTTGTACTTTCAAAATAGTTTGTCCAAAATGTGACCAGAACCACGACAATCTTGAAATCATGATCTTTAAATGTTTTAATTATTCAGACAGACACATGGGGCCTTATCAAAAATCAAATATGTGAAGGAAAAGAAACTTAGAAATTTAATATCAGAATTCAACTGTACCTACCGACTTCACATATATGTTCCCCCGTCAATACATCAAGAGGAGGAAACACAAGAAAGGATAAATTATGCAGCGTTCGGCTGAACGTGAGCTTAGGCCACCGAAAGGTGAAATGTCGGCGGCCCAAATTCAAAGGGCCCTAGACAATGTGGCGATTATAAAATAGAATGATAAAGTACCTCTCATTTAAAGGGGACGCTTTTGCGCGGTCTCAAGGATGCTGCGGCCTCCATTCAAGAGGCCGAAGAGGCTTTGAGCTCGCGCATAGTTTCGGACGCGGCAGCTGCAGGCCGAAATAGCCCGTCTGTAGGCTGACAACGCTCGACAGCAGGCCGAAACGGCCAGACTCCTAAAGGAGCTGGCCACGTTGAGGTCCATCATCAAGAGTAGGCGGATACAGGGTTCAGCGTCCGCTCCCGCGATCGGTTGAATAGACCCACCGGCAGACGGGATGCGCCTTATCACCGTCGGCCAGTCAGGGATGCTGGTCTCTCATTATGAAGGTGGGTTTGGCCATAGTCCACCACGCTGGCCGTGTGCGGATTGGCAGACTTCACACGCCTTTGAGAACATTATGGAGAACTCTCAGGCATGCAGATTTGACGATATTTTTCATTGACAGTTGAAGCATATGATATTTAATGACTCAAGGTGTCGTATGTTCGCATCAAGAAGCATGACTATACAATATTTGTCAATTTTGCGAAGTAAAAATAAAATAAAGAAGAGTCTTCCACGTATACTGAGTTAGCGTCTTGAACGTCGCTCCATTTCTTTCCATGGTGAAAATAACAGGGAGAGCTAGGAAAAGCTCCTGTAATCAAAAGTACCTACCTACCCATTCTCGAGTATTTTTATTAGTTAGTTGATGCCGTGCTCAAGAGGTAATGTGTCCAATTTTCACAACATTTCAACTCAGCTTTACTATTTAGGAACTGGGATTACGTAAATAGGAGCTTGCGGTTTAAGTTATTTATAAATTACAATGTATACAAAACAAACTTATCAATGCACTATTTCACTTCAATTACCACACACCAACAAAAGAACTTTACAAAAAAACTAAAATCTTCAATATTACACATCTATATACATATAATACATGTCTTCATGTAAAAAAAATCATGAGTAAGAACACTTCATTCAAATATAACATTTGCGCATAGGGCCAATGTACATAATCTCAGAAATAAATATAAAATAAATATTTGGCGGCCAAGAACTAAGACCTATGGTAATAAAAACATATTATTGTGTGAGGGTGCTCATTACAAAATACCATAAAAGTAATAACACTAACATCTTTAAAAGTAAGCTAAAGAATTATATATGACGGCAATCAGAGAGCAGCGCCATCCAGTTTTGGAGTCATGTACGACAGACAAGAGAGTGGCATCGGCCTCTCTCTTTACGCAACACTAAGTGACGTATGCAGGTTCTTATAAGACTCACCGGCGCGGGACGGCGCATTGCATAGATTGCACTCGGTCGGGTCGGACCGGTGGTTGAGCTGCGGTGGTGCATTCGTACTTGGTGGAGCGTATAGTCTGCTCCTTATAAATTACCATAATTATAATTGTAGTTCGTTTCTACCAAGAGTGTCTGGTCTCTTTGCCCGAAACTACCCACGTCTACCTAAATTACCGACAAAGACACGCACCCGCCCGTAGTCATCCTACATATAGTAGAAAATATTGATAAGTTTGTCATAACGTGTGCGTGCATACGTTCTGTTAAGATTTTAAGAATTGCAAGCATATTATCTCTTTTTAAGTGAACAGTATGTTCGTTTTGAGAAAATAAATAACTTCAAACCGAAGAAGCTTACAAGAAAAATTCATAGATGATTTTGATGTTACATCTTATTGTGACAACTGCTGTGGTCAGCAAAAAAATGAATATATGACTGCAATGTACAAGTCTGCAGCCCACATAATAAAGGTCCACTTACAAAATGAGGGAGATTCAGCGCATGAAATCCGCACCACAATATTTACGTCCCCGAACAATACATAACATCGATATGAACCGCAAAAAAAAAGGAAATTCATACAGGTCCCAGAAATGTGTTATATATGAACGCTTCATAGACTAAAGAAAGGTGGTAGCTGTTGTCAAGATATGACACGAAAGAATAAGGAATAACGTCTTCACCTGGCGCAGAATCTTCGATCGATAGAAGTATCATTTTCAGTTCATTAAGTGAAAATGTTAAATTCAAATCTGATAGTTTATAATTGTTGTTCTTAGACAATGTTGTAGATAAATGTAGCCATAGGACATTCAGGTACGTAAGGAGGACCAAAGCTTTTGTTTTGCTAGAACTGGAGGTATATTACTCTGTTGTGTCTTTAAATGCATATCTAAACCTTCTAATATTTTGCCAATCAATTGATGGTTCATTCAATACCTTCCTTCATACTATTTTTAGCCTAAGTAGTTCTTTAGTATTGCTTGGTCTAAATTTTCATTAGTCATGTCTTGCCTTTCCGATTCCTTTCTTTGATGAACTGCTTTGGTATACTCTGCATCCCACCATGGTGGCGATTGAATAAAATCTTGCACCACACCTTTTTAATGGGAAAGTTTCATTTGCAGCTGCAATTAATGCTGTGGTTAATGCTAAGAGCATATATGGAACATATTTATTGTCAGCTCAACAGCGACTCTGTACAAATTTCATTCAGTTCTGTCAAATTATATTTTATGCGTTGTTCTCTTGCTATGCTTTGGAGGTTTTGCAAAAAGAACAATCAATAGACACGCTAATTCAGCATTTCGGCGACCCTCGCTCGGAGGAATGCGTCGCCATCGAAATGGAATCGCTGAAAATAAAAACTGGCGAATCATTTACCGATTTTTGTAAACACATTCAACACGTACGTAGTATATTAATTTCAAAGGTTAATAGGCTAGATGATATGTCGCTGAAAGAGTCTAAAATTATAATCTACAACAACCTATCACTCAATGTATTCCTATATAACTTACCTGAACATTTAATCCGTATAGTGAGGTTAAAAAATCCTAGAACATTAGAAGCAGCTTTAGAGTACGTAACCGAGGAAGTTAATTTCCAATTCCAGTCCGACTCTAAAAATAATATAAAAAGATCTCATCAAAATCAGTTGAATCCAAGTTTCGTTAATAATAAGCTTACCACCCCATAAACAGCTTTTAGAACCGCAGTAAACCCGTTGCAAAACAGATTTACAGTGCCAAGTCAAATTAACCAAGGTTTTAGACCCTCAAATAATTTTCAAAATGAACTGAGGTCCAATAATAATTTTAAATTCGGAGCCTCTGCGCAACCTAACAATTTTAGATTTGGTATTCCGAACCAACAGCAGAGTTTTAAATTCGGCGTACCTCAACAAAGTCAAATTAGAAACTTACAACATAGTAATAATTATCAGAACTTTAATAGACAAGCGAATCAGAGTGGTCACCCTACAAATCCAAATCAATTTAAGTTTGGCATACCAAGGCAGCTAAACAACAATATGCCGACCGACGTATCTATGCGCACCGCTCCACAGATAAGACAGAATATGACGGAAATTCCGGAAAATGCTTTTTACAATAACGATCTTGAAGTAGACCTATAAACTACTCCAGAATACCAACTATCCACTTGCCCGAGATACCTACCTCGAGCCCGTTACCTGAAAGGAAGCTTCTAAATCTAGATGGCGTTAACCTTCAGCACCTTCAGCAGTTAGCATACAGTTTAAAGGATAGTGATAGTGAAAAGAAAAAGTTCAAGAAGCTGTGATAGTCTAGTGGTTAGGGCGTCAGCCTTTTAATCAGAGGTCGGCGGTTCGAATCCGAGCACGGGCACCTTTAACTTTTCTCTTTTATGTGCGTTTTTTAAACAAAATATCACTTGCTTCAACGGTGAAGGAAAACATCGTGAGGAAGCCTGAGAGTTCTCCATAATGTTCTCAAAGGCGTGTGGAGTCTGCCAATCCGCACATGGCTAGCGTGGTGGACTATGGCCAAAACCCGTCTCGTATTGGGAGGAGACTCGTGCTCTGTAGTTAGCCAGTAATGGGTTGATCATGATGATAGTGAAAATGTGTTCGATCAAAGTGAAAGCTCTATAAATGTGAAAAGTGTTAGCGTCGGATTTTTAATTTTATATGTTATGTTAGCATTAACCATTTGTATCTTTTTAACCCTTAAAGTAATTTTGTCTACTATACTATACATTGAACTTTTAAAAAAGCTACCATTACAATTAAATTGTTTTTAGCCTGAATTATTAGTGAAATGTTATTTTTGAACGTTCCTTTACATGTCAAAAAATAAAAAGTTACGATTGTCTATGGTAATTTAAAGCAGTTGTGAAAAATAACCGACATGGTGCATGCGTCAGTTTTTGATAAGGTAAGTTTTATTTTTTTTATATGTTATACTTAATAATTTTGGATATCTGATGAATAGAATACTTAGCCAAATGTTTGTTCTATTGGTTTTTCATAAAAATAATGTGCTGGGAGCGTGTTTTTATATGTTTTTGTCATTTTTTAGTTGAATGTATAGCATAATATACATTGCTACCGTTGCACGTATCTATAATTTTTTGTTATGTATAGAATAATATACATTGCTACTAACCCGAGAATGATATTATAATATTATGTTATAAGTTTGGGATAACAGTACGTACGTTACTTTCGAATATTTTGAACTAGCTGACCTGCCCCTGCTTCACTCGGATATTCCATGCGTATAACTAGTTTTCTTTTTATGGTTATGGTTTGCCTGCATGTTCCGTTTGCTTTGTTTTAGACTGCTTCAAGCGCAAGAGCCAGGCGCATTTTAGCCTTGGTACCTGCACAAAATGCCGGTTCTGACGCTAGTGATAGTATCAGTAGTGAAGATGAAGCTAAAACACCAGAAAGTTCGCCTGCACCTTCTTTAGATTCTTCGCTAGAAAGGCTCAATATTTTAGATAGCCCTGATAATTCTATAGATGAAGAACAAAACCAAACTCAAACACCACTGACGCCGGTGCTTGATGAAGTATTTCCAAGTTCCACACAATGTAACTATGACGCTCTACCTTCAATTTCATCGTTACCATCTTTACCTTCAGTTCAACCATCAACTTTCACACCTACAATACAATCAACATTCAGTCCTCTGATCACTCGCAAACAAAGAAAGCGTTCTGCACCTACTGTTCTTGCTCAAAAAATTAAAAAAACATGCATAAAAAAGATACAGTTATCTTTTCGTTGGAAAAATGTACCATTTGAGCACAAAGCCGAATTAGAAAATCCTGTTTTTCGTGAAGATGTGCCAGTTAATTGGTCACCATTGGATTATTTTTATAGATTCTTTCCGAAGGAAATAGTGACAAGTATTACGGATAACACCAACTTATACAGCGTTCAAGAAACCGGAAAATCCATCAAAGTATCTAATGATGAGATATTAGACTTTTTAGCCATCAATGTTATAATGGGTATCGTGGTTATGCCATCTTACAAAGATTACTGGAACACTTCTTTTCGGTACTCCAAAGTTGCTGATGTAATGTCCCTGAAAAGATTTCAACAAATAAGAAGGTTCATTCATTTCACAGACAATACACAAGCTGATTTGCAGGATAGATACTATAAGCTTCGTCCTTTGATTGACAGTATTCGAGCACGATGTTTGTCGGTTGAAGAAGAGAACGCCTATAGTATAGACGAAATGATCATACCTTATAAAGGTAAAAAGGCAGGTAGTCGTCGTCAATACAACCCTAATAAACCAAGCAAATGGGGATTCAAAAATCTTGTAAGAGCCGGAGTATCAGGAATAATTTATGATTTTATGCTTTATGCTGGAGACGACACTTTCAGGGGTATCCAATTTTCAGAAGAGGAAGAAACTTTAGGTGTTGGAAGTAGAATTGTTATAGCGTTATGCAAAACAGTGAAAAATAAAGCTAGTGTTGTATATTTTGATAACTATTTCACGTCTTTGGAGTTGATATATCTATTGAGGGAAAATTATGGAATTTTCAGCTTGGGAACCATTCGGCAAAATAGATTGAAAGATGCTAGCCAAAAATTACTTACTGATAAGACTCTGAAAAAAAAGGGTAGGGGAGCATTCAGTCAAGTGGTTTGTAATAAAAATAAGCTAAGTGTGGTAAAGTGGTTTGATAATAAACAAGTTACTTTAGTTAGTTCCTATGTTGATGCATATCCATTAGAAAAAATAAAAAGATTTAGTAAAGAAAGCAGTGGTCGTGTTGATGTGACTTGTCCCCAGATCGTAAGGCATTATAATCGGCATATGGGTGGTG
Source organism: Lasiommata megera (assembly GCA_928268935.1). Lineage (NCBI taxonomy): Eukaryota > Metazoa > Arthropoda > Insecta > Lepidoptera > Nymphalidae > Lasiommata > Lasiommata megera. The sequence continues at coordinate 3,534,909 of OV743333.1, forward strand.
TTGATCTAGCAGATATGCTAATATCATTATACCGTACAGGGATCAAGTCCCACAGGTGGTATTTAAACATTTTCTCCCAGCTGTTGGACATTTCTATAAATAATGCCTGGTTGTTGCGGCGTAGGCATGATAGAATGTCTGAAACTGTCAGGAAAAAAGACCACTTAAAGAACTTCCGGTACGAAGTCTATGCGGGACTGCTTAGAAGAGACAGAAGAGCGTCGGTGAAGGAGATAGAGTCGGTCTCTGATAAGAAAAAAATAAAAAAACCGGTAGCGGAAAGACCATCTGATGACGTACGGTACGATCGATATGATCACTGGCCTCAATTAACTGGCTATCAACGATGCAAATATTGCAAAAATGGCCAAGCGAGTACCATTTGCACGAAATGTAATGTACATTTGTGTTATGTCAAAAATAGGAATTGTTTTTGGGCTTACCACAACAAAACCTAAAAGCACTATGTATAGTATACTATACATTGCAAATAATTATATGTTTATGTGGCTAGTGGCAATGTATATTATACTATACTCATTGTTTTTCGAAAATTTTGTACTTTTTATTTTTTTTATTATTTTTACTGTGTGTATTTTCAAGTAATAAACTACCTACATTTCAATTTTTTGGTTTTTTTTCACAAAAATATCTTGCGACTTTAAGGGTTAATGTATAAATTCATCCCTTTACAGTTTTTCCGTCATATTCAGCAGACGCATAATCATCCTTTTGCTGAATTTGAACTTAAGGAGGGAGGAGTTATGTGTACCGATTCCGATGTTCCAAACCAGCATTGCGTAACATTCGTTAAGTGTTGCAATCGCTTCCACCTAACAAGACCACCGGCGAGACCACCGGCGATGGTTAGCAGCATGGGAAACGGACACAAAGACAATCGGTAGTCCTTAACTCGACTCGATAGGTTTAAGACGTTTAGTATTTATAATTAAAGTAATTAAATTTTAAATATAATTTCAATTTCTTTTCCTTTTTAAAAAAGGATAATACCGCTTGGTAACGCCAACTATTGGCTGTCTTTGGATTTAGTGATTCGAACAATGTCCACGATTATTATCCATCTACCCTCCCTTCCTGATCGTGTACTGTCACCTACGTTCGCTGCGCGACGCAAGCGCCGCCTCAAGACCTCTCCGCGATCGAACATACGTGGAGCGGGTCGATCTTCGCTTCCGCCATCTTCGAAGTGTGGTGTCGTGAGTGCTGCCGAGTGCCATCTCATCCCGCGAGGTGTCCGTATTCCGCGCCAGGGTGTGTGCTGGCTGTGAGAGTGTTTGTGCTCGTCGCCGAGATATAGGTCGCGGGCCTGCTAAGGTTAGTGCACGATTCCCTTGTCCTTCTCGCCCCCTTTGACCGACACGTGGACGCCTTAATTCTAAATTAATACAGTCCACTAGTTCTTGCCTTTCGAAGGTGGACAGTGGCGGCATTCGCGCCTCCACCGTTCTCAAAATTTCACTAACTATTTTGGTGAATGCATAATTATTAACCTTATTATACTAATACTTCATTAAGTATTGAACATATGTTTGGTACTAATTATTATTGAGACACCCACGTACCTAATTAACGCTGCTCGTCGTCACGACATAACAACGCAACCTTTCTCACGCGTAATAATCGCGCCACATTCGGCGTATAACTCGCGGCGACGGCGCACGCACAGTATGTTTGACACAGAAAGATTTATTTTAAACAATAAACAGCAAGTATAATTTGCTATATTCCGCCGACAACCGGGAGATTTGTATAATATAACACCACACAAAATCTTCCACTAGAACCTCTACGCACGTTTCGACCCGACACCGGATCATCCTCAGGAGATGCTGACTTCACAAGCGCGAAAAGTAAAGTTAAACTTTGCTGTTTATTGTTTATCATGGATTTCCACAAAGTAACGCCTTCTTCTATTCATTAGATTTATTTTACGTATAAGCGTTGGCAGCCGGCTGATTATCTGCCACGGAATATTCAATGTGGCTGCAATGTTTCATAACGGATTTACTGCAACGAAAGTTCGGCGTCGGAATTTCCGACAAGTGTAGCTTAGAGGTTATATGGTAAGCCACACTCTTGATTGGTTTGTGCGCAACATAGTGCCGGAGCGCATAAATCGCTTGGCGACACGTCTGTAGGTAAGGAGGTCACTAGCCACGGCCGAAGCCTCCCACCAGTCCAGACTCGAACCGGGAATCGATCCCATGACCTGTTTTACATTTTAGAATGATGACGATGGCGGATGCTATCACATTCTGTGATGATGCTGTCCATAACTTAAAAATAATAGTTTAAGAAGCTTTGAGTTTACCCAACGTAGAATCCACAATAAGTAAGAGCTCGTTCCCACTTGTCGGGTGTCGGATCCGTATATTAAACGGAAGTTCTAGTGGCAGAGCATTATATATGACGCTATTCACACTTATCGGAAACCGATTTTGTGTCGGCTCCGACAAGAAATGTCGGGTGTTTTGCCAGCCCTCTACGCCCGGAAAAAAATCGTGTCGGATCTCGCTCGCCTATGATTAAGAACGGCGCTGTTCACATTTGTCTGATGTCGGAGCCGATAACCCTCTCCCCGCTACCCCTCATTCCGTTCGTGCGTACGTCGTACCTGCGATCGCGCACACACACATCGCGGCGCGCAAGCAGAGTTGTTGTGTTTTTATTGTACGCACGTTTGGTGATTCGTAGTAATGGAAAGAAATATCAACCCCGAACAATTGATCACACTAGTTCAGGAAAGAGGTGTCCTTTGGGACAAAACTCTAAATGATTATAAAGATAAGCAACTGAAAATAGCTGCTTGGCGGGAAGTTTGCTGCCTACTCATACCTGATTTTGACAATTTGGACGAAAAAGAAAGACAATCATGTGGTAAGTGTTTGAAGTTATTTATTTAATAATATACGTAAAATTCAAAACATAAATATTAACCATGCGCTTCTGGTTGCCAAGGCACCGAGCCTATTGTTGAAACGAAGTAGTTTGCAAATTCAGACCGTATATCATTTGCAATAGGACCACCACGTGGATTACAGTTTTGCAGTTGTACTTGTTCTTGCATCGGATTTTCTGCCGCATAATGAATATCTTCAAAGTTCAGACCGTCCTTTTCTCTTACAAAATTGTGTAATACTGTACACGCTTTTACAATTTCGATAGCCGTGTCTGGTTGGACATCCAGTGGCCGATGAAATATTCTCCATTTATTGGCTAAAATACCGAATGCGCATTCAACGTACCTTCTTGCCCGACTTAAACGATAGTTAAATATTTTTTTCATGTGGTCTAAATGAGTGCCTCCAAAAGGTCTTAACAAATTTGTTGACAGAGGGAAAGCCTCATCGCCCACGAGAACATAAGGCATATCATTTTGAAGTGTTGCATGTAGAGGCCTTGGTTTTGGTATATTTAAACTACCATCATTCAGTTTCTTCCATATAGTTGACTCCTTGAATATTGAAGAATCGCATTCTTTTCCATACGAGCCAACACTCATAAAAATAAAACGATATTCTGAATCAACAACGGCTAGTAAAACAAATGAAAAATAATCTTTGTAATTAAAATACATCGAGCCAGTATTGTTTGGTTTCACCACTCTAATGTGCTTACCATCAACTGCTCCAAGACAGTGCGGAAAGTTGGCTTTCATATCAAAACTTTTTGCAATTTCCAACCATTTACTCTCATTATCAGGAATTTTCATGAACTCGTCTCTTAATACATCCCAGATAGTGGAACTAATTTCTTTGCAGATTTTACTAATAGTTGACACACCAACTCTGTAACTATAGTGCAATTCTTTGAAGGAACAACCCGATGCGCAATATCTGTAAAATAATTAAGTAGGTGAAATAATTAACATTTCTATATGTACCTATTGTAATTGCAGGTAAATTAGTATCTACAAAGTGGTCGAATCTACGAGATGCCTGGATGCGAGCAAATAAAAATGACGTCAAAAAATCCGGAGCAGGGGCTAAGTTTTCAAAGCCATATATATATAAAGAACAGATGAGTTTTCTGCAAAAAGTGGCTGAGCCTAATCGAACTCATGATTCTGTCAAGAAGCGTCCAACAGATACATGTCCCGAGGCATCAGCGGCCAATACAACAGATATAAATTCAGAGCTGCTATTACCAAGCACTTCCAAAAAGCCCAAAACCCTCGATGACAAAATGAGCCAGTTTTTAGATAGCAGGCTACAGTCAGACAGAAGTAACGAACATCCAATGCTCTCTTTTTTCAAAGGTGTTCTACCGAGCGTTACGTCTTTTGACGATAGTGAAACTTTAGAGTTTCAATCAGGTGTGCTGTCACTGATTCAAAATATTAAAAAGCAGCGTGAAAGTCGTTTATACTCATCAAACTATGGTTGGCATTCACAGTCAAGAGATCACGTGCAACAATCTGTATATTCGTCACAAAACCAGAATGTGCACCCACCATTAAACGAGAATAATATCTTCCCTTCAAGTGGATATGGATATTCGACACGCCAACTCGTTGAACCAGCATCACCTACTTTGTCACTACATTCAAGTAATACTCAAGATTCGGACTTAGATTTTAGTAACATTTAACTCCACTAATTTGTTTTCGTAATTAAAAAAAATTAAAGTTATTTCTTTCAATAAATATATGTGATTTAAAAGTGACTGTTTTATCTCTTCCTTTATACAAATTAATATGTATAATTATATTACCTTAAAAATATCGCCAACCTTTCTTCAGTACAAATGCAGTCTCTAAATCTCGTATTTTGGTAGTTTATGCTCACTGATATTTGAGCCAATAGATGGTTGAATGTAGTTATCGACATTCTAAAATAATTGAAAAACTTAATTTCGTCACTCCTCAATTCTGTTATTAAATTCTGAAATGTTCCCAAACTAAATCTTTCTCTCAGGATTGGGTGCACCCAATATTTTCTTTCCTTGGCTGTCTTTCTTCGTTTTCTTCTCAAATAATAATACATCACAACAAGAGCTTCGTCGACGTCCATCGTGCACGCCTCGCGTAGAGTGCTTAAAATTGGCACTAGCTTCGACCGTGGCCGACAACCGATTATTAATCGTGTGTGTGAACAAAGGCGCCGACATCCGATTAATATACGGATCCGATAGCCGACAGGTGGGAACGAGCTGTAAGGTACAAAAGACCGTAGCGTATTTTAAAAGGAGTTCCCAAGCGAAAGAAAAACTTTTGAATTATGAGATAAATGCCCAAAATGTTCCTCAAGGAAATGTGAAAACTGTGATGGTGTCAATTCCCACCAGATGGAACTCGACATATCTGATGCTGCAGCGCTTCTCAGATCTGCAGGAGGCACTAAGGGCCGCAATCCCAACCTCAATGCAAATCTGCCGGTAGTTCCGATGGAAGAGTGGAGATACATTGATGTTGATGTTTCGAATTGACATTTGCAGATAACCATAGTGGTCATTACTGCGTCACCGGGGGTTTTTGGCGAGCATGAAGCTCATCCTGAGAGAAGAGCACCTGGGCTCGACGACTTCTGAGGGAACGTCCCCCTAAGGGCGTCTCCTGTGAGACTCGGACCTCGACTTAGGGTGACGTTGGGACTTGTTGGGTTTTTGGACTGGTGTCTCAGTCCGAGCGCCCCCGTGACCGTGGATGAAACCCACGTCCGGATGACGACAGATATCGGGGACCTCGTCTTCGCCGGCGAAGACGCTGTGTACTGTTGTGTGTGTGTGTGTGACCTACTTGGGAAGCGTTGTCTAATGTCAGTTGGTCGTCAGGTTCGTCAAGGACGTTCTTCGGTCTCCTCTTTATGAGAGGAGCGTTAGGGTCGGGGGTGTGAGATACATTGAGGAAATTATTACGGTTTTAAAGCCTTTTGATGAAGCAACGGTCATGATTATTAAGCCTTCTTATGAAGCAAAGGTAATAATGAGCGCTGAAAAATACTTAACAGCAAGCAAAGCTCTGGTTATGACAATGGGTTTGACTTCTATTTAAGAATTATTCGCCCTTGTTAAGCAATTGGTACAAATTTTAAAGGCAGGGCTTAGTTTACGGTTTAAAGACATCATTTATTCGTTGCGAATACATCCAGCCATTTCTGGCGTAAAACAATAGAACATAGGTACTAAATAATTACAAACAAAATTAATTAAATAATAAAAAAAATTAACATGAAGCCATTGGTTTGTGCACCTATTTAGAACCTAGATTTAAACAACAGGCATTTAAAAGTCAAGATGCATAGACAACTCTTAAACGTGTTTAAATTGTAAAAGCCACTGAGTTCAATCGAGACGACGACGATGTGTAAATACACCGAGAATGGCGCATACCAAGGCTGTCGACGAGGTAGAAATGAACCTTAAAGAAAATTTTATTCCGCGAACGGACTGCCCACTAAGGGCGCTTTTAGTGTCACGCGGATTTGCTCACGCACGCGGGATTGGACCGCATGCGTAGCATCCGCAAAGAACAATTTCATATAGGTATCTATTGTAAAGCGTGATAAACGCACGCGGGACGCGGGGCGCTGTGCGGGGCGTCACCCCGGTGCGGGGTATCCGCATGCGTAAGCGCTGCCTACAACTTCAGTGCCCATTTTAGAGTCGAGCGGGGCGCACGCGCCGTATTGTACTACCGAAATGAAAATCGATACAGAACGAGTAATCATTGAAGTTCATCTGCGGCCCGTTTTGTGGGATAAACGCAATGAATTATACAAAAACAGGGACGCGAGGGAGGCTGCATGGAGAGATATTTTGAAGGAATTGGCACCTAACTACGAAAATTTGAGCGAAGAGGAAAGAAAAGAGGCGGGTATGTGTTTGGTTCATTATTTTATTTATACAAGCATCATTACTTTATTAATATAAGCATAATTATTTAATTCACAAATAACATCAAAAACCTTCTAAAACCTTTTGAGTTTAGTTAATTAATTATATATCGGTGTTGCCAGGAGACTTTTCCTTCATTGATAAAGTAATCTGCAAATATATCTCTGATATTACTTGCCGACGTATTACTACTTTCAGTCTGCTGCCTGGGTAGTGGTCCCGTAAAACCATTTGTGACAAATGTATGGCTGACCTTGTAGCCATCCCGTTTCCTTATGAAATTGTGAAGTACACATGCCGTCTTGACTATTAATTGTGCTAGATCTAACTTGACATTCATGGATCTGTGAAATATTCTAAATTTATTTGACATAATTCCAAAAGTGCATTCTATGTACCTTCTAGCTCTGGACAGACGGTAATTAAATATTTTCTTTTTGTAAGGTAAATTATCACGAGCATAAGGCCGCATCACATGTGATGATAAACCAAATGCCTCGTCTCCCACTATCACGAACGGCAACTTTGCTCTTACACTAGATGGATAAGCTACTTCGGGGCAAATAATAGGCAACTCTTGCGGGTCAGGGATACCCAACGTGTTACTTTCCAGTTTCGTATACAATTGACTCCTTCTAAAGATGGTTGAATCGGCGTTGCTTCCACTGGTACCGACATTAATATATGTAAAATTATAATCAGCATCACACATTGCGAGGAGCACTACAGAATAATATTTCTTATAATTAAAATATAGTGATCCACTGTGCGGCGGCCGAATCACTCTTATATGTTTTCCATCAATTGCACCCAAGCAATTAGGAAAATTTGTATATGTGAGAAATCCCTCTGCGATTTCTTTCCATTTGATCCCATTAAGCTGTGGAATACATTCAGACTTTAGTTCAATCCATATTATGTAACAAACTTGTCTTACTATTTCGCTAATTGTTGCAATTCCAATCACATAGGAATAGTGTAGATCAGTGAATGTATTACCAGTTGCCAAATATCTGAAAACAAAAACAATATATTAATAATATGATAACATAATATATTAATAATGCTGACATCAGACATAAGACAGCATGCACCGCTCGAATTTTACTTCAGAAGAAAAATAAATACCCTTAAGGTGAAAGGGCACGGAAGTAGCTAGCGCTAGAAGTTTTTAATTCGTTTTAACTACAGTACTATAGCTACGTTAGATTTCTATGATTTGCCGAAAATTTTATCATAGGGGGGTATTTATGCTGTTATGATTTCATATGAAAAGTTCGAAGTATAGTTATGTATCTCATATCTGCTAAAAGTGGCCACTTTTAGCAGATTTATTACTAATATCAGATTTGTACACACGGCCACAGATCAAGCTTCCCAAAACCAGTATAAACAGGACTCATGCGTTGTTTATTATCGTAGACGACTCGGCGCCCAGCGAGGCCCTAGCAAGTTCCGTTTATTGGTACTGGTTTTGGGTAACTTGATCTGAAACTGTGTGTACTTTTGCCACTTACTTATTATATTTTGTCATTTCAGACAAGAAAATACAACAACGCTGGCGAACAGCAAGGGACACTTACCAGAAAGACAAGATATCTGAAAAAAATCAGCCATCCGGCTCTGGGAGTAAGAAGAAGAAGAAGAAATATTCTTACTATGACATTTTGACTTTCTTAGACAGTACAACGGAAACTGCTGGAGAAGAGTCACTCTGTGAAGAAATGTCTGAACAAAGTAATTTAGAAACACCTAATGAGTCCACGCAACCAGATACTTCACGTCAAGAAAGTTCTCACCCAACATCAAAACAAAAACAAGTAAAATCTAAAAAGCAAGCACCATCTGAATTTGAGGCACAGTTATTAGAATGCTTAAAGTCTAATCAACTGGAGCTAGAAAGTGAGGATTTGGCTTTCTTTCAGTCTCTGCAGCCTTCATTAAAAAGATTCACTAGATATCAAAAACTAATGTTCAGAACAAAAGTGTTAAATATAGTTATGGAAATGGAAAGTCAAACACAACCTGCATACTACAGTCCCATACCTACAACAAGTTCTAGTGCTTTTACTGAGCTTGACAGTTTGTCACCGATAAATCAAGATTACCAAACCAATAGTATAATCCAGGATACTTCGAGTCTTAACGACAATGCTATTAGTTCTGCTGCAGTGAATGACAATGAAACTCTTATTTACGCTCAGGATACAAATTTACAAAGAAATGAATGATGTAAAATTTGATTTTTTAATTTATGAATAAAACTCTTTTTATTAAAATGAGTACGATTAACTTTTTTTCTCCAGTTTCTCTCTAATTGTTTGTTTAGTCATATGAGTGCGGTTGTACACACGGCACAGATCAAGTTACTCAAATCCAGTATAAGCGGGACTCCGACGGGTTACCTAAGTATGATAATACGCAAGGCGCGAGTTCCATTTATGCTGGTTTTGGGTAACTTGATCTGTGGCCATGTGTACTTTATCAGATAAAAAAAAGGATTGTGTATGTAGGTTGAACGTACCAATCCCAAACCAATTAAGGACTTTTTTTGACTTTAAATTACTGTCATGTGCAAACCTATAACTTTTATCTATATTATAATAAGTAGCGTGTGATGAAAGGTAGGAATGATTCCACTTTAATGGCGACATTTTATGAGTGATTGATCTTATTTAATGAAATTTCAACATGAAATTGAATGAAATTATGAACAATGAAATTTCAGAGTACATGACAAATTTTTTTTTTTGCACATGTAAATTTACACATGACAGTAATTTGAAGTCAAAAAACGTTTATCCTAACTGTTCAAATCCCTTTCCACTAAATCATAGCAGGAAATTAAATATTAAAAATTTAAAACTTACCTTAATGTAATAGCGAGCCTCTCAATCGGTTGTATTGTAATCCTTCGTAAACTGCTTTTTTGTAGCTTATTCTCAATTTTACACAACAGTTCATCAAAAGAACGAATGGACATTCGAAAGTAATTTTTAAATTTACGTTCATTATTTTGTAGTTTTCCAAAGCGTGTAACAAACGCCCCAGCAAGAAGCCTATTTTCAAGAAAGGGATCAACATGTACTCTTGTCTTCTTGTTTCGTCGTTTGTAAAGTATGTAAGCGACACATATTCTTCTGACATTGATCATTTTTGAACACGTCTATACCGTTACGCAGCCCGTAGAAAACTGAAACTCATGCTGCGTATGATCCGCAGCGTGAAATTTTACGCATGCGGTCCAATCCCGCGTGCGTGAGCAAATCCGCGTGACACTAAAAGCGCCCTAAGGGTCCGTTCACACAGACCGGCTCGGAGAGGAGAGCAGATTTTTATCACGTTGGAAACAGTGTTTTGAGTGATTGTAGTTAAGTTTATTTTTGCATTTGCACCTTTTTTGTCATTAAAAATGCCTGAACGCGCTTCGTGTGTAGTAATAAAAGGAGCCGACCGGGTCCGCTTGCGTGCTCTTTCTCGCTCGCGCAGCCGATCGGCTCTGATTGCGTGCTCTTTCTCGCTTGCGCAGCCTGTCGGTTCCGATTGCGTGCTCTTTCTCGCTCGCGCAGCCGATGGGCTCCGATTGCGTGCTCTTTCTCTATCGCGTAGCCGATCGGCTCCGATTGCGTGCCCGCTGCGGCCGCGCCGACCGCCATTTTGATAGCAACATTTGAACGTAATAGTTGTGCGTACTTGTACGAAAAGATGAATGATGAAAAATTAATAATACTCGTGTCAAAATATGAGTGTTTATTTGACATAACCAAGCCATCATATAGCGATCGGATAATGAAAGACAATGCATGGGAGGAAATTAGCAAATGTCTCGGAATAAGTGGTAAGTAAGGTTTTCATTGTTTTAGATACTCAAACGAATTTTAAAGCAAGGGCTTCTTAAACTCGTGCTGCGACGTGTTAGATTCAAAGTCAAAATAGGAATAACATGAGTTTAAATGCGCCCTTACTTTAAAAACTCGTTTGAGTATCTGATCGTTAGAATATACTTATGTAGTAGACAATTTTTATTAAATATAACTTAAGAAACTCGCGTAGCCACTTGATCTTGCCAATCTAAAGCACCACTTGATGAAAAATAATCCTTAAATTTATTCCTTGTGGTTAGAACTGCGTCGCTAGTAGAACTGTTTTCATTATTATTGTCTGTTATTGCTGTTAATAAATTTATATTGCTGTGAAATTCATTCTCTTGTCCTGGCGTCCGATTTTCTATTAAAAAATTATGTAAACATGTAGTTGCTAATATAATTAAATCACAGTACTTCGGCTGAATTTTCATTCGTTTTTGATAATTTTCAAATCTTTGAGTTAGCATTCCAAATGCACATTCTACGACTTTTCTTGCCCTGCTTAAACGCAGATTAAATACTTTTTTTGATAATTCTGTTCTTGCTTGTTCTCTTGGATACGGCCGCAATATATTATTGCTCAAAGGAAATGCCTCGTCTCCTATAAAAACATGTGGTAAGCTTTCAGTGGTACTAGGTAGAGGTTTATTTGGGGGCAGCTTTAACTTATTGGTGTTGAGTTTTTTCCAAAATTTTGAATTCTGTAAAATTCCGCCGTCGCTATTTTTACCATATGATCCGACATCAACAATTAAAAAACTGTATTTCGCGTCGACCACAGCTAGTAACACTGTACTGAAAAAGTTTTTATAATTATAGTATAAGCTTCCACTATTATCTGGTGCCTGTATATTGACATGCTTTCCGTCTATAGCGCCCAAACAGTTAGGAAAATTCCAAATATTAAAGAAATCACGTGAAACCTTTTCCCACATTTCTTCATCTGGCATCTGCATAACTATGGGCATCAAAACATCACAAATTACTCTGATTATCTCATGAATAATTGAATGAACTGTAGAAATTCCCATTCGAAAATTAAATGACAAGTTTTTGAAACTGCAACCAGTGATGAGGAATCTGTAAAAATAAAACAAACACACAAAATAGAAATATAAGACTGCCGTACCAAAACGAACCATAAAATAAAAAAGAGTTATGTTATTAATTTTTCATTTCTGTTCTTTCCAGTGACGCAGTGCCAGGATCGTTGGAAGAAACTGCGAGATAACTTCAGAAAAGCCTATTATAACCGAAAAGGCAAGAGTGGCGATGGTGCAACTACGTCCAAATTGATAAAATTTGAAAAATAACTTTCTTTTATAATACCATTTTTTCGCAATCGAAACCAAATATCTAATGTAACATTATCATCGGATGATTCAGAGCCTGGCACACCAATACCACCACCATCGACATCATCTAAACGTTCTGACCATTCTGAAGTTGAATCGCTTGCAAGTACTTCTGGCTCGAAAAAGAGACCACGCTTAAGCAAAGATGTTGCTACGGTTTTCGAAGAGTATCTTGAAGAAAAAAGAAATACTACACCCCGTGACAAGGCATTACGTAATTTTTTTTTGTCTATGTCAGATACAGTGGAAACATTCCCAAAAGAAGTCCAAGCACGAATTAAAAGGCGCGTGTTTAACATTGTTAATGAAGCTGAATTAAGTCTGTATGAAAATAGTACAGATTTGAATTATTCTTTGTCTATAAATTCACCGCCATCGACTAATCAATCTACTTACCTAGTGTCAAACGAAACCTATATATCTCAAAACTATCCAGATCAGCCTACTTACGGGTACAATACCAGCACACAAAATACAAAATAATCAAAAACAATAATAATTATAATAATAATAATTAAACACACACAAATCTGTACTATTTAATTACATTTCATTAACGTAAATAATGCTTAATAAATGGAGGGCTGTGATTTTGTGATCTATTTAGATGTTTGTGTTATTTAACATGATTAGTATAAGTAATTTACATTTCATTAACGTAAACAATGCTTAATAAATGGAGGGCTGTGATTTTGTGATCTAAATAACATGATTAGTATAAATAATTGTTTTTTATTTACCTTAAAGTTACCGTTAACCTTTCTTCGGCTGTAATGGTGCAACGATAATTTGTAGTCTTTTTTGTTATATGTACTCTTAACAAATCTGTCAATTTCAAAAATTGCCAATATTCCATACGATAATACTCATAAAATTTTAGGCTATCTCTCTTCAATTCCTCGAAAATGGTGTGAAACTCCCCATGGATTAGTCTGTTTTTCCAAATATGTTTTACCCATATTTGTTTCCGCTTGCGCTTACGTTTCCTATGTTCTATTTCAAGTAATCTTGCTAACAAATATATTTCTTCGTCGGAGCTATCTAAATCCATGTTTCGAAAAGCACACGTTAACACACCGAAAACAAAACTTAGACTGCGCGGAATACTGGCACTGCCTTTGTAGTGTATCCACCCGACTCCGAGCGCATCCGACCGGCTCCGAGCACATCCAACCGCACCCGCTTTCAGATCTCTTCCAGCCGGTCGATGTGAAATAGTTGGCGGCTCCGCTCCGGCCAATTCCAAGCGTATACGACCCGGTCTGTGTGAAAAGAAAAAAGCAGGCCGATGCTCTCCGAGCCGGTCTGTGTGAACGGACCCTTAAGTGGTTGCGTAAAAACGGAAAGCCTTCTATCCGTCACTCTATCTCTAGCATTTTCAAAAAGTGGCTACATAATTTCAGAAAGAAGAACAAGGCTGACATCCCAAAAAGTCAACCAGATTATGTTTTTAAATGCTAATTAATAACCCATTGTAAAGAAAAACTTAAACATATTCTTTATTTTTGTAATTATTTAGTATTTTTTCCAGATTGTATCTAATTGATGATAAATTGAAAGGTTATATCTACATCTTCAAAGTATATTCATAAATTTTATAATTCCTCTCTAAATACGTTATATTATAACACTTATGACGTTATAACTGCAAACCGCGACAATAAATAACAACAGCGTAAATTATTTGTGTTAAAATTTACAACATATAAAATAACATCTAGAAAAATATAACACAACAGTATAATTATAAAGCGGATTCTTCGCTTCGCGAGCGCACAAGTTAGACGTGTCGCAAATTATTTTTAAATTCTTTATTAGTGCTAACAATCTAATTTCATCTTAATTACAAGTGCCATAATTATAAACTCAAATGTACAGTGCTGTGTCAGTTACGCTAACTATGTTCTACGCGTGATCAGTCCACGCATTAGCTAGCTCGCCTCACCCCCGCGAGGAAAGAGGACAGGCTCTGAGTTTTCGTCCCGCATCCACGCTTGGTAAGAATATAGACGCCGGCGCACACGAGGACTAGTAAAAACATGGATCAAGAGCGCTCGCCTACTGGAAGTGGCAATCACATTGAACGCAGTGGTTCTCAACCGAACTTATCGACCATAGGCACTCAAGGCATGCCTTTCTCGGACTTACCATCCATTACTTTCCGCAATAAACGAAAATATTGCCATGACATCGATGTGAATGATCAGTTAACACAATTACAAAAACAAATGACCGAGATTATGGAATTATTAACTTCATCTATAAAGACACAAAAGGAAAGCTCCACTAAATTAGCGAATGATATTGCAAATATAAAAGACCAAATGTCTGAAATTAAATGTGGTATTGACAAGACAGAGGAAAAATTGATAACTATAACTACAGAACACGATAAAATTAAGGCTGATATAGAAAATATTACTAGTGTTACAAATACAATGGAGACGAAAATAGCTGCCTTGGAGTGTGGTTTGCAGAAATTAAAATCATCACCGAATGAAGTGCTTATGACTGCTGAAGATTCATATGGAGACATATTGGCCGAAATGACAGATCAAAATTTGAGAAAGAAAAACATTATAATAACTGGCATAGCGGAACCACAATCCACTGACTTCAGAGATCGAAAGGAAAAAGACAAAGTTGAGGTAATGAACATAATAAAAGTTATTTCAAAAGAAAGCCCTGAACCCATCAAAATCATAAGGATCGGGAAATATAAACCAAATCAAAATCGCCCTATTAAAGCCTGCTTTGAGTCAGAACAAACACCAAAGATTATACTCCGAAATAGAAGTAAATTGAAGCACGACGCAATAGCAATATTTTCGGATCAAACGCCATTTCAACAAATGCGATTTAAAAATCTCAGGGACGAACTGAAGCTTCGGACTGCAAATGGAGAAGACAGCCTACGAATCAAGTATATCAAAGGCGTACCTAGAATTGTCAACTCTATCCCAAAAAACGACATACTATAAATAATCGCAAGAAAAAAGATAAAACCACTACATACCAAATTTTAAACAATTATGACAGCTTAATGACTAATAAAAAATCACTAAAATGTCTGTATGCGAACGCGCGGAGCATAGTTAAACCTGGAAAGCTTGATGAGCTACGATGTATAGTGGATTCCGTTAAAACTACACTGCATCTTATAATTTTATCAGAAACATGGATTAAAAGTGATGAAGAGGCCAAAAGACTCCATATACCGGGCTACACTCACTACTATCACTACAGAAAAAATACAATTGGAGGAGGAGTCTCGATTTTCGCTATTAACAAAATGAAACATAATTTAATTGAGGAATTTTCGCAAGACGATAACCACTACTTATGGATACATTTGGAAAAGCTATCCGTGGATGTTGGTGCTATATATAAACCTGGCCGAACAAATGTCAAAAACTTTCTAGACACCCTCTCGATACAACTAAGTGGCAAGAAAAGAGCAGTAGTTTTTGGAGACTTTAATTTTGATTTATTGACCCCTGACAACTTAGTAGAAGATTATAAGGATACACTCAAAGAAAACGGTTTCAAGATTATCAACAAGATCAATATTGAACACTGTACTCGTGAAACAACACAAAAGAAAACCTTGCTCGACCATGTATCCACTAATCTCAAGGGTCACCAGTTTCACATGGCTGTTATTGAATCCTCGATGTCAGACCATAAACAAATATACTTTGAAATAGATAATTATGAACCGGAACCAAAACTAAAACTTGAATACGAAGCTGTTGATTATAATAAACTCAATGACATTGCAGGAATTAATTACAAAGAGAATACCAACGATAACTATGTACAATTTGAAAACAAATTAATACAAACTATTCAACAATGTAAAGTCAAAAAAACTAAAATACTAAACCCTCCAAAACAGGACTGGGTAAATAAAAGCATAATAAATAAAATAAATCAAAAGAACACACTTTGGAAACAACATAAAAGCAACCCAAAAGATGAAGACATTGAAAAAAAGTTCGTTAAAGAAAGAAAAATAGTTTCAGAGGAAATACAGACTATGAAGAGTAATTACTATTATAAAAAGTTCTCTGAATGTAACAAGAAACCAAAAAAGATGTGGGACCTAATAGATAGCTTAACTAACAATAAGATAAAAGAAGTCTCAATACCAGCTAAACTGAAAAAAGGGGACAAAGAATTAAAAGATGGAAATGAAATTTGCGAATATTTTAATGATTTTTTTTCGACTGTTGGTTTATTGCTAGCGGAAGCTATTCAAACAAAGTACCATAATAACAAAATCTATACCAATGCAACGCCTACCGATAATAATCCTAATTTTGGCCTCAGTAAACTAAATTCTGTAACAACAAAAGAAATCACTGAAATAATAAATAACTTGGACGTTAATACCAGTTCCGGAATTGATTGCATAAATACTAAAGTTATAAAGTCCATTAAAAACACTATAGCTGACGAACTTACTCGGTGCGTAAATACCTGTTTAGAAAATGGTAACTTTCCAGCGTCTCTTAAAATAGCCAAAGTGACTCCTATTTATAAATCTGGAACTAAAACAGATCCTAGCAATTATCGACCCATTTCTGTACTCCCAGTATTGTCCAAAATCTTTGAGAAAATTATTTACAATCGGCTAGAATCCTACTTGACCTCTATTGATTACCTATATCCTAAACAATACGGATTTAGATCGAAATCCAATACATTATCTGCTACCGTTGACTTAGTGACTAAAATAAAAAATAATATAGATAGCAAAAAAATTGCCCTAGGCATATTCATAGACCTAAAAAAAGCTTTCGACACGGTTAGCCACAAAATTCTTCTGAACAAATTAGAAGATATAGGTATCACCGATAACGCTCACAAAATTTTTGAATCCTACTTAACTGATCGATTTCAAATAGTGAAGATTGGTGAAAACCAAAGCAAACACAAATCAATAACGTATGGAGTTCCTCAGGGCTCCATTCTTGGATCTATTTTATTTCTTATCTATATAAACAATATAAGTAAACTGGGGCTTAAAGGAGAACTTTCGCTATATGCCGATGATACCACCTTGTTTTATTATGGAAATAAAATAGAAGACATAATTCACGATGCCCAAAATGACCTTAACATACTTAATATCTGGTTTCAATGTAATTTGCTTACCCTTAATGTAAACAAAACTCACTATGTAATATTTGCAGCCAAAAATAAAAAAATTAACGACTTTGAACCACTTAAAATAAATAATATTACTATTAGTAGATCAGATTGCGAAAAATATTTGGGGTTAACTTTAGATAATAAGCTTACATGGAAACCACATATTAAAAATATTAAAACAAAATTAGTATCTCTTACTGGAGCCATTCGCAGTATTGTACGTTGCTTACCCCATAAAGTTCGTTATTTAATCTACAACTCACTTATAAAACCACACTTAGACTACCTAATCCAAGTTTGGGGATCAGCAGCTAATACTAATCTTAAAGTACTACAAACGGCACAAAATAAATTGATTAAAGTATTATTTAACTATGATTTTCTAACCTCAACAGAACAGGTATATAAAGAAACTAAATTAATGAACATAAGTAATACCTACAAATATTACACTTGCATCCTAATCCGAAAATTATTATCAAAAGAAATACACTCAAACATAACCTTTACAATTAAAAATAAATATCCTCAATTACAACGACTAAGAAGTGCCAACAACATAATCTTACGCGCACCACGAACTAACTATGGTAAACGAAATATTACATTTGAAAGTGCTCAATTGTATAATAAACTTCCTAAAAATATTAAAGAGTGCAAAAGTATACACACTTTTAAAAAACTACTAAAAACCCATTTTATGAATAAGCCTTAAACTATAAAAATAACGTAACAAAAATAAATAATAACTTGTCAAATATAAATAATATTTTTTCATGTCACATCTAGTTCGTTTATGAATCTATGTAATCTATATAGTGAGTCAGCTCAGTCAGCTCAGCCGTGGCTCGCGCTGACTATTGGACCTCGCGCGTTTGTATGTTTTTTGTTGCGATGGTACTTTAAGAATTAAAGTATAAATCTACCCACTAGAGTAATATTATAATATTATGTATTAGAAGTTAGAAATTGAAATAACATATCTTAATTGTCTACTAACATATCTATTCTATAATAATTGTGCGCTCTAAAATGTAATTTTGAACTCTGTAACATAGCCTGTAAGTTTCATTTAAGTGGAAATTCCTTTATGAAACTAATAAAAGTCTTAAACCAGATAATTAATTGAAAAATTATAACAGTTTAGCCCACCTCTAACAAAAGGTGAAAAAGGTTGGCTTTGCATTATTTTAGTCTGAGACTTGGGAACCAGAAAAAGACAGACATTGGAAGAGTTTTCAACATGATATCACTTCTTTGTACCCCAAGAAAAAGAACCTTACTGAAAAACTTCGAAAGCTGTGTCATATTCAAGTGATAATAGTGATTCATATTGTGATTATGCAAGGGACAAATTGAGACTGTATCAAAATTGTAAAATTAACGCTTAGATGTGGACTGTGTGTGTGTGTATTCGCAAACATAACATAAAAATTACTTGTCATAATTATGTTTTCGACATTCTCAAATCTAACTAGGAAACGTACTTTAGAAATTGCAGAAAACCAAAATGCCAGTATTGAGCCATGAATTTTAAAGAGAAACTAAACAACCCAAAGCCTAACAAAGAACGTATTAGCTTTAACTGTAACATGCCAGGACACATCTTTCAATATGTTTTTGATAAAGCTAATTTAAGGTTAATAGGAGATTAACTGCAGGAGCAATTCTGTGGCCTCCTTTAAAAAGCAAGTAAGACTGTCTATTACTGCATAATAGGTATAAATTGAATTATTTAGATGTAATGTCAATTTTATGGTTGCATGCTTAGGTCATTTCTAGAAAGTCACTATCTCGTGTTTGTTCTTCTGAACTGTTTTTTTGTTGTTGTTATATAGATTGTGACTAGTTTAATGATGCAGTTCTGGATAAGAATGCAACTGCTCCATATCAGCCCATAGATGTCATAAAAGGCGACTAAGGGATACAGGTCGTAAAAGTGGGTAACAGCAGAACATTATGGTATACTGTTACCCATTTCTGCGATTAAAAAAAGGGATTCCAGCTTAACCCTTGAACCGAAGGTGGCCGTTAATCCACCAACGAAAGCATTCCCAAAGAGGGTTGATGTCAGGCAGGCGGCTGGTCGTAAAAATATATGCCAAAACCTATACAACATGTCTATAAGTTTGAATGGAATATGTGACTTTGTTAGGGCGTACCCTGGAGGCGACGCGCAGGTAAAAGGTAGGTAGGTAGTGAGGAGACGGCTGATAGAAGTGAGTGGAAGAAGAAGAAGACGTGTTATGCCGTCCCCACATTATGTGGGATAAGGGCAAGAAGAAAAAGAAGACTAGTTTAATGATCCAATAAAAAAATAAAATAAAATAAAGGTTTGAGACAAAGCATCCGATAGTATTGCCTGATAAAAGCAATCTTACCCGGTAAATAGTATCGGATACACATTTTAAAACACTTCATATAATGGTCCCCAAATTATGCTTAATCACATTAGATCAAAATATTTCTTCGTTAAAGCTATTCAACAAGTAAAGAAATGTTGAAAGAAATTTATAATGTGGGAGATATGTATCAAGCATTAGATCACAACTCTGGGACAGAACCCACAAGTGATATTAACCCCAAGCAAACCGTTTAAATCGTCAGGCGTTGACTATGCAGGGCCGATAAACTTAGAAGGGCTATATTTGCCTCTTTGTATGTATGGTCACTTGTTCCATCCATTTAGAGGAAATGTCTGATCTAACATCTAAAGGATTTATTGCTGCTTTTAGGCGATTCAACACACGGCGAGGTCGATGTACAGATCTATTTATCGCTATACAGGTACATATTTCGTTGGACCTAACAAACAACTTATGGAAATGATAAATCTGATTGGCCCAACGAAATTAAAAACCTTTTGACGATAGAATCTTCAAAAAAGCACTTCATTACTCCCCCAAACTCCAAATATTGGCGGCTTATGGGATCAGGATCAGCGCTCGCGTACAGAAAAAGAAGAAAGATTGGGCCATCTTTCTTCTCTCAGATATTAAATATGTTGCAACAAAGACAAAAAACAAATACTAATGTTGGCAACACCGCGCGTTTGTGCACAACGAGCGATGCATTACCAAACCTGGAGATGTCTGTGGCCGGGACATCACCGAAAGATAAGAAAAATCGGCTCTGCCTTGGCGAGGTGGTTACGGAAGGTTTACGGAAGGTTACGCGGCACTTTTCGGCTGGGCTTCGAGAATGACGGAACTTTGACCTTGTGGATTTATTCGAGTAACCAATGTATGTATAAATTATACATTGCTAGTTTAATCGTTTAAACACTAAATCATCCAATACTGACGAAGATGATGATACCAAATTTTTACGAAGTTTCAGAAGTTATATGGGGAAAATAAATCAACGTCAAAATATTGATTTTCAACTGGGAATGCTTTAGTCAAAAAATCGATTTTCCACTGGGAATACTTCAATTGGTCAAATGTCACTACGGGAAACGAAACATCGTCACCGGAGTCTCAGTACACGTACTGTTACAATTCATCAGGGTCATCTTTCTTCTCTCAGATATTAAATATGTTGCAACAAAGACAAAAAACAAATACTAATGTTGGCAACACCGCGCGTTTGTGCACAACGAGCGACGCATTACCAAACCTGTAGATGTCTGTGGCCGGGACATCACCGAAAGATAAGAAAAAGCGGCTCTGCCTTGGCGCGGTGGTTACGGAAGGCGCCCTACGCGGCACTTTTCGTACGGAGCTTCGAGATTGACGGAACTTTGACCTTGTTGATTTATTCGAGTAACCAATATATGTATAAATTATACATTGCTAGTTTAATTGTTTTAACACTAAATCATCCAATACTGACAAAGATGACGATACCAAATTTTTACGAAGTTTCAGAAGTTATATGGGGAAAATAAATCAACGTCAAAATATTGATTTTCAACTGGGAATGCTTTAGTCAAAAAATCGATTTTCCACTGGGAATACTTCAATTGGTCAAAAGTCACTACGGGAAACGAAACATCGTCACCGGAGTCTCAGTACACGTACTGTTACAATTCATCAGGGTCATCTTTCTTCTCTCAGATATTAAATATGTTGCAACAAAGACAAAAAACAAAAATACTAATGTTGGCAACACCGCGCGTTTGTGCACAACGAGCGACGCATTACCAAATCTGTAGATGTCTGTGGCCGGGACATCACCGAAAGATAAGAAAAAGCGGCTCTGCCTTGGCGCGGTGGTTACGGAAGGCGCCCTACGCGGCACTTTTCGTACGGAGCTTCGAGATTGACGGAACTTTGACCTTGTTGATTTATTCGAGTGACCAATATATGTATAAATTTTATTATACATTGCTTTTTTTTCCCGCTGGAAAATGCTTTTACGCATCTCCTCCGGAGGCTACGCAGGCAAGACTGCGTCGCTTCCGACGGGGTATGTGGGACTCCCCGGCGGCCAGTCTGGCGACCAGAATACCCACTAAAACCCAGCGATGCTCCTTCGCGTCGCCTGGTGGCTGGGTCACGGGAACACTTGTGCACTCGACCGCGGCCCAGCCAGCATACATTGCTAGTTTAATTGTTTTAACACTAAATCATCCAATACTGACGAAGATGACGATACCAAATTTTTACGAAGTTTCAGAAGTTATATGGGAAAAATGAATCTTCGTCAAAAAATCGATTTTCAGCTGGGAATACTTCAATTGGTCAAAAGTCACAACGGGAAACGAAACATCGTCACCGGAGTCTCAGTACACGTACTGTTACAATTCATCAGGGTCATTGCCAATCCCTCGTTCTGTCCGTAGTTCATACACTCCTGTACCTCAGAGCTCTCCTAACAATATTTCCTTTCCATTAACAACTTACGTACCATCTTTGCAACGAAGTTTGTACGTACCGCGAAATTCGCCTATGTGTTACAAAAGTCTATCTCCATCTGAACCAACTATTCATTCATCCTATCAGCCATAAAATGTTCCTTATACGAGTACTTCTAAACCTAAGCTTGTTATACACTCAGTAACTAATATCACACCTCCCCATTCAACTACCCACAAAATCCCGTGAAAAGTCTTGAAGATAATGAGGCTGCACAATTATTTCTCCAGTCTGAGGTTCCCAAGAGGATTTGGATAATATTCATAATTATTTAAAATTTCAATAAGTAAACTATAATGACGTGTAAACACGTATTTGATTTGAAATAAATACAGTCGACTCTCGTTAACAACAACAAACCTGCGATAATTAGAACCTCTCTATAATTCAAAGCTATCACGAGTTCCCTACAAAATTTCAAAAGATTTGTGATAGCTATATTTTGAACTAAATTAATACAATTTGAAGAAGAAGAAGAAGCTGTGATAGCCTAGTGGTTAGGGCGTCAGCCTCCTAATCAGAGGTCGGCGGTTCGAATCCGGGCACGCACCTCTAACATTTCGGAGTTATGTGCGTTTTTAAAAATTAAAATATCACTTGCTTCAACGGTGAAGGAAAACATCGTGAGGAAACCTGCACGCCTGAGAGTTCTCCATAATGTTCTCAAAGGCGTGTGAAGTCTGCCAATCCGCACATGGCCAGCGTGGTGGACTACGGCCAAACCCTTCTCATATTGAGAGGAGACCCGTGCTCTGTAGTGAGCCGGTAATGGGTTGATCATGATGATCATGATGAATACAATTTTATGCACTTGGTAATTTGAACAAAAAAATCATTGCTACTGGTATATGAGTCGTATAAAATCAAAGGCGGCAAAGAAGGTTATTTGGCAAAAATGTGTTTGATATGTGGCAAGACAGAAAATTTAAACTACCAGCTACTAATTTAACAGTTCACTACCAAATATATAATATATATTTGATAGTGTTATATATGTAAATGAAGCCCCGTTCATTGATGCGTGTCTTATCTGTGGTTTCTATCTGTGGCTGTCATTGGGACACAAGGGGAGTTGCAAGGTCAGATGAGATCATGAGATTTTAAGAGCGTTATTGATTGTACTAGTGAAAAGCAGTTAAAGGTTGAAATAAGATGGTTGCAGTGAAATACCAGCTCAATTTGTTGTTTTTCTTTGCAAGTGAGTTTTAACTAAATATTAAACCCTGTACATACTAATGCAGAGAATTACAATAAAGTTTTTTCTTTGCAGAACAACACAAATTAGTTCTTATTTCACCAAGCGAGTTAGACACATTATATATATATATATATATATATATATATATATATATATATATATATATGTGTAAACGCTTCAAAAACAGTCGTCAAGACTGAATTTGGGACCAAAGGCGACAATCGTTTATACCTCCATAACAACCATAATCCCACAACGAACAAAAGCGAAAAATCTGTAAGTAAACACGACGATGACCGATTTACTTCTTACGTGAATAGAAAAAAGCGGCAACTACCTAATATCAATAAATGTGGCACAGCGACCGATCCGAGCAACTTAAAAGCAGCACAATTACCTGAAGCTATATACTTGTCTAGATTGGAGACAACGTGTACCGTTGAGCATGTCAAGAAACACATAGAATCCAAGGGAGCAAGGGCTATTGAAGTTCAGTTACTACCTCAAAGGAAAGAATTGGATTTTAGGTCTTTTAAGATTATCGTAGCAAAACAGAATCTTGATACTTTTTTGAGCACGGAGTTTTGGCCTGCAGACTTAGTAAACTGTAAAAATGTTAAGACGTCTATGCAACAATTAATAGGGAATTATGTGGTGCAGCGGATGTTATGGACGCTCCACATTCTCAAAAGTATCTCGCGAGAACGCAAGAAACATTCGAAAAACGTGAATGTGGAAGCGATTCGCGTATTCTTCTCAAGTTGTCCGGCTTTTCTCCACTTTTTGTCGGTTTTTTGACGCGAGACAAAGGAGCGCGAGGACGTGAGAACAGTCGAGAACGTGTATTGACTCCACACTCGCATGTTTCTCAGTAGCGCGCGAGCCGCGGACTTGAACGGTTGTATATTGTGTACCGCGTAGCGTCAATATGAGCGTAACTTGGACAAACGAACTTGAGTTGAAATTTTTAGAATATTTCCAAGCGGAACCCGTGCTATGGAATACAAATTTAAAAGACTACAAAAATAAACTAAAAACCCATGTGATGCGTGGTGTCGTCTAAGTGAATTGATGGGAGTACCCATTGTACTGTATATAATGTAGTAATAACTTCGTTATTTGCAAGCTGAAGATCATCGTTATACTACGCAGAGCAGAACCGAGTGACTACTACACGTCGAAGAACAGCTTCTTGGTGAGCAAGCACCTCTTAGTGGCAAGATTCTACAAGCACGGGTAATATAAAAGGCACCTAGTTATCGGTAGGAGAATTCCTCCTTCTTTAATAATTATTAATGTTCAATCCACATCATTACCATATAACTTGCAATCAGCTGCGAACTTTCTTAGTATTAACTATTGCGATTATTCGGCATCTTATACACAATTTAGAACAATTATTGATTGAATTAAATCATAAATTGTACATTTGCGAAGTAGAGCTTAGGTCTAATAATAATCCAGAATATAATTGTGTAATTGATTGTGTGATTAACAAGTTTTAATACGGGTAATAAACCTAATAAAAGGGTAAAAAGTTTTAGAAAAAGCCCTAATAAAAATGTCTAAACATATTGAACCAATCCCCAGTGAAATGGTTAAAATTATACCATATTATCATGGGAATTCTAGACAAACTTATTTTTTTTTTTAAACATGTTATTACATTATTAATATGTTCAAAGGCAAAAGGGAACAAGAGGAATATAATTTCCAAGTTGTTACAAGTAGGTTAACAGGAGAGGCAGCCTGTTTAATAGGTGAAAGGGAGGATATTAAAAATTATGAGGATTTTAAAAAATTAATTAAGCAGCATTTTGGCAACCCGCTAAGCGAAGATTGTCTGGCGATTAAACTAGAAAATGCTACAAAAGGGCATATTGAAAGTAATTTTCAATTTTGCAATAGCCTTCAACAGTTAAAAGGTAATTTATTTAGTAAAATAAATCAAAATACAGAATCGGAGACCGAACAGAAAAGTAGAATGGGAACCTATAGCAAAACGGCACTAAATGTATTTTTATGTAATTTAGACGAAAATATGGCCAGGTCAGTAAGACTTCAACGTCCTGACACATTAGAAAAAGCATTGGAACTAGTACTTGAGGAAGAAAAATTCCAACAGCAATACCTTGCAAGAAATAAACCGAGTAATTACAACCTAAGGAAACCTCATCCTAGTAATCAATTTAACAATCCTAATAATCAATTTCATCGTACTAATAATCAACGTAATAATCCCAATATTCAATTAAATGGTCCCAATAGTAAACAATTTAATCGTACGAATAACCATTTAATCAACCAAATCGTTCTTATTATGTACAACCAAATCTACCTCAGCCCATTTATAATAAATATCGCGTCGAACGTCTCACAGAAGACGATAGGAAATCTAAAATTGCCTTGCCTAAACCTGAACCTAATTATGTTACACCTAATCCATATTATTACAACCGAATCGCGCAAGTAGAGGATCCTAATTTAAATATATTCAATTCTCAACCAAGTACAAGTAAAGGTAACATTGAGCAGAATAGAGAAATAGGCGAAAACGAAAATTTTCAAATAAAAGCCTCAACCTCGTCTGCACAGAAATGAAACAAAAGAATAGCACAGAGACCGACCGACAGACCTACCATTCATATTTGTACCAGAACTGAATGCTAAACTATTATTAGACACTGGGAGCACCAGATCTTTTCTAAGTAAACATATTGTGGGGAAATATTTTCCAGATAGAAAAATATCGGAAGATTTTCAAATTGTTAGCATTCATGCTATGTCTAAACATAATGGCGCAGTCATAATAAGGTTATTTAATAATTTTAATACCGATAAACAGCACAAATTTTATATTCTAGACATTGGGAAATCTTATGACGGATTGATTGGCAACGATTTATTATTTGAATTAAAAGCCATAATCAATTTAGAAAAGGCTCAGTTAAAAACTGACCAAACCGTCTTACCCATATATTTCCAACGGGTCTTAAATAGTTTTACACATGTTGACATTGAAATATCGCCCAGAAGCGAAACGAAAGTAAAAATCCCAACTGACTTATCATATGGTTACGGTATATTGGATTATAAAGAGTTTACGAGCGGGGTAAGAATGCCTAGTGCGATCGTAAAATGCCACAAAGGTTACGCGCACACAATTATTCAAAATATTATCGAGCTCACTGTTACGTCACCATTTAGAGTAACAAGATATGAGCCGGAGAAGATACAATGTTGCACTGTGAATCATTTGCGGTCTAAAGAAAATTTAAATCATGTGTTAACAAATAATTTAGAAAAATTAAGGCTTGACCATGAACGAGGAAGAAAAACATAAAATATATGCCTCGAATTTAAAGATATATTTTATTGTGAAGAAATTCCTTTATCTTTCACAAATAAAGTAAAGCATCGTATTAGAACCAGCAATGATAATCCTATTTATATTAAACAATATAGGCAACCACCCACGCAAAACGCCGAAATTAAGCGGCAAGCAGTAAAATTATTACAAGAAAATATTATACAACCAAGTCACTCACCTTGGAGTGCACCTGTTCATTTAGTTCCTAAAAAAATGGAATAAACCAAAGTATCGCACGGTAGTGGATTATAGAAAATTAAACGAAATTACCTGCGACGATAAATACCCTTTACCAAATATCTCTGATATACAGGGTGCTTCAAAAAAATGTATACACACTTTAAACTATTGTAGTTTTCCCGCTCTACAAGGCTAATGTTATATTTCTTCGCCAGGTGCCAGCATAATCGTCCCTCTATGTTGTAATATCAGTTGGAATTTGTAATATCAACATGGGGGACGTACGTTTGAGTTTTGAAGAACGTAAGCAGGTTATTAAGTGGTACTGGAAGT
The DNA here is from genome assembly GCA_928268935.1 of Lasiommata megera. Taxonomy (NCBI): domain Eukaryota; kingdom Metazoa; phylum Arthropoda; class Insecta; order Lepidoptera; family Nymphalidae; genus Lasiommata; species Lasiommata megera. The sequence continues at coordinate 3,562,082 of OV743333.1, forward strand.
TTGAGAATGTAAATGAAGTTCAAAGACAGTGGAGAAGGGAGTATGATACAGAACCACCTTCAAGATTAACAATTACACGCATACGAGACAAATTCGAAGTTCATGGAACAGTTTGTGATGTGCATAAAAGTCATTCAGGTCGGCCTCGAACAGCTACAAGTGATGAATCATCAACGGCAGTCTTGGAACTGTTTCAACGCTCTCCTAACAAATCTTCAAGGCAAGGGGCACGTGAAAGTGATGTAAGTGCTAGCAGCGTGCTACGCATTCTGAAGAGAGGCAAGTATCGTGTTTACATTCCAAGGCTGGTGCAACAGCTAAATGACGACGATCCAGATTGAAGGTTGCAATTTTGTGAATGGATTCAGGAGATGGTGATACGTGAACCGGGATTTATGGGTAGCTTCATTTGGTCGGATGAAGCCCAATTCAAACTTAATGGAACTGTCAATAGGCACAATTGTGTTTATTGGGGTGAAGAAAATCCTCACATTACAATTGAAAAAGCTGTAAATTTGCCTGGTGTAAATGTGTGGTGCGGTTTGTCTTCAAGGGGACTCATTGGACCTTTTCGATTTGAAGGCACTGTAACTGGTATTAATTACCTAACAATCCTTGCTGATTCCATATTTCCTGCCATTCGTGCATTATACGGTAATGATGATTTTTATTTTCAACAAGATGGTGCTCCGCCGGACTATCACAGGGACGTACGAGCTTACCTGGATCAAAATTTGTCGGGCCAGTGGATAGGACGCAGGGGGCCAATCGAGTTTCCAGCACGCTCTCCAGACCTTACACCACTGGATTTCTTCTTGTGGGGCACAGTAAAAGATGAGGTGTACAAACGTAAACCACGTAACCTAGTCATTCTTTGGAATGAGATTCAAGCAGTGTGTAGAGAAATCTCATTGGACGTTTTGATACGATGTACAGAATCAGTGGTGACTCGTACTCAGAATTGTATTGATGCTGCAGGTCACTAATTTGAACTGTATCAACATTTGTTATTTATGATTCATTTACATTGGACTTTCAGCTTTCTATTTTCCTGAAATTTAACTTTGTAGAACGGTAAATAAATTTTCTATGGAAGTTCAAAGTGTGTATACATTTTTTTGAAGCACCCTGTATTTGATAAATTAGGTAATAGCACATATTTTACCACATTGGATTTAGCAAGTGGATATCATCAAACAGAAGTCCAAGAGGAGGATATTCCTAAGACAGCTTTTAACACACAGTTTGGTCATTTAAAAGAATGCCTTTCGGATTAAAAACCGCACCTGCTACATTTCAAAGAGCAATGGACAATATCTTGAGAGGATTACAGGGGATACATTGTTTAATTTATCTCGATGATTTAATTGTGTTCTCTAATAGCTTACGACGAGCATGTTCAAAAATTAAAAGTAATTTTGAAAACCTTAATAAATGCAAATTTAAAGGTACAATTGGACAAGTCAGAATTTTTAAAGAAAGAAGTTCTTTACTTGGGCCATACGATAACTAAAGACGGACTGAAACCCAACGAAGATAAAATAAAAACTATATTGAAATATCCGTTACCCAAATATGTGAAAGAAGTAAGATCTTTCTTTGGATTAATTAGATATTACCGATAATTCATCAAAGACTTTGCTAAATTAACGAAACCTTTTACGGTTATTCTTAAAAATAAGCGATTCGAAATAACGAAAGAATTTATTGAAGCTTTCGAACAATGTAAGGAATTGTTGGTAAATGCACCATTATTGCAATATCCTGATTTTAGTAAACCACTTTTACTAACAACAGACGCTTCTGAAATAGCGTTAGGAGCAGTTCTATCCCAAGGAACAATTGGAAGCGATAAGCCAATTGCTTACGCCAGTCGCACTTTGAATGAAGCTGAAAAGAAATATAGTGCAATCGAAAGAGAACTCTTAGCTGTGATATGGGCAGTTAAACATTTTAGACCCTATTTATATGGCACGAAGTTCACTATCTATACAGATCATAGACCTTTAATGTGGTTATATTCCTTAGAGGAACCCAATAGTAAATTAACTCGCTGGAGGTTAAGACTCCGAGAATAAGATTTTGATGTATTATATAGAAGGTGGATCCTTTGTGGTTAGGAAAGGATAAGTACAGGAGCACGTACAGAGTTAGTGGTAGTTGAAGATCGCTTGACTGCAGTCCGAAACATTGAAGAGATCCTCAGAGATCATGTTTTATCTTATGTGGAATTCATTGGGGGCGAAGAATTTAATGCAAGACAACGCACGACCACACACTGCAAGATGTGTTAACGATTATCTTTCAGGGGTAATAATTCCTAAAATGGAGTGGCCAGCTGGTAGCCCAGACATGAATCCAATAGAACACGTCTGGGACATGCTCAAAAGTTCTCAGATATCGTCGAGCCCAAGTGCTCTTCTCTCAGGCTGTGCTTTATGCTCGCCAAACCCCCCGGTGACGCAGTAATAACTATTATGGTTATCTGCAACTGACAATTCGAAAAATAAAAAAAATATGCTCATCCATTAATCTGTGTTGTCTTGTTAGTGCAAAGAAAGTCAATCATGCAGAATGATGTTGGAGTGTCTATTCCTGCTGCAGAGGCCAGTGATGAATTGGTGAGGTTCCATATATTATGTATAGCCTCCAATCCTCCAGAAGCTTAGCTACTCACCCCAGCTAAACTCACGGCTGTCCATATAGCATTACAAAATTAAAGCTCACAATATCTGTTATAATTTTGAAGGTAGTTCTGTTTTCCATCTTCCATCTATTTTTGTACTGGTTATATGGTAATATATATATACACAAAATTGCTCAATACTGCTCAATTTATATTTACAGCAGTTTTTTTGGCCTGGTTTTCACCACAGTGCCAGTAGAACATTATGACATGCAGAACTTGCTGAATCACATAATACCTACCCTCGCTGACTTGTATGACACCACCTTTATGAGAGACTACTCGACAGTTCTATAAAATGAAAATGAAGCTGATGTCAAGAGTGTCACATATAATGTAAGTAGCCTTATCTCTAATTGTTGCCATTTTAAATAATATTTGGAAGTAATGGCAGGGTGTGGGTGTAGTCCTTCCTTAAGATGAACTCTCCTGATTTCTATAAACTGCACAGCTTTCAACTTTTATATTTGGCAGCTACCTTCTTCCATAATGTGGGAACTGTGAACTAAGTCATTGATGTAAAATGTCTTTTCGACATTTTTTTTTATGTCAGCATAATTATTCCTTTTTTGCTCACTTTATATTTACAGCAGTTTTTTTGAATTTGTTGTCTAAGCAAGCATGCTATTTGCAATAATTTTCTTTGTTATTCTGTGAAAAGAGATAGGAGAGCTTTCACAATGCTAATGTTTTGTAGTTGCCAGAATAGACTATCGTACCCTGCCTGCATGTTCCAGTTAATTCAATTTGTCATTGGTAAAATTTAATCAGCAGTATTTAAAATGGGGATGGGGATGGGGATGAGGTAATTCAAATTGTAATTTTGAGATGATTGAGATTTACATGGCCTTACAGTACTTGAATATTGAAAAATTCAAAGTTGGTAGGTAAAAGCCAAAATTTGCAAAGCAACCAATTATGCTTCTAGTTTAAAAGTACTTTTTAATTACACGATATTGAGACTGATCCAGAGGATGTTAAGAGACTGATAGAAAAGTTTGAGAAAGAACTTGTTCACCTTCAGACACCAGCAGCACCAGGCCTGGTTTTCACCACAGTGCCAGTAGAACAGTATTACATGCAGAACTTGCTCAGTCACATAATACCTGCCCTCACTGATTCATATGACACTACCTTTTTGAGAGACTACTTGACAGTTCTACAAAATGAAAATGAAGCTGATGTCAAGAGTGTCACATATAATGGCCTGGTTTTCACCACAGTGCCAGTAGAACAGTACGACATGCAGAACTTGCTGAGTCACATAACACCTACCCTTGCTGATTCATATGACACCACCTTTCTGTCAGACTACTTGACAGTTCTACAGTTGTTGATAATGAAGCTGTTATCAAGAGTGTCACATATAATGTAAGCAGCCTTATCTCTAGTTGTTGCCATTTTAAATAATATTTAGTAGTAATGGCAGGGTGTGGGTGTAGCACAGCTTTCAACTTTTATATTTGGTTCATTGATATTCTTCAATCACTTTAGCCATTGTGTCCTCTCAATCTTGAGACTGATCCGGAGGATGTTAAGAGACTAATAGAAAAGTTTGAGAAAGAACTTGTTCACCTTCGGACACCAGCAGCACCAGGCCTGGGCTTCACCACAGTGCCAGTGGAACGGTATGAGTTGCAGAACTTGCTGCAACAGATACTACCTGCCCTTGCTGATTCATATGACACTACCTTTTTAAGAGACTACTTGACAGTTCTACAAAATGAAAATGAAGCTGATGTCAAGAGTGTCACATATAATGGCCTGGTTTTCACCACAGTGCCAGTAGAACAGTACGACATGCAGAACTTGCTCAGTCACATAATACCTGCCCTCACTGATTCATATGACACTACCTTTTTGAGAGACTACTTGACAGTTCTACAAAATGAAAATGAAGCTGATGTCAAGAGTGTCACATATAATGGCCTGGTTTTCACCACAGTGCCAGTAGAACAGTATTACATGCAGAACTTGCTGAGTCACATAACACCTACCCTTGCTGATTCATATGACACCACCTTTCTGTCAGACTACTTGACAGTTCTACAGTTGTTGATAATGAAGCTGTTATCAAGAGTGTCACATATAATGTAAGCAGCCTTATCTCTAGTTGTTGCCATTTTAAATAATATTTAGTAGTAATACCTGCCCTCACTGACCAGATATATTTTATTAAGTTAGAAAGGTAGATGCTGGGTTCTGGGCCATAATGGTATTGTTCATAAATCAAACCTAACTATTACTAGTTAGTTGTGTTTTATGAACTTGGTTCTCCAAAAAATGCTGTCTGAGGTCTAGGCCTCAAAGACGAGACATGACATCCTACAATTCCCACATCCTACGCAAGTCCACACTATGTGCAAAAGAGAACATTTTACTAAGCTTAAAGCAAGTTTTCTAGCCACGTCTGACTGCATCGTGCAGTCTTCAATTAGCATCATAGACAGCGGCTACAAAAAAACCACAAAGTAGTAAGCCTGAATTACAACATTTGCAGTTGATCGATCTGAAAAAACCAACATTACACAAATTGAAAAGAAATCCTCCTTGGTCTACCACACATACCAACTATAATATTAATAATAATTACTTGATAGGATGACAATTATTAATAATTATATCATCCTATCAAGTACACTTGCAGTTTATCAATAGAATTCATATAGTTTGCCCATACAAGAGCTAACAAATGGAAGGAAAAGCAACAAAAAGAGCTATCAAGAGGAAAACACTGATGGACCCCGAGAGCAATTTTCTGCAAAATTTTATCACACTGTTCTCAAACATCTTAGCGAAATGCTGATCCACAAACACAACCGCAAGAGAAGGAGCATTAGGAAATGCGAAGCAACCAAATTTAAGTTTTCCCTAAAATTTTTATTTATTTTAGGATTAGATGTTAATTCAATCGCTTATATCATGTCACAGAAGTCCAAATGTTTTATCTTGGACTGTCACAAGCATAACAAGGAGTGTGAATATTTCATTGCAAACCTACAAAACTGATTTCCTCAGAGAGTACATTTAGGTAAAATACTCCGTAAAAATTCGTAAAATTTGTTGGTAAAGAGATACAGTAGGCACAGCGAGTATTTCATAATTAAATGTAGTTCCCACAAAAAATGTGTAAACACAGTACTTGACAGTTCTACAGTTGTTGATAATGAAGCTGTTATCAAGAGTGTCACATATAATGTAAGCAGCCTTATCTCTAGTTGTTGCCATTTTAAATAATATTTAGTAGTAATACCTGCCCTCACTGACCAGATATATTTTATTAAGTTAGAAAGGTAGATGCTGGGTTCTGGGCCATAATGGTATTGTTCATAAATCAAACCTAACTATTACTAGTTAGTTGTGTTTTATGAACTTGGTTCTCCAAAAAATGCTGTCTGAGGTCTAGGCCTCAAAGACGAGACATGACATCCTACAATTCCCACATCCTACGCAAGTCCACACTATGTGCAAAAGAGAACATTTTACTAAGCTTAAAGCAAGTTTTCTAGCCACGTCTGACTGCATCGTGCAGTCTTCAATTAGCATCATAGACAGCGGCTACAAAAAAACCACAAAGTAGTAAGCCTGAATTACAACATTTGCAGTTGATCGATCTGAAAAAACCAACATTACACAAATTGAAAAGAAATCCTCCTTGGTCTACCACACATACCAACTATAATATTAATAATAATTACTTGATAGGATGACAATTATTAATAATTATATCATCCTATCAAGTACACTTGCAGTTTATCAATAGAATTCATATAGTTTGCCCATACAAGAGCTAACAAATGGAAGGAAAAGCAACAAAAAGAGCTATCAAGAGGAAAACACTGATGGACCCCGAGAGCAATTTTCTGCAAAATTTTATCACACTGTTCTCAAACATCTTAGCGAAATGCTGATCCACAAACACAACCGCAAGAGAAGGAGCATTAGGAAATGCGAAGCAACCAAATTTAAGTTTTCCCTAAAATTTTTATTTATTTTAGGATTAGATGTTAATTCAATCGCTTATATCATGTCACAGAAGTCCAAATGTTTTATCTTGGACTGTCACAAGCATAACAAGGAGTGTGAATATTTCATTGCAAACCTACAAAACTGATTTCCTCAGAGAGTACATTTAGGTAAAATACTCCGTAAAAATTCGTAAAATTTGTTGGTAAAGAGATACAGTAGGCACAGCGAGTATTTCATAATTAAATGTAGTTCCCACAAAAAATGTGTAAACACTAGTCAGACAATGGACAAAACGAATTTCAAACACTTGCATGTGGTATTTGAAGCTCCATCAGACAAAACCCATTCTTTAACTTATTTATTGCAGAACAACTATACAGAGGTTAATTGTATGGTAAAGTAAGACTCTTTTTTCAGCCGGATAATACTCATCTTTTGTTTTACATATTATGTACATGGTACATATTGCTTTATGTCCTAATGTGCTAGTCCTAGCCACTTTTTTTTGGCTTTACACAGGTAAGCCTGTTGGCAGGGTAGCCAGTTGACATTCTAAAAACTAGCCACTACACAAACGACAACAAAACTATAATGTCCAGAACACGACCAACACCAATCCTTTTCAAAATTAATTCAAGAAAAGTGTTAAAAAACCGTGCCCGCCGAATACGATCCACCCCTGATGGCAGCTACCCCAGCCATTTATGGCCAGTAAGGGCGTAGGACGAAAAATCAATAAATTGATTCTTCGTCCGAGAGCGTAGGCTTCTGAATGCCACAGATGATATATATATACTTTTGACTTGGTACCACAGAGTAATTTCAGTTATAAGCTTAAGCCGTAGCCTACAGAAACTATTTGCTTGATTAATTTTCATGATTAGGTAGGTATAATACCTAAAAACTTAAATTTTAAAAATTACCTCTGTTAGGTACTAAGAACTTAGTATTTAAATTAATTAGTATTTAAAATTTTGCTTACCATCGAAAATGAAAATACATATAACTCGTAATGGCTTAAAATAAATTTCAGGATGAGGATTTTTAATTGAGTAGAGTCAAGTTAAATCTCATGAAACGTCATGTCTTTGTTTCATTTGTTACATAATTATTGAACGATTTTTTATCTGCGGCTTTCGACATCTATTGTTAAGCGAAGTGGCCACTATCAAATGTCACTCACTCAAGGGGACCCTCAACCTATATCTTAATAGCCCTTGCTGATTCATATGACACTACCTTTTTGAGAGACTACTTGACAGTTCTACAAAATGAAAATGAAGCTGACGTCAAGAGTGTCACATATAATGTAAGTAGCCTTAAGAGATTGATAGAAAAGTTTGAGAAAAAACTTGTTGAATAACATAATACCTGCCTACCTACCTCAACCTATATCTTAATAAACAAAATTATGTATAATGTACCTACCTACTTTGGCCTGTACTTGAAACTTGGTGGCATGCAAACAGAATATTATAATGACTACAGGTATGGAGAAAATATTTTGTACGTAACAAATGACGTTTTCAGTGTGTGTTCTTATATACCGAAATTGCAATCATATTGTAATGAAATGGCTGGAACTGGAAGACAATTTTTTAACGAAACCTTAGCGCCTACTGTAGAAGAAAATATTTTTTCAAAACGTAATGAAACACTACAGCTAGACAACTAAAGGTCAGCATAAAAAAATTAAAGACGTAAAAACTCAGCGTAAACGAATTTTGACCGATGAGAACATATATACCTTTATATACTCTTTGGATTGGTGAAGCGGTGATAGCCTGGGGCGTCAGCCTCCTAAACAAAGGTCGGTGGCTCGAATCCGGAGTTATGTGAGTTTTAAAAAAAAAATTAAATATCACTTGCTTCAATGGTAAAGGAAAACATCGTGAGGAAACCTGCACGCCTGAGAGTTCTCCAGGGTTGGGTATAGATATCCGGTACTCGATTTTACTTATGTTTATAGCTTAGGAGCCTTGTCTGGGTTAAACTTGAACCTTATACACTGTTTTTAGATAGCGGAAATTCATTTTAAATTACTTACGATAAAAATTAATTTCACTAATAATTGCGTATAACGAAAGGTTTTTGGTATGGTTTGTGAATTAGTTACAAAAAAGTGTGTAACGGAACGTTGCAACGGTCATTTTGTTAACGTCCATCAATGTCAATCGTCATTCCGTTTCTTATAGTGGTCACGTCAATGTTATTTGTTGTGTTAAGTGTTGTGTTTTCACTGTTTTTTCGACGACTTCTGCTCTGTTTTTGGACTTTTTTGCTTTTACGTTTGACTTTAGCTTTAGCTTCCAGATGTAGTAGTTGAATACTTGTGGAGGCGAAATGTTGAAAAATATAAAAAGGATCCGTTCCTTGAATAATGCAAGCTATAAAACATGTTTAAATAATTAATTAATTAATTAAAATAAAGCTTCCATTGTTTCATTTACCACTATCATAGCAAAAAGGTATATTTGACATAGGATAATTAACATATTATTGGTCAAAAAATATTTTAAAAGGTTAAAACATAAACCATTGGAGCTGAGTGGAGCGAGGCAGGATGTACTGCCACTAATCTTAAAAATCTGTTGACATAGTTTGAATTTTGCTTCCGACTTTTTACATTTCATTTATTATTCGAAAAATCCGAATTCGATTTACAAATCAGAATTTGGAAGTATGTCAAAAATGTACGGATATTCGGATTTTTCGGATTGCGGATTATCCGGATTGCATTCCCTATAAAGAAATAATTGTTAAACAGATTTTGTTTCATTTCATTTTGTCCTATAGCTGTTATTTTTTAATTTTCTTGGGTATAATATAATCATGTGTGTAAGTATGAATGGTATGTAATATTCTGTTCCATTTCATAATATATGAACTAAAATGTAAGTATGGAAAAAAATTGTGCACTCGTTTCTATTATCGACATTTTACTTTCCGCCCTAGTCGATAAAGGTCACACGACGTAAGTTTTGCATGACGTTAACATAAATTGAGATTGAGATAACTTCTTGTAAATGTTAAGAATTGTTAAAAATATCAACGGAATATCATTTCTATTGGTATAAAGCTACGTAAAATTTATAAATGGCATTTTTATACGCCCCCAATATGATCCCAATTTAATGGTGACGCCACTACAATGTTATATGGTGACATTAGCTGTCAATGTCATAGGGATCAAGGTTCGCCGCGCCGAGTATAGTTAGAACGTAAAACCCATTGAGAGTCGAGCGAAATCATTACTCAAAAACTATAATTTTCCGCCAAAGGGGAAAGTTTCTACTTTGCTTTCTTCTACTTTCTTTTTTCCTAATCCTAAGGTTGCCTGGCAGAGATCGCTGCTAAGTGATAAGGCCGCCATTTGTATCCTGTTTCCTCTTGTTTTTCTTATTATTTCTGTTAATATGTGGTGTACAAATAAAGCATAAATAAAAGTTGGAGGGGGGCTTACCCTACCTCCCCCCTCCCCCTAACCCCTCCCCTATCACCCCCCTACGCGAGTACCGGATATCTATACTTTACCCAAACCCTTCTCATATTGAGAGGAGACCCGTGCTCTGTAGTGAGCCGGTAACGGGTTGATCATGATGATGACTCTTTGGATGAGAACAAGAATAGGTTGAGAACAGGTCCTTATAATTCTAACTTACCTAGATAGCCAAGCACCTGTACTAGACTATGTTCTAGTTGATACAACAGAGGGTTAGCCGATGTCATTTATTTATTTATTTATAAGGCATGCCAGCAACAAGTTGTAAGTTACATTTTAAATCAATCTAAATAAGCTAGTGCTGTTACAGCTTATCCATTACAGGCACACTCAGCATTGCCAACATTCTCCGAATAATATTTATTAAATAGTTTATAAAAATTTACAAATTAATAATTAGATTGGATAGTTATTAAATATTTAACATGTCAGGCGAAAAATGGTTGCAATTTTTTTAACCATTACAACAAAATTAGGTAAATTAAATTAAAATTGACAGTACTATTGGTACTTATTAATTGTAAGGCTAGAAGTACTGGAATCATTTGTGGGATTGGTAATCCACGATTTTTGTCACTGGTATTTTGTACAAGGTGTCTCAAAAGTAAGTTCACATTTGCTTATCTTATTACGCGAAAGCAACTATTCTGAGGGGCGCGGGGGGTATGTCAGTCGGTAGTCTGGCTCTTGGGAATTTAGTCGCTATGGAGCGTTTCTCTGGTGCGGACCGTGCGATGTGCGTACGTGAGTTTTACACAAACGGTAATTCGGCGACTGTAGCGCGTAGAAAATTCTGCAGTATTCGACATATTCGTCACTTAAATGATGCGCCTAGCACTCGTCTCATTGCAAAATGGGTTGAGAAGTTTGAAGAGACTGGGTCAACTCTGGAGAAACCAAAATCTGGGCGACCAAGAACATCAAGAACAGCCGACAACGTGGACAGTGTTACTCAGTCTATTCGAGATGATCCAAACCTCTCGATTCGGAAGCGTGCTGTTGCTTTAAATGTGCACAGATCTTCATTATGCCGCATTTTACACAAAGATTTAAAGCTGCACCCGTACAAAATTCAGTTAGTGCAAGAACTGAAGCCTCAAGATGCTGGGCAGAGGCTTGCCTTTGTAAATCAGATGATTGAGCGCTTTCCAACGTTCACCAACATCTTGTTTTCCGATGAAGCCCATTTTCATCTGAATGGGCATGTAAAAAAGCAAAATTGTCGTTACTGGAGTGCAACCAACCCAAAACAAAAACATCAGAAACCGCTACATTCACCCAAAGTCACCGTATGGGCAGCGATGTCGGCGCGAGGAATTATCGGCCCTTACTTTTTTGAAGATGGAAGGGGACGCACACTCACAGTGAATTCAGAGCGTTATGTGGAGATGTTAGACGAGTTTTTCGTACCCCAACTGCAAAACTTTCCTGGTTACAACCAAAGAACATGGTTCCAGCAGGATGGAGCAACTTCACACACGTCCAACAGATCTCTGCCTCGAGTTCGAGAAATTTTTCCGAACAAATTAATCTCCAGGCGAGGTGACATAAATTGGCCTCCACGGAGTCCCGATTTAACGCCTATGGATTTTTTCCTGTGGGGTTATGTCAAATCAAAAGTTTACGCTAATAAACCGACTTCCCTGGCACAATTAAAAGAAAATATCCGTCATGAAATGGCAGCCATCACGGAGACTACCTGCCGAGCTGTCATAGGCAATTTTAGTGCCCGACTAAATGAATGCCGAGAGCGCAACGGTTTACATTTGGACGATGTTATTTTTAAAAAATAAATTCCCAAACAGTGTACTTCAATATAAAATAAACATTTTTTCAATAAAGCTAAGACTTTTCTTTTAAAAAAAGATTTAAATGTGAACTTTCTTTTGAGACACCTTGTATTTTGTCTGGTGGGAGGCTTCGACGTGTCGCCAAGCGATTTAGCGTTCCGGCACGATGTCGCGTAGAAACCGACTAGGAGCGTGGGTTTACCATACTTCTAACAGGTCAGCCCGCTACCATCCTAGACAGCATCATCACTTACCACCAGGAGAGATAGCCGTCAAGGGCCGACTTGTAGTGTATAAAAAAAAAAAAAAACAGCAAAGGTAACAAAAACCTTGCCACACAATTTTCGTTGAAGAATCTAAATTTAAAATTAATTTTCGTGCTAAATTTCTGTTGAATTGTCTGCATCTCATTGTTTTTTATTTTTATTGTTATTTTTTTTCAATCATTCCTATTTTTAGTTGTACTTTTAAGTGCAGGACTTCCTTCAGGTACTGACAGAATACCAGCGTTGTGGGAACTTTAGTATCCACAACATTAAGCTTAGACGACCTCCGTGGCGCAGTGCGTGCGCGTGCGCATTATAATGTTGGAGGTTCTGGGTTCGATTCCCGGCTCGAGTCTGGTCTGGTGGGGTTACCACCCTAACGACGAAAACGTTAATCTGACCTACAGGTTTTTTTTTAACAAATGGTGTATAAAGTTAAAAAAAAATATCACTTGCTTCAACGGTGAAGGAAAACATCGTGAGGAAATCTGCACGCCTGAGAGTTCTCCGTAATGTTCTCAAAGGCGTGTGAAGTCTGCCAATCCGCACATGGCCAGCGTGGTGGACTATGGCCAAATCCTTCTCATATTGAGAAGAGACCCGTGCTCTGTAGTGAGCCGGTAATGGGTTGATCATGTCGAAGGTTCGGAGGTGGGCGGCGGCTCATGCAACACAATTTTACTGATGCAGAGCCTTTGTCATTTGTCTGTCTGACTTAAGTGTTCTCAATAAAGATTTTTATTTTTATTTATTACAACTGTACCCGCGACTTCGTCGACGTGGAATTTAACAAAAAAGTTAATAGGCAGCCTTTGTGATATTAATTCGTTGGTCGGAGAAGGGCTGGCATGCGCGTGGTACTGGACAGTACTTGGACATTGCAAAATTTCTTTATTTTTCTAAAATAAAAGACTTTTTCAAAAATAAAAGTAGCCTAACTTACTCCATATTACATCAGCTACCTGCCGATAAAAGTCCCGTAAAAATAGGTCCAGCGATTTCAGAGATTAGCCGGAACAAACAAACAGACAGACAAAAATTGAAAAAAATCTTATTTTGGTGTATGTACCGTATACATATTCATATGCATGCAGTAAAAAACGGTTATTTCAATATTACAAACAAACACTCCAATTTTATTTATTTGTATAGATTTATTGCTGCTACCGTTATACAATCTATACAAAAATACCATCAATTAGTTTTTAGATGTGATAAACTTGTAAGTATCACACTCGACTAATTAAAGATACCAATAGTAGAAATTCTCGCAAATTATTGGAATATCTTTTTGGGCAGTTATTAGTTAGTTATAAAAGAATCTTTTTCATACAGCACAAGTAAGCCCTTGATGGCATCTCACCTGATGGTAAGTGATGATGCGGTCTAAAATGGTAGCGGGCTTATCTGTTAGGGGTATGGTAAACCCATACTCCTAATTGGTTTCTACACTTGTTGGTCTTTGTCGGTATGGTGGTAACTAGCCACGGCCGAAGCCTCCAAACAGACCAGACTCGAGCCGAGAATCGAACCCAGGACCTCCAACATCAAAATGCACCAGCGCACGCGCTGCGTCACAAAGGTCGTCAAAATCTTTATGTAAAATTGGCATTCGTGTTGCCTATATTAGCTAAAAGATCTATTTTTTCACTAGTGTATGTGTAGGTGTGGTGTTTCAGTATTCTGGATCTTCACTCTTCATAATTTTCGTTGGCACGCTTGTGCCGCGCTGGTATACGCCTCAATCTGACACCCCAACCCTCTCGTAGTTGCGGCTTCTTTTTACTCCCCCGACCTAAGCGCTCCTCTCCGAAAGAGGAGACCTAAACACATCCTTCACGACCTTGACGATCAGATGACTACTGACAACATACTCGTACCACCTACCACACAATCATACGCTACACGCCGTCTTCACCGGCGAAGACGAGGTCCCCGCTATCTTACGCCATCCGGACGTGGGTTCCGGCCTCGAAGACGTACGGACCACTCACCGTCCGACCCCCCGTTATCCCAAACGTCGCCTAAGCCAAGGTTGAAATATGTTTCACGCTTACTTTTTTGTATTCATATATATTAATTTAAAAGAATGAATAGTATAATAATATAGAATATAATTTTACTATATTCAACCAAAGGCTGATCTTACGGCCTCACAGGAGGCGCCCTGAGGCAGACGATCCCTTAGTTGCTTTGAGTCCTAGGGCTTAAAATTTCTTCTGGCGAGCTTCGGAAAGAATCAAAAAACAGCCCGGTTACGCTGTGGCAACCAATAGGGTTAGCACAGCTAATAATCAGTCCGAAATAAAAAAGCTGGTATACGTGTACTGAAATCAAATTGTTTGCTAGCTGCATAGCTCGCGATAATTTTAATTAAATTATGATTTAAAAGATTACTGGAATCAAATTAATTTCGAAAAGCCATAGAATGCGATCGTGCATTATGATAATTTATTTGATTGTCTACGGACGTGAGTTGCATAATCATTTTATATTTATTGTTGACGATATTTTACTCAAAACTACTAGCCATATTATTGCATTTCTTGGCTGAATATTATATTGGTACAATATCTAATACCTACTTAAAAAAAAAACTGTTTTGTTTATGGCTTTACACAGATTAGTCAATGTCAAGTTTTTAGCAATGGAGTCTGGAGAATTGAAGTTAGGTTAGGAATTGTGGTTAGGGCAAAATGGCGGGAAACTTCGCACTCTGCGGACGCGGCTCCTTCAAACCTTTCCCAAAATAATACATGTTAACCATTCAGAAAACTAGCCACTACACAAACGACACCAAAACTATAATGTCCACGACACAACCAACACCAGTCCTTAGCCAACAAACATTAATTCAAGAAAAGCGTGAAAAAACCGCGCCCGCCTTTCTCCGTAATAGGCTCAGATTCAACATTCGTTTTGACCTATAAATATAAATCTAGGTGCGTTAACCACAGAACATTAATGCCAGTTTAAAATTAAATTATCGTATATAAAAAAATCATGTGACTTAAAAGTAAGATTTCACTTTTTTTTCTCTTTTAAAATTTCGTTATTAAAAAGGCACCAATAAAACTTTCAAAAAATCCTTTTTTGTTGCGGCGGTATATCAGTCACGTCAGGAACGATACTAGAAATTCTATATCTATATGTATAAAAGCGAAATACCACTGACTGACTGACTGACTGACTGATGATCACGATATCTCAGGAACTATAAAACGCACGATCTTTAAATTTGGAAGGTAGATTCCTTTTATGAAGTAGAGGTCAGCTAAGAAACGGTTTTGAGAAAATCTACCCCATTCTATATCATTGAAAGGAGAAACATAAAGAATGAAAAGGAATTTGGAAGTTAGGCCCTGCTTAGGCGTAGACATCCGCTAATAATTTGTGAAAATCCGCCGCAAAGAGGTTAATACCGGGGTTCATGTTGGTTGAAAATCTTATAAAATTTTACTTCTTTGAATCCATTGAAATACTTTGTACTAAGAAATCCTTACTATCCAGAAAAAATCATAGTAATATTATAAATGCGAATGTGAGTTTGTATGTTGGTTTGTCCTTCAATCACGTCGCAACAGCAATGGATCGACGTGATTTTTGAAATTATAGTTGAGGACCTAGAGAGTGACATAGGAGAGTTCCCGTTGGAATTTTCACAACTTATTCTGACTGAATTTTAAACGCGCGGACGAAGTCGCGGGCGAAAGAATTCACTAATGAAATTGCTATTCCTATATAATATACTAGCTGGCTTGTCAATAATTCCTTGGAACAATACTGTAATTTTTTTTTATTATTTACAAAAATCTTCTATTAATTTAGAAAAGGTTGTATCATTTCTTCATAATTTCGTAACGCAGAGTACATTAAGGACACAACGAATGATCTGTTGGCCTTTTTCTTTGATAAGGCATCGATGAAATCCAACACATTTCGGTGTAAAATGAATTAAAACTAAAATAAATATTAATAGAATCTATTGGAAGGTAAGTTTCAGAGGAAGATCAGTTTTAGGGCTCCTGTCTCTGCGCATTCTCAGGAAACAGCTTATTTGTAAAAAAAAAATACTACTTCTAATTTTCCTTAGGAATATCGTAATTTTTTATTTTAATCGTTTCAAAATTACTAAAAATAACATCAAAATCGATACTTCTACGATTTACGATCTTGAAATTTTATGGCGAATACGGTTTTTTTACGGTATTTAAGGAGATCTAATAAATCGGACCATATGCATCGTGTTTAAAACATAAATAAATTATTTGATAATAAATTAATTGAATTCCTTTTATTTCGCTACAGTACGGAAAGGTTAGAAATAGATTAATTTTTCATTAGCAGAAATGAAACATAGTTTAAATGTCATGAAACCACAGACTATGATATAGCATAAATTCTTGCATATAGTAGGACAAGTACCCAACATGTAATACAATGAGTATACAAGCAGTACATTATTTATAAGAAATAATAAACGTACTTTTTTTTTAATCGACGTCGTCTACTTTGACTGGTATTCATAAAATTCCATTAGTACTGACGTTTCATGTATAATAACCGATTTTATTTTTATAGAATCTCATTTGACGGTTTCGGCGGTACCGCTCCATGATATTGCATTCGTGGAAAATGGAGATAATGCAAGAAGATCATTTACGATGCCCATCAAGTCTATCAGAGCTTTAAGAGCAGGCGGAGGCCAAAAACCGAGGCTAGTCGATTTCAAGCACTTTCCAACGATATACGCTAATTAAAAAATATATTAAAGTCATGTTATCTAATCAATGCTTTCTTTCTAAGTCTAAGGCTAAAATGTTACCCGTCTTGAATGAGCACATTTTTATTTATGGCATACGAGCTGTTGCCCGCGACTTCGTCTGCGTAGAATTGCTGATTTCCCTTGAGTTTGAGGTTACCCGTGCGGCCAATGCCCTGCTTCAGTAAGTAAGCTACAGGCAAATGTCAAATTGCCGATATTCGTGTTTCTAAATTAAAAAACATAGGACTTTCATACAAACTTCCAACCCCTATTTTACCCTCTTAGGGGTGGAATTTCCAAATATCCTTTCTTAGCTGACATCTCTTAACTATCAACTACCTACTTGCTCAGCTCTGGGCTAGCTGTCCATCATCGATCAACCGGTACTCCAAAACTTTTTGGGGTCGTCTAAAGCGTTTGCGCTCACTCCCGTCGTCGTATCTTGCACGGTTACGGAGATAGCATCTCACGTAAAAGACCCCTAGATCGTTTGCTAATCACCACTAATTATTGCACTCACTGTCGTCTTCGTATCTGTTACGAGTACCACGATCGTTGCAATCGTTTGCTAATCACCATTCATTACTAATGAGGAGCTGCATGCGGTTATTGGGCTTAAAGGAAACTTCTATCAAAACTTTAACATTTAGTACTGTCCAAATATCAAGTTAAATAACTTATACAAAAATATGTCATTCGATAGTGTATTACCATTAAATAAATTTAAAAAATCCAACGTGTTATAACCCATAAACATATATTGCAAATACATTAAACAATACTCTCCACAAACTGATGTGAAATCATTTTGTAACCTTCTTGTATTCAAGTACCACATCCTCGTATTTCGATTCAAAAACTGTTTATGATATTCAGTTGGTGGTCTCCCATATGAATCAAAATATTGACCAACATCATCTCTGTCTATATACATGGCTATCCAATGAGACCCTGGTTTATTATCAGGGTCTAGATTGCTTATTAAATAGGCTGGAGTTTGAACATATATTGGTAATCGGTTTGCAGCATACACATTGTGTTGGAGACTTGGATGGATTTTTCTTAAATATGTCTTTATCTCTATTGTATTCATATTACCTATTACTTCAATACTACTGAACTTATCTCATCAGTGGATCATACATGAATGTGAAATAACAACACGTCATCTCAGATATATTGAATAGGATTTTGGATAACTTCAAATAAAAATAAACATATATATCTTTAATAAGTGTTTTATTACAATTATAAAATATTAAAATACAAGTTATGGCTTAACCTATTTACACAATTAGGTGACTTAACTGCTATAATCAACTGTTACATTGCGATTTTTATCAATTTCAATAACATTATCAAACTCTGCATAAGCTATACAGTTTATGGTTTCAGAAATCGCTGATTCAAAACGAACTTCTAACCTAACACTGCCGTGCTTTATAAGGTTCCAATGACTAGAGCGAGCTGATAAATCAGGAGTCAAATCAAATGCTAAAAGACAATAGCCTTTTGCATACTGTTCCCTCGATATTCCATTCCCTTCATTTAAAAAATGGATTCCCGTCCCCGAGAATAATGTATGATAGACTGAGGTGAAAATATTGCTCTCAAATGATGGTTGTAAAGCTTTTGAAGGTATTTGTTGACCATCAATATATAAACTAAATGTATTCATATGATAATTTTCAAAGTTGAATGGGTTTTTAGTCAAAGTTCCATTGAATGCTGTGTTATTAACAAATCCAACAATACATCTTTTAGGAACTTGACCAAGAAAAATATTATCCAGGGTTTTACCCTGAACTCCTGGTATTGTTAAAACTTTAACTTCCGCTCATGTTATGGGATATTTTGCAGTAGTAGATGCTAAAACTTTTTGATGTGCAAGTAATACAGCCGGATTGATCCGCGCGCGTCGAACTATGAGAGTTGCATCTGTGATACAAACTTTAAATTTTAAATCAGTAGAAGAAGCCATTAGATTGAAAGATTCTCTTGAGCGAATTAATTTAACACACATTTCAACACCATTAATCAAAATTTTTTCCTGGTTAAATATATCACCATGTAGATGCCCAATCATTTCTATTTCTCTGCTTTCAGCTGCAAGACTCTGCCTTTTACTAAAACCTAAATTTTTTTCATCTACTGAATTCATATTCCCCGCAGTATCTTCATAACGATCCCTCTAAACCATTTACAGAGAATATTCAAAAACATGATGTATATAGTTTTGGTTATTATATTAAATGTTCATATGATGATAGCCTTTCAAAATATGAAACATACAGCGGCCCAGATTGTACTAAAGTGTTCATGGAACGACTGCATGAAGACATAAAACAAATATGTAAAAAAAATAGTTTCCAAAAACGTCCAAATCCACTAACAAATGAAGATGAAAATAATATTGCAAATTCTAACAACTGTCACATATGTGAATCAAGTTTGAATGGTCAATATATTCTCGACTTTGACTGGCATACGGGGGGTCTAAGAGGTGTTGCACATGAGACATGTGCAGAAAAATTTCGAGCCCCACGTCATATTCCTGTATTCTTACATAATCTCAGTAATTACGATGCACATTTTATAGTTAATTCTTTGAATTTTGTTGAAGGTGAAATAGAACTATTACCACAAAATAAAGAAAGATATATTTCATTCTCAAAACAATTGAATTTCAATAACCATCAGGTAAGTTTGAGATTTATAGATTCTTTCAAATTTTTACCGTGCAGTCTCGATCAGTTAGCAAAAAATCTTAAGGACAATCAATTTGAATCATTAAAAAGAAACTTTCCCCATGATGATGATTTTAATTGTTTAAAAAGAAAAGGTATTTATCCATATGAATATATGACTTCTTATGATTGTTTAAAACTATCATCACTTCCATCTCAACATCAATTTTACAGTTCGCTTACTAATTCTAATGTTTCTGATGATGAATATACTCGTGCAAAAGATGTTTGGAATCATTTTTGCTGTCAAAATATGTTGGATTATTCAAATCTGTATTTAAAAACCGATGTTTTGTTATTAACTGATATATTTGAAAATTTCCGTAAACTTTGTCTGGAAACATATAGTTTAGATCCAGCTCATTATTACACCGCACCTGGTTTAAGTTGGGACGCCATGCTTAAATATACACGAATTGAATTAGAATTGTTAACCGACTTTGATAAAGTAGCATTTATTCAGACGGGTATCAGAGGAGGCATATCTCAGTGTAGCAACCGTCATGCAAAGTCAAATAATCAGTTTATGGAAGATTATGACAAGGACAAACCTGAATCATACCTAACTTATTTAGACGCTAATAATCTTTATGGTTGGGCTATGTCTCAGTACCTTCCAACAGGGGGGTTTGAATGGGTAAGCACTGAGACGAACTTTAATGTATCAGACACATCGGAGTTTGGCTTTATTCTTGAAGTTGATTTGGTATATCCCGATGAACTTCATGATTTACACTCAGACTTACCTTTGTGTCCTGAAAATGTTCTGATCGGGAATTCTAAAGACATAAAATTAGTACCCAATCTAAATAATAAAACGAAATACAAAATACACTATAGAAATCTGAAACAATGTCTTAGTATGGGTATGAAGTTAATTAAAATTCATAGAATATTAAAATTTCAGCAAAGCCCATGGTTGCAAAGATATATAGACCTAAATACAAATTTGCGAACTTCAGCTACATCAGACTTTGAAAAAGATTTTTATAAATTAATGAATAATTCTGTTTTCGGTAAAACCATGGAAAATATTGAAAAGAGGGTAAATGTTAAAATGTTAACACATTGGGAAAATCGTGGTAAAATCCTAGGGGCACAAGACTTTATTGCTAAACCTGAATTTCATAGTTTATCAGTTTTTAATGAAAACTTGGTAGCAGTACAGTTACGAAAAACCAAATTAACCTACAACAAACCAATATATTTAGGATTCTGTATTTTAGATATTTCCAAAACTTTAATGTATGAGTTTCATTACAATTACATGTTAAAAAAATTTAAAAATAATATCAAGTTGTTGTATACTGATACTGACAGTTTAATTTACCAAATTTTTACTAATAATTTTTAAGAGGATATAAAATCTGATCTTATAAATTATTTTGATACATCTGATTACTCACAAGACAATATTTATGGTTATCCAAGAGTTAATAAAAAAAAGTTAGGTTACTTCAAAGATGAGAATAATGGAAAATTTTTTAGGGAATTTGTAGGATTAAGGTCGAAAATGTATGCATTGGATGTGGACCACAAAACTTTGGCAAAAGCAAAAGGTGTAAATAAAAGCATCACCATAAATATGACTATGGAAAATTATAGATCGTGTTTACATGACAAAAAAAAACAATATTGTACTATGTTAAGATTTCGATCCATAAAACACACAATTTTTACACAGAACATTAATAAAACTTGTTTGTCATATAATGACACAAAACGATTTGTTTTAAACAATAACGTTGATACCTTAGCTTGGGGTCATTATAAAATAAGGAATAATTAAGAAATTTTATCATGTTTTAAGTAATTGATTGTAATTTGACATTATATTTAATTTATTTTTCTACAAAACTTTTGTTTTATTATTACTTGTAAATAAATGTAGTTTTAGGAAATTAATTACAATTTATTTTGATGTATGTCTTTTTTTTAATGTATTTTTTATTTTATTTTTTGTGATGTGTTTAGTTTTTATATATTTCTACTTATTTCATTTATTTGTTGTATATATGTATGTTTTAAATAAATAAAATGTTATGTTATAACTACAATGTGTCATTCTTTTTTAAAACCTTTTAAGAAATACACGTAACCATGTTTAGTTTTATTCATCCATTTACCGCAATCGTAGCTGGCCCAAGTGGTTGTGGTAAATCAAATTTTGTTACAAATTTTATAAAATATGCTAAAGATATTTGCTGTAGAGACTTTACTTTAATAACTTGGTGTTATGACGAAATGCAACCTCCTTACAATTTACCAAATGTTAACTACCATCAAGGAATTCCTGATCTTACAATGTTCGATGGTAATGGATGTAATTGATGATCTAATGAGAGAATCCGATGGTCGTATTGTTGATATTTTCACTAAAGGAAGTCATCATAGAAACTTAAGTGTTTTTTATATTACACAAAACTTATTTCATCAAGGAAAGGGTCAAAGAGACATATCTTTGAATTCAAGTTACATTATTTATTTTAAAAATCCTCGTGACAAAACACAAATACGATACTTATCAAGACAAGTGTCACCAGATAATTCAAAATTCATTGAAGATGCCTACAAAGATGCAACAAAAGAAGCACATGGATATTTAATGATTGATCTTAAACAAAATACTAATGATATGTGTCGAATTAAATCAAAAATATTTCCCTCCGATGAATATTGTGTAGTATATCTTCCAACAAAAGAGTACAAATATTTACAGAATAAACAAATCCCTATCATTTACAAATAATGCACCGAAGCCTAAAGACATATAAAGAGTTGCTAAGCGCTTTACATACACTTAAACCTAAATATCAAAAAGCATTATTAAAATCATGTGATGAGAAAGAAATAAATTGCATTTGTGAATGTATTCATAACGTATTACAAGGTAAAGTTCCACTAGAAGATAAACAGAAAAATAAGTTAAAAAAATACAAAAGTATACTTCGCACTTTGGTTCGCAAAGGAAAACATAAACTACGTAAAAAAATATTAATACAAAAGGGAGGAGCATTTTTACCTTTAATTTTAAGTTCTATACTGAGTGGATTAGTATCGTGTTTCACTTAAGATGGAAAATGCCAAAAAAATGTTGCTTGTTGATCCAAATCTCATAGAAAAACTAAAACAGCATACCAATATTGAAAACCCTATGTCTCGATTAGATGCAGAAATGCAAAAGATCTTAAACAGTAATATGGAAGATCATAAAAAATGTATTTTATATTTACAAATTCTACAAAGGTACCTACATTTTTCTGAGCAAGAACGCCAACCAATTGAACTACCAATTATTACTGACATGCTTAATGGAAGTAGAAACAATAAAAATGATGATGTAGAAAATAAAAACTTAGTTTCGTTTGAGGCATCAAACGATGAAGTAAAAGAAAATATTATTATGAATAAACAACCATTTTACACATCAACTCAAATACTAAGTCTTATTCCAAAATCATATTTGAAAAAAGGTGAGTTGTTATTAAACTTGATTTCTCTAAGTAAAAATACAATTGATTGGGATGATGAAGGTACAGTGATAATTGAAGGCCAAAAAATTCCTGGATAAAATATTGTTGATTTAATTAACGATACATTAAGATCATTAAAAAAAAGTGATCCGATAGGTTGGGAAAAATTTACTGAGGCATTACATAATATTAAAATACCATTGACTTACATCGGTAATCCTAAAAGATCTGAGTTTATTAATCAACTTCAGTTGAAAAAACTTGAAGGGAACACAAAGCAAGAAGGAAGCTTAAACACTCCAACTGTTAGTGGAGATAAATATATGAAGAAAATTGACTGGGAAAAATGGACTCCTTATTAGAAATTAATAATATATATTATGATCCAAAACACCCTGCACCCATCACAAATATGTATAGCGTGTTCCAGATTTAAAGTTTGCTTGCTAACTAAGCGTGACATGTTTCTAATGTAACAATAGTGTGAATTTGTGTTATTTGAGATCATCAATAAATTAACATGAGTACTTTTACGAGATTTCGTAAAGTATAAGGGATCTATAACACTATGATTTTTGTTTTCTTTATTATATTCTAAACCAAAGACATTTATACTTATATTGTTTTGCTTTTCCACTTTAGGTATTTCCGTTAATTTAACAGGGAAAGACACTCCATTAAATTTAAGTTTATCAGAATGCATGCTGTATGATGAAACTCTTGTTTTATTATTAGTGGAGGGATACAAAGCAGAAAGTAATGCCCACTTGAAACACATATGATCTACATTTCTAACATTAATTACAGCTTTTTTTGCTCTAATATCTCGAGGTAAATCAATGTATGATGTTCCACGAAGTGGATTATTTTTTTTTATTTTTTTTATTTTTATTTATTTATTCTTTATTTGTACACCACAACAAAAATAGAAATAACAAGAAAACAAAATAAAGAAGAAGCAGGATACAAAAGGCGGCCTTATCGCTTAGTAGCGATCTCTGCCAGGCAACCTTAGGATTAGGAAAAGATAAAGAAGAAGAAAGTAGGTGGCGTAATATAAACAAAAAACCTACATACAAATAACTAAATACTAATACATAAACCAGATTACATAAATAACACAATATAGTAATAAATATTTAATAAATATACTAATATATACCTTATAAAATATATATTAAAAAAAAAAAAACATGAAATGATATAAAAATAAAAGTCGTCATTTTTGAGAAATGTAATGAAACTTGACGGCATTTTTAAAAACAGTGAGAGACTTTGACTGTCTTATGCTCAAAGGGAGCGCGTTCCACAATATGATTGCCTGCACTGTAAATGAATGCTTATAAAATTTCGTCCTATGAAACGGCATGCTCAAAGTCAGCGCACGACATGATCTCTGGTCTGACTGCTCACCAAGAAATCTAAACTTCTCCTTAAGATAGGCAGGAGTTTTTGGATCGAATAGCACACAGTACAGAAGTGAAAGTACATGCAGATCCCGGCGACGGCGAATAGAGAGCCACTTAAGCTTTTGACGAAATTCAGAAACATGATCATATTTGCGTAAGCCAAATATGAATCGAATAGCGAGGTTCTGAAGGCGCTCAAGTTTATTTAGATAGTCTTCAGTTAAATTAAGATAGCTTGCGTCTGCGTAGTCGAGAATAGAGAGAAGAAGAGAATGTGCTAACATAACTTTGGTTGGAATTGGGAGAACAAATTGCAAACGACGTAGCGACCCAATAGCCGCAAACAATCTTCTACTCAACACATTAACATGTTTCGACCACGTAAAATCTTTATCTAGATTTAAGCCCAGATCTTTAACAGTTGCACAGTAATTAATAGTAAAACCATTGTACAAAATTGGAGGGAGATTTCCCCAGTCAACCCTTGTAATTAATCCTGGACTGCCTATTATGATAGCCTGAGATTTAACTGGATTAACTATAAGGCCATACTGCCTGCTCCACTCAGAAATTTCTGTTAGTCCTTATTAACAGCACCAATAGCAGCACTCAGATTATCAAGCGTTGAATGACGATATATCTGAATGTCATCTGCATACATGTGATAGAGAGAAGATATACGTTGAGTGATTGAATTTATGAAAATAGAAAAAAGTAAAGGAGATAACACGCCACCCTGAGGTACCCCAGCCATGACAACGCACCAGGACGATAAGGATTCATCAATCCGAATGCGCTGCCGACGGCCTCGCAGGTAACTCCGAAACCAGTCTACTGATGGAGATATGTTAATCAAGCGTAGGAGACTCAGCAAGATGTCATAGTCAACTGTATTGAAAGCATTGCTAAAATCAAGCAATGTCAGGACAGTGACTTCTTTCTTGTCCATCGCCCAGCGAATGTCATCTGTAACTTTTACTAATGCTGTAACCGTACTATGACCAGGACGAAAACCGGATTGAAAAGGACTAAGGAGGGAATGTTTATTAATGAAAAGACTTAGTTGTTGATACACTAATTTCTCAAGGACCTTTGAAAGAAACGGTAAAATAGAAATAGGACGGAAATCGGAGAGAGAAGCAGGACTAGCTTTTTTAGGTAGAGGAATGATTTGAGCGTTCTTCCATGCTTCAGGAAATTCACTAGTAAAAATGGAACAGTTCAGAATATGAGTTAGGATAGGAGAAACAACATCAAGGATAGGTATGATCATATTACGGCTAATGCCGTCAGTACCCACAGCATTCGAGGCAATGGACAATATGCTCTTCTTAACATCACACTCAGTGAAAGCTTTGAAGGTAAAAGGTAAAAAGTCAGGAGTTCTAGGGGAAGAAAGAATACTAAGAGTACGATCTTTAACGACACTATCAATAGTATCAGAAGTAGAGAAATGTTTATTCAGGAGCTCGATATCGACATTGATAGAAGTATTATGGGGTGATTTACCAACTCCAAGTGACTCAAGAAATTTCCAAGTTTTAGCAGTATCACCGTTTTCAACAGACTTATGAATGTGGCGTCGTTGGGCATCTCTACACAATGTATTACAGCGATTGCGTGCTTTATGATATTTGGTGCGGTTAGTTTCGGAATCATTAGCTTTATATTTAGATTTAGCAGAATTCTTTTTATGCATTGATTTTTTTATTTCTTCTGACAACCATGGAGCAGGCAAGTGCTCCATTTTAATTGGTCTTATAGGAGCATGCTTATCATACAGTTGTGTAATCAGCGAGTTAAAAATTTCAACCTTGCAACTAATCGAATCAGCATCTAAAATAGCACTCCAATCCAAATGGCTGGCATCATCACAAAGATGATTCTTATCAATTCCTCCAAAGTTACGCCACAGAAGTATTCTCGATTTTGCTTTAGGAGGACGAATCATATAAGAGAGATAGATCAAGTCGTGGTAGGAAAATGCATCAGCAGGACACTGACCATGTTTAAAGACGAAATCCGGAGAAGAAACTATAATTAAGTCAAGAAGAGAGGGAGCACAGCCAGGAGAGTAATGTGTAGCGGCAAGGGGAAGGACAGAAAGATTACAGGCTTCTATTGTAGATAGTAACTTCTTGCTGCGATAGTCATCTTTGAGTAAACACGTATTAAAGTCTCCCATAATAATAGAATGGCTATACATAGGCACTACTTTTTCTAACAAGGCTTCAAAAGATTGAAAGTAACTTGAAATAGAGGGTGGGCAATAAAATACCCCAAGAAGGACTTTCGTGTGGGATAAGAGAACTTCCAACAATAAGTGCTCAGCCGCATCAGGTAGAGGAGGTTGCGAAGACGTACTTACAACAGTGAAAGGAATATGGGATCGTAAATAGATCGCCACTCCACCACCTCCCTTACCAACACGGTCATTACGAATTAGCCGGAAGCCTGGCAGAGAGTAGGATGCAGAAGGCAAACAAGTTTTAAGCCAAGATTCAGACACTAGGATAGCATGCAAATTACGGGAATCAAAAGACGCAAGCATATCAGGAAAATGTGCCGGGATGCTTTGAGCATTAAGATGGACAACATTAAATGATTTCAAACAATCTGAGAAACTAGAATCAAGTATGGCATTAAGAGGAAGGAAAGATGTACTGTGGAAACTATCTTCACCAGAAGATACAGACAGAAAAAGTTCACTATCTATACTGTTAGACGACATAATACTTTAAATTATATAAAATACTAGCTGGCGCCCGCGACTTCGTCCGCGTGGAATAAGTTTTAAAAATTCAGTCAGAATAAGTTGTAAAAATTCCTACGGGAACTCTCCTATGTCACTCTCCAGATCCTCAACCATACTTTCAAAAATTACGTCGATCCATTGCTCTGTTGCGACGTGATTGAAGGACATACCTACCAATATATAAACACACTTTCGCATTTATAATATTACTATTCGGACTTTTACAAATTATTTTCTTAGCGATGTCTACGGTCTAACTTCCACATTCCTTTTCATTATTTATGTTCCTACTTTCAAGGTGTTGATTTTGCAAAAGAGCTTATACCTACATGTATTATTACTGAAAAGTAATGCTCTAATTGCCGATTTTAATTTCTCTAATTCCAAAAACGCAAAACTTCCACCCCCTCACCTCTCTCACTCCTTTTGAGGTGGATTTTTTAAATGTTTTTATTATTTAAAACAAATAACCTAAATGTCAATTTTCATGTCCCTAACTTCGAAATCTTAGATGAAAAACTTCTTGAAAACTTCCAACCCTCATTTTACCCTCTTTGGGGTATATTTTCGTAACATTGATTGATACAGATCTTTATTATTTATAATTAATAATTTAGGTGCCAACTTTCATGTCTTTAACTTCAAAAATATAGGACTTTCATATAAACTTCCAACCCCCATTTTAACCCCTTAGGGGTGGATTTTTATAATATTGCGTGTATAGGATTTTAATATTTAAAACAAATAACCTAAATGTAAATTTTCATGTCCCTAACTTTGAAAACTTAAGAATCCTCATAAAAACTTCCAACCCTCTTTGGGGTAGATTTTCGTAACATTGATTGAAAGAGATCTTTATTATTTATAATTAACAACTTAGTTACCAACTTTCATGTCTCTAACTTCAAAAATATAGTACTTTCACACAAAGTTCCAACCCCTATTCTACCCCTTAGATTTTTGGAATATTGAGTATACAGGTTTTTATTTGTTAAAACAAATTACCTAAATGCCAATTTTCATGTCCCGTACTTCGAAAACATAGAATTCTCATGAAAACTTCCAACCCCCATCTTACCCCCCTTGGTGTAGATTTTCATAACATTGATTATACAGATCATTATCATTTATAATTAAAAACTTAATTGCCAATTTTCATGTCACTAACTTCAAAAATATAGGACTTTCATACAAACTTCCAACCCCCATTTCTACCCCTTAGGGGTGGATTTTTGTAATATTGCGTATACAGGTTTTTATTATTTAAAACAAATTACCTAAATGCCAATTTTCATGTCCCTAACTTCGAAAACTTAGAATCCTCATGAAAACTTCCTACCCCCATTTCACCCCCCTCGGAGTAGATTTTCGCATTGTTGATCATACAGATCTTTATTATTTATAATTAACAACTTAGTTGCTAACTTTTATGTCTCTAACTTCAAAAATATAGGACTTTCATACAAACTTCCAACCCCCATTTCTACCCCTTAGGGGTGGATTTTTGTAATATTGCGTGTACAGGTTTTTATTATTTAAAACAAATTCCCTATTTTCATGTCCCTAACTTCGAAAACATAGAATTCTCATGAAAACTTCCAACCTCCATTTCACCCCCCTTGGGGTAGACTTTGGTAACATTGATTATACTGATCTTTATTATTTGTAATTAAAAATTTAGTTGCCAATTTTCATGTCTCTAACTTCAAAAATATAGGACTTTCATACAAATTTCCAACCCCCATTTCAACCCCTTAGGGGTGGATTTTCTCATAACCGTTTCTTAGCTGACCTCTACTTCATAAAAGGAATCTACCTTTCAAATTTCAAGTTCGTATGTTTTATAGTTCCTGAGATATCGTGATCATCAGTCAGTCAGTCAGTGGTATTTCGCTTTTATATATATAGATATATAAACAAAAAAACTAAAAAAACTGCGAATATCCCAATCCGCCAGCTGCATAACACAGGAATGAAAGAAAGAATAATGAAAGAAAGAAAAAAAAACAGTTTAAAATACAA
This sequence comes from Lasiommata megera, assembly GCA_928268935.1. NCBI lineage: Eukaryota > Metazoa > Arthropoda > Insecta > Lepidoptera > Nymphalidae > Lasiommata > Lasiommata megera. The sequence continues at coordinate 3,591,466 of OV743333.1, forward strand.
AGAGTGACAAACAAATAAAAATATAAAAATATAACTTCAAAAAAAAATAACGAACATATAAATTTACAAACGACCAGTGTGCTGCAGGTTTAACTAGATTCAAATAATACATGTAAGTATCCGAACGAGATATCAAACTGACAATGTAGATAAAAATGTCAGTGTCAACTGTCAACTGTCACTTCAACTTTATATAAAGGATAGAATAACTAAACAACACATTCATATGTAAACATTTTATATTGGCTAAGCTCCAACCACTATCTTTTTTCTCAAAAGAGCTAATTTTTTGGACAAAAGTATCACATAACGTTGACAAAAAAATACTTGGATCATCTCCACTGAAAACAATATAATTCAATGTTTGAAAGTCGAACGAGTTTGTTAGTCCTTTAGTAGGCTGAATAAAATCTGCATGTAAAATAAAGTTAACCTTGAAAACAGTGTGTTCCTTAATCGAATCTTCGATAAGGAATAAAATATCGTCCTTTATTGAGTTTAGAAATGATTCGGGCGTCTTAAAAATTGTATCTACATCATCTTTTTTACTATTTATTTTATAACTTATTATTCTTTGTCCAAAAGCCGAATCAATTACCGAAACATTTGCCAGCGATGGGTGTGATTTGAAATGATTATTTTTATGTAAATTACTCTTTAAGTGACTAGAAAAATACCTATTGTTTATAAAATTTTAACAAATATCACACTTAATTTTATTACCTACTGGAAGTTCAGTTGGTGAAGTAGGGCTATCTTCTAGGCGTCCAGCAGATGATGTAGAGGCTCCTTCATTGTATTTCACCCTTTTCACAGCGGTATTTTCTGAGGACTCATTGACCCGCTTTAGAGCTCCACCAGTTTGTGACGTCTGCTCCGAAGGACTAGAATAAAAATAGAAGCATGTTAAAAATATTATTTTAGGTTTATATTCAAAATACATAAAAATAAAAAAGCTTTTTATTAAAGTACTTACATCACAGAATCATTTGCTACACAAATATCACACAATTCTTTGTCATACGCTGAATCCCATAAGTCACAATTGTTCAGAGCTTCAATGAGTTCTAAGTCATTTGATGAGTTGAAAAAAGTGCTAACACAAACTTCATCGGTTTTTTCATATTCTTCACATATATCATACAGTTCAGTATCAACAGAGTCGAAGGAAGCACTAATACAAACTTCACTTGTATTTTCCATTGCTCTCAGAAAGTTGAGGGAGATCCACACAGTAAGAGAGCTAAGAGCCTCACTGATATTACTGTTGGGTTCATAAACGGTTTTTATAGTCTCATTCAATTATATGTACATCGTTAGTTGATTACCATACAGCTAAGTATTTTACAAGTTGGAATTTAGCTATGATAGATGAGGACATTACTTAATTATTAAATGAATATTTTTTACATCCCATTGTTTCTGCGATTTCTTTCGTGACATTATAAATAATTTCATTTGTATTAGCAAAGATTTTATTTGTTTTGTGGGTGTAGTATTTAATCCTAACGCATGCGTGTTTCCAATGATGAGACTGAGGAATCCTGGAAAGTTTCTTTAAATCATACAACTCCAATTTTATAAGATGAGAGGCTGTCGCTCCATCATCAGAATTCGTAGAAATGATAGAAGTGCTATCATCATCTTTGTTGGACCGAGCAACCGTTGAACTGTTTAACTTCCGTTTGTTTTTCATAGGTAATTCAAAAAAGTTATCTAAAGTTTCTGATTTTCTTTTTCTTGATAACATACCCTGTTCGATAACAAGGTCTTGTGTTTTATCTTCTTCACTCAAAGGACAGTAAAATTGTTTATAGGTGTTATCTTCTTGACTGTTAAGGCAGTATGATTGATTCTGCAACAATACAAGTATACTATCAAACTAATAAACTTTTCATAGATTTCAAGGGATATCTAAAAAAAATAAAAAAATATAAAAAATAAAATAACATACATCTTACACTCACCTCCATTGTATATTACACTCAACTTATTTCACACAGGTAGTAAGAACTTGTAATTATAACACAATTTAGACTTGAAATCAAATAAAACGGTAACACACTTCAGTAGAGACGTAATAATATGGTTTGGAATGATATATTTTGCGTTTATATAGAAACTAAAACCAATTGTGGTCAAGTAATTGTGTAGTCAAACGACATATTTCTATTTAAAAATTAAGCAATCAATACTCACAAGAATCTGGTAAATGGCTGTAGTCATTAATAATGAAGTAGTTGAAAGGTATATTTCTTGATAAAAGATTAGGTAAGTAATTATCAAAATGATTGCACCATTATGGATCCATTATAAACCTATTTCATCACTGGCTGACGATTGGGCCCATAGAATTTCAAATACCCGACACGAGCGACGACTACATAGATTTGTCTCATACACTGATCCATTTAAAAGTTAAGAGATTGATTCTCGAGGACGGGAATCCATTTTTAAAATGAAGGGAATGGAATATCGAGGGAACAGTATGCAAAAGGCTATTGTCTTTTAGCATTTGATTTGACTCCTGATTTATCAGCTCGCTATAGTCATTGGAACCTTATAAAGCACGGCAGTGTTAGGTTAGAAGTTCGTTTTGAATCAGCGATTTCTGAAACCATAAACTGTATAGTTTATGCAGAGTTTGATAATGTTATTGAAATTGATAAAAATCGCAATGTAACAGTTGATTATAGCAGTTAAGTCACCTAATTGTGTAAATAGGTTAAGCCATAACTTGTATTTTAATATTTTATAATTGTAATAAAACACTTATTAAAGATATATATGTTTATTTTTATTTGAAGTTATCCAAAATCCTATTCAATATATCTGAGATGACGTGTTGTTATTTCACATTCATGAATGATCCACTGATGAGATAAGTTCAGTAGTATTGAAGTAATAGGTAATATGAATACAATAGAGATAAAGACATATTTAAGAAAAATCCATCCAAGTCTCCAACACAATGTGTATGCTGCAAACCGATTACCAATATATGTTCAAACTCCAGCCTATTTAATAAGCAATCTAGACCCTGATAATAAACCAGGGTCTCATTGGATAGCCATGTATATAGACAGAGATGATGTTGGTCAATATTTTGATTCATATGGGAGACCACCAACTGAATATCATAAACAGTTTTAGAATCGAAATACGAGGATGTGGTACTTGAATACAAGAAGGTTACAAAATGATTTCACATCAGTTTGTGGAGAGTATTGTTTAATGTATTTGCAATATATGTTTATGGGTTATAACACGTTGGATTTTTTAAATTTATTTAATGGTAATACACTATCGAATGACATATTTTTGTATAAGTTATTTAACTTGATATTTGGACAGTAATAAATGTTAAAGTTTTGATAGAAGTTTCCTTTAAACCCAATAACCGCATGCAGCTCCTCATTAGTAATGAATGGTGATTAGCAAACGATTGCAACGATCGTGGTACTCGTAACAGATACGAAGACGACAGTGAGTGCAATCAATTAGTGGTGATTAGCAAACGATCTAGGGATCTTTTACGTGAGATGCTATCTCCGTAACCGTGCAAGATACGACGACGGGAGTGAGCGCAAACGCTTTAGACGACCCCAAAAAGTTTTGGAGTACCGGTTAATCGATGATGGACAGCTAGCCCGGAGCTGGGTCAGTAGTGATCCAGAACCGGCGAATCCCCTACTACTGCTTTATACGTACAATAGTTTTTGAGATCTCGTGTTTAATCAGTATGTCAGTAAGTCAGTATGTAAGTGACATTTCGCTTTTATATAATTATATAGATTCATAAGGCTACATACCATATTTGTTATTTTGCATTGTTTTTCTTTGTGTCTTATTACAATGAATGTAAACCGACCTACCCGATGATTACGTTTTATTAATACGGTCAAACTTAACGAACTGGAATCGTGTTAAATTATGCGATCAATATGCCAATATTTGTAGATAATTTGAAGAAGTCATGCATAAATAGAATAATGTTACAGTATTTATATGCTATGGCAACTTTATGAAACTGTGATAGCCTAGTGTTTACGGCGTCAGCCTCCTAATCAGAGGTCGGTGGTTCGAATCCGGGCACGCACCTCTAACTTTTCAGAGTTATGTGCGTTTTTAAACAATTAAAATATCACTCGCTTCAACGGTGAAGGAAAACATCGTGAGGAAACCTGCACGCGCCTGAGATTTCTTCGTAATGTTCTCAAAGGCGTATGAAGTCTGCCAATCCGCATACGGTCAGCGTGGTGGACTATGGCCAAACCCTTCTCATATTGAGAGGAGACCCCTGCTCTGTAGTGAGCCGGTTATGGGTTGATCATAACGATGATGATGATGATGGCAACCTTGAGCTATAGTTATAGCTCATAAACGTAGTTCAGTTTTCGGAAATCCCGTGGCCAACATGGATTTCTTATTTTATTTATTATTTATTTTTATTTATATTTATATTATAAGGTATGTCGGAGCGATAATTACCCACATTTGAACTTTTTAAATCACTATTTAATCATTTCTCTGCTAATCAGTGTATTTAGAAGGTAGCAATCAATTTTGTACAAGCATGCTTTGCTATAAATACGGGCGGTTGTTGCCTTTCGTGGCATTCTCGCTGGAGCCAGTGCAGGGAAACTTCGAACAATATTTTTTTGTATGAAATTCCTAACCTTGTTTAACCAACACTCAAAACCATACAAAAACTGACATAAAATAAACGTATTTACCAACATAATCTCACAAAACCAAACAAATATGTGTGCCTGTTATTTTCAAGTTTAAATTTTTAATGAGCATATTTTCATTTATTTGAACCGTTGCTTGTTAGATAATTGTGTAATTTCTGTTTTTATTGCATGTCATTGTAACGTCGAGTATGAGATAACTGACTAGTACACTAGTGGCACATTAACGAGATTTTCGACTTTATTAGTGATAAGGAACCCTTATTTAGTTACAGATATTTACAGACTAAATTAGTGTTATAAGTGAATTGTTGCTGTAAAATTGTGATATAACTTGTAAAAAAACAAAAGTATCTGAAGAGATGATGCAGATGATGAGATAGATTTTTGATATTATAACTGGTTCATCTTGTCCAGATGTTAAAAAGGGGATGAGTGAAAATGTATCCACTAAAACAGATCATATGTGTGCTTGGGTGGAATATAGGTCTAGGGTAAAGTATAGATATCCGGTACTCGCGTAGGGGGATGATAGGGGTAGGGGGAGGGGGGGAGGTAGAGTAAGCCCCCCTCCACTTTTCCCCTTTGGCGGAAAATTATAGTTTTTGAGTAATGATTTTTTTTTATAAATTATAACCTTACTATTTTTACACAGGAATATTGACCTATTTAATAGTTATCCAGTGTTAAATATACCTTTTTGGTGGTTTTTTATGTTCTAACTGTCCGTATGTCCGAACCCAGGACACTCCAACTTTATAATGCTACGGAGGTCGTCAAAAATTCATCATAGTGTGTATTGTTACATCACCCTTATTCTGTCAGTAATAAAACAAATGTTTCTTTTTTCTCTTTTTATGGCTTTACACAGATTAGCCAATGTCACCTCCCTCCCTAGTAAACCCTTCTCATATTGAGAGGAGACCCGTGCTCTGTAGTGAGCCGGTAAAGGGTTGATTATTAGTAGGGTAAAACTTGGCTAATCGGTGATACATAGTAATTCGGTGATACTTTTAATATTGCGAATAGCAAAATTACCGCCGTAGTTATCGGTTTTCCTAGTATGCCAATAGATAGCGCTAGTTATGAGTATTAAAAATATACAGGACTAGCGACTTCGTCTGCGTGGAGTATTAGTAAAATAAATGCGTTTAAATGTAGTCCAAAAAAAATCAAGATTTTTAAATAAAAAAATGGTTGTTGGGCCTTACTGGACGATCGATAGATAGTGTGCCGCGGAATTTTTTGTAGATATTTATAACATCTACAATTAATTAGAACATTTTATGGTTTTATCTTTTATAGTTTAGGCAGCGTACGCAAAATAAGTAACTTTTCTGGTTGATTTTTGTAAAAAATCCGTCCGAAAAAACCCAAATATCTTACGGAACCGTATTTTTTCCAAAATATAATTTAGCCTATGTTACTCGTGGATAATGTAGCTTTCGATTGGTGAAAGAATTTTTAGAAACGGTCCAGAAGTTTTTGAGTCTATTCATTACAACCAAACAAACAAAGTTTTCCTCTTTATAATATTAGTGTAGACAAGTTTTTGAACCATATCGCAGAAATTAAGAGCAACGAATTTTGTGTCATTTTGACAGCTTACAATGGAAGTTTTCGCGTGCTTGTTTGTGGACAGAAAACTTATTGATTTTTGAGAATAATCTAGATAATATGGACAAAACTGAAGGTAGTAATAAAAAGGTAAAGATTTATTCACCATTTTATTAAATCCATATTGCGTTGTATTGTTGTTTTATTCGATAAGAGCTTAAGTTCTAGGTATCATGTAAAATGACAAAATGTTATGGATCTCAAATTTGTCTTATGTTCTAACTGTCAAATTTCAGATTAAATTTGTTAATTAATTTTAAGATTAATTTTTAATTTGCAACTTATTGTTTCTATAATGTTCCTTTTTTAATATCAAATATTTAATAAAAATTGAATGACTGATTTATTTGATTTATATATTTGGATTAAATTCAAATTCAAAATAATCTTTATTCAAATAGTCCTTAAAAGGGGTTGGGTATAGATATCCGGTACACGATTTTACTTATGTTATAGCTTAGGAGCCTTGTCTGGGTTAAACTTGAACCTTATACACTGTTTTTAAATGGCGGAAATTAATTTTAAATTAATTACGATAAAAATATTAATTAAATTAATTTCACTAAAATATGCGTATAACGAAATGCAGCTATATGTTTTTGGTATGGTTTGTGAATTAGTTACAAAAAAAAGTGTGTAACGGAACGTTGCAACGGTCATTTTGTTAACGTCCGTCAATGTCAATCGTCCTTCTGTTTCTTATAGTGGTCACGTAAATGTTATTTGTTGTGTTAAATGTTGTGTTTTCACTGTTTTTTTTATGACTTCTGCTCTGTTTTTGGACTTTTTTGATCGCTTTTACGTTTGACCTTGGCTTTAGCTTGTGAAGGCGAAATGTTGAAAAATATAAAAAAGATCCGTTCCGTCCTTTGAATAAAGCAAGCTATAAAACATTTTTAAATAATTAATTAAGTAATTAAAATAAAACTTCCATTGTTTCATTTACCACTATCATAGCAAAAAGGTATATTTAACATAGGATAATTAACATATTATTGGTCAAAAAATATTTTAAAAGGTTGGAACATAAACCATTGGAGCTGAGCGGAGCAAGGCAGGATATTTAATACATAGGTCAAAATCTATATTAAGAAGCTAGGTTAGGTTAGGTTAGAACATAAAAGGCCACCAAAAAGGTATATTTAACACTGGATAAGTATTAAATAGGTCAATATTCTCGTGTAAAATAGTAAGGTTATGATTTATAAAAAAAATCATTACTCAAAAACTATAATTTTCCGCCAAAGGGGAAAGGTGGTGGGGGGCTTACTCTACCTCCCCCCCCTCCCCTACCCCTATCACCCCCCTACGCGAGTACCGGATATCTATACTTTACCCCTTAAAAGGCACTTTTGACGCGTCAATAATTTACATAGTAGTTATTTCATGGGGATAACTATATTTTATCAACACTGCATAGGAGTATTTTTGGACCTTGCAAGGGCCTTCGATACAGTATCAATACCGATCCTTTTAAAAAAACTTGAACTAGTTGGTATTAGAGGTACGCCTTTGCAATGGTTCAAAACTTACCTTACAGACAGGAAATTGTGTATCAAGATCGGTCAATACTCCAGCCATCCCCAGACCGTGAACTGTGGCGTTCCTCAAGGAAGCATCCTAGGTCCCACTCTATTCCTACTGTATGCGAATGATGTACACTGGCTTCAGCTGGAAAATGCAGACATTGTTTGCTACGCGGACGACACGGCACTGGTCTTTCACGGTAAAACCTGGGAGGATGCCATAAAATACACGGAAACTGGAATGGCTAAGGTTAAACGGTGGCTTTTAGATAACCTTTTGACATTAAACGCAAAGAAAACCAAATTTATGTGTTTTCATAAAACAGCGGCATCAGCTCCAAACTTAAACCCTAGTATAAAAATACACAGCTGCAACGGTACAAACTCTTGCTGTAGCTGCGATGAGATTGGAAGAGTAAGTGTTATAAAATACTCTCCTTTAAGCACCATATTCACATCCTATCATCAAGGTTACGGAAAAACATACACATCATGAAAAAGCTTAGGAACGTAGCCAATTTCAAAACATTGACATTAGTATATAAGTCATTATGCCAGTCGGTGCTAACATATTGCATATCTTCGTGGGGTGGCGCTGCGAAAACAATTATGATAGAATTAGAAAGAGCCCAACGATCTGTCCTAAAAGTAATGTTAAATAAGCCATACAGATACCCAACAAACATCCTTTACAAGGAGGCCAAGGTGCTGAATGTTCGCCAACTCTTCTTGTTAAAAATAACATTAATGAAACATTCCAAAATGGGTCAAGCGCCAAATCGAAATGAAACCCTCAAAAGAAGAGTGTACAAATGTGGCATACCTGCTACAAAGACTGCATTTGCTAAAAAATTCATACCGTTCATAGATGCATGTATCTACAATAAAACTCTAAAATTCGTAGATCTTAAAAATGTTACCATGAGGCAGGCAAAGCAGAAGTTGTCATCTTGGCTAAACACACTATCTTATGAGGACACTGAACAGTTGCTCTCATAATTTGTACAAACATTTATTTTATTTATTATTTATTAAAATAAGTATATATTATTTATTACTATATTTTATTATATAGTGTGCTATCTATTTGAATCACGCCTCTCTTAATCTTCCCTGTAATCCGCTCCAACAGAAGCTAAACCAAGGTTAAGTTGTTTGCTCGGACCCTACGATACAGGTATTCACCCAGTGTGGGGTCCACTGGCTAATATATTTATATAAAAAAATAAAAAAAATGTATGGAATGTTTCAAACAGAGATCTTTGACTGTTAGTGTTTAATTTTTGTAAGAATTCCTATGTATCGTCTCAAAATATTGTAATATCTTAGTAGTTAGTTAAATAAAAATACATTATTATTATTATATATAGTAAAAACTTGTAATTAGCTTTAATTTTCTTCTGTTACTATTTACTTTTCCTATTAACTGTAATAGCTTGTAAAATAAAATAAAATAAAAAAAAATAAAAAATAAATAAAAAAAAAATAAAAAAAAAATCGTAAACTTAAAACTAAAGCTATGAGGGTTCCAAACGCGCCCGGTCTAAGAAGAAGCCCACAACAAACTTAGCCGGGGTTTTTTTTTCGTTATCACCATCACATAATGAATAAAATGAATAATAAACTATAGTACCTACGGACATAGAGCAATTCACACCCAAGCTTTTTTATCGTTTATATAATCCTTAATATCGTAATATGATTTTTCTACAAGCTTTCGTTTTATAAAAAGTTTGAACTTATTTCATGGATTTCTATTGCAGTTTTTACCTTCATTGCAATGTCACAATTCAACCAGTCATATCACCAAATAACCAGGTATATATCACATATTAACCCTAGTATCACGCAATTACTTGAGTTTTTTATAGATTTATGATATTGCATTATTCATAATTTATTTTAATAGCTTCTCTTTCGTATACTAGGTTCAAAAAACAATAATCTGTCTTATTTATTAATTAATACAAGAATTAGTTAACTATCACCGATTAGCCAAGTTTTACCCTATCTAGTGCCTGAGATAATTAAAATATCTACATTTTCACATATAATTCTGTTGGTGGTGCTTCGAATAAATTAAATTATTTTCGGTCTAACTATTAGCTGTGTGTAACCCTATTGGTTGTCACACCGTAACCGGGCTGTTTCGGAAAGACGCTCTGCCAGAAGAAATATTCAGCTCTAGGGCTCGAAGAAACTAAGGGAACGACTGCCTAAGGGCGCCTCCTGTGAGGCCGAACCACGGCTTAGGCGACGTTTGGGATAACGGGGGGTCGGACGGTGAGTGGATAAATAAATTGCGACATATTCTGTTGAAGAGCCTTGAACCACGAGGATGGAAAATAAAAATTCACTTGCAGTGTTATAATATTCTTTTATGCATACATATATTAATTACATAAACATTACAATAATAATATATTCTTTATTTATAATAATAACATAGACATATTTAAATTTAATCAACACAGTATTACATAAAACATGGCTTATACATTTGTTTTAAATAAATATAAACTATACACAGGTATCATTGAACTCTCTTAAAGATTTTTATTTTTTTAAACACCACAAGTTAGCACTTGACTGCATCTCACCTGATGGTAAGTGGTGATGCGGTCTAAGATGGTAGCGGGCTTACCTGTTAGAGGTATATTAAAGCAATACTCCTAATTGGTTTCTACGCGACATCGTGCTGAAATGCTAAATCGCTTGGCGACACGTCTTTGTCGGTAGGGTGGTAACTAGCCACGGTCGAAGCCTGCCACCAGACCAGACTCGAGCCGGGAATCGAACCCAAGACCTCCAACTTTATAATGAGTTCGTCAATGTTTTGGACTTCGACGCCGAGTGGTCTGTGGGAGGCTTCGGCCGTGGCTAATATTAGATGGTAGCGGGCTAACCTGTTAGTAGTTTGGAAACTCATCCTAATTGGTTTCTACACGAAATCGTGCTGGAATGTTAAATCGCTTGGCGACACGTCTCTGTCGGTATGGTGGTAACTAGCCACGGCCGAAGCCTCCCACCAGACCAGACTCGAGCCGGGAATCGAACCCAACTTCAACTTGAGGTATTGAGGTAGTCAAAATCGCCATATTTTTAATACTTTGCATTAAAATGCATGCTTAAAATTTAAACCACACATTCATCCCTAATGGATAATATCTAAAAAAATACTGTTACATTTTTGATGGGAATAATTCGAGAAAACCGCTCAAGGTATCCGATGGGATATTCAGATCATGTTATTAATATAATCCCTGTAAACATGGACATTATGAAGAATGTCATAAATTCCATTTAAATGCGGTGATAGTCAGTGGTTAGGGCGTCAGCCTCCTAATCAGCGGTCGGCGGTTCGAATCCGGGCACGCACCTCTAACTTTTCGGAGTTATGTGCGTTTAAAAAAAAATTATAATATCACTTGCTTCAACGGTGAAGGAAAACATCGTGAGGAAACCTGCACGCCTGAGAGTTCTCCATAATGTCCTCAAATGCGTGTGAAGTCTGCCAATCCGCACACGGCCAGCGTGGTGGACTATGGCCGAACCCTTCTCATATTGAAAGGAGACCCGTGCTCTGTAGTGAGCCGGTAATGGGTTGTTCATGATGATGATGATGATTAATGTGATAAACTGAAAGCTTGTTGGAGAGACGATATTGTAGCTGTTACAGGTCACACATGGACCAGGATCGCAACCGATAGAGGGCGTTGGAGTACGATGGGTGAAGCCTTTAACCGAAAATGGGTAAAATGGGTATAGGATGAACAGGGGGCGGGGGCGTGTCTTCGTCGGTAATTTGGGTAGACGTGGGTAGTTTCGGGCAAAGAGACCAGATACTCTTGGTAGAACAGAATTACAATTATAAATATGGTAATTTATAAGGAGCAGACTATATGCTCCACCAAGTACGACTATGCACTACCGCGTCTCGACCACCGACCGAATGCAATGCGCCGTTCCGCGCCGGTGTGTCTTATAAGAACCTGCACACGTCACTGAGTGTTGCGTAAAGAGAGGGGGCGATGCCACTCTCTTGTCTGTGGTACATGATTCTGAAACTAGATGGCGCTGCTCTCTGATTGCCGTCATACTTATTAACAAACTGTTTGAATAACTTTAATTAGATATCAAATTGGGCACTATTGTTTGATTAAATAATTTAAATCAATTTGCTTTTTTCTTCATTATTTTTTTATCAATTATTTATTATATTACTATTATTATATTAATTTCGACATATACAAACTGCATTGGATTTAAGATTAAATAAATGGCTTATCAAAAAAAAAAATTTTTTTGTTTATACACTACAAGTTAGCCCTTGACGGCAATCTCACCTAGTGGTAAGTGATGACGCTGTCTAGGATGGCAGCGGGCTAACCTGTTAGTCGTATGGTAAACCCGTACTCCTAATTGGTTTCTACGCGACATCGTGCCGGAACGCTAAATCGCTTTGGTGGTAACTAGCCACGGCCGAAGCCTTCCACCAGACCAGACTCGAATCCAGGACCTCCAACTTCATAACGCGTATGCGTGTCATACGTACATACCTTGCGGGCATGCGGTCGTGCAATGCGTACGTACGGGCATATTGTCGTACAATATATAACAACAGTAATTTTCTAAGTACTAGCAACTGTCATATGCTTTATCTCGCTAAGTGGATGATATTTATCTTCTTCTTCTTGCCCTTATCCCACATTATGTGGGGTTCTTCTTCTTCCACTCACTTCTATCAGCCGTCACCTCACTACCCACACCTTTTACCCGCATATCCTCTTTAACACAATCCATCCAACTCTTCTTTGGTCTTCCTCTACTCTTTTGCCCTTCCACGTTCATATATAACATTCTTTTGGTGACGTCACTTTCTTTCCTCCGCATTATATGACCATACCATGCCAGCCTGTTACTCCTCATCTTTTATAATAAGAATATAAATATAAACTATATATATAAAAATCAATTGCTGTTCGTTGGTCTCGCTATAACTCCAGAACGGCTGAACGAATTTATCTTATCTTGGCCTTGAAATGTTCGTGGAGGTCCTGGTCTTGTGTAAAAGAGGATTTGCGTGTAAAAGGTGTGGGTAGTGAGGTGACGGCTGATAGAAGTGAGTGGAAGAAGAAGACGTGTTGTGCCGACCCCACACAATGTGGGATAAGGGCAAGAAGAAGAAGAAGATTTACATTCTCATTATAATAATTCTATTTCGCGTCATCATTTCGGGTTTGCTGTCGCAGCCTCGATATCTCCTCGCCCAGAGTGTCCATGTTTTCCTGTAAATTAAAAAGGGTTAGTGTGAAGATTAAAAAAAAAAGACGTGTGGCACTCGATGACTGCCGCGATAAAGCTATTGCATAGCATTTTTTATCAACTAAATTATTAATATTTCAAAAACGACAATGAAAATAAAAATATTAAAAATATTGAGGTTATTTTTGATAAAATTAATTTAAAAAAAAAGCAAAAGGGAAATGAGTAAAATTTAACTCTAGATTTGATTACAGACAGACAACGCAACAGGTGAAACTAAATAAAAATGCTTGTCATAATAATAAAAATTAAAAAATCGTGATAAAAAAAATAAAGACGTACCCCAGGCGAACCTACGACTTTCTGCACAAAAAACATACGTGATAACCGCTGTTCCACGGCAACTGTAATGGCCGTGGCGAAATATCTATATAATAAAAAGTATCACCGCTGTGCCCGTCAGAGTGGGGAGCGTGAGGTTTTTTTTCGTAACGGAATTTCTGGATTCGGTCCCCGCGCTCAAGGCCCCCGATAAAAGCTATGCAATAGCGTAAAAGATTTCAGTGTTGCCATCCATGAAAAATTATTTACTAAATTATATTATTTTAAAATGGGTCTCCTCTCAATATGAGAAGGGTTCGGCCATAGTCCACCACGCTGACCGTGTGCGGATTGGAAGACTTCACACGTCTTTGAGAACGTTATAGAGAACTCTCAGGCGTGCAGGTTTCCTCGCGATGTTTTCCTTCACCGTTGAAGCAAGTGATAGACGTGGCGTGTGAAGTTTGCCAATCCGCACACGGCCAGCGTGGTGGACTATGGCCAAACCCTTCTCATATTGAGAGGAGACCCGCGCTCTGTAGTGATGATTCAAGTGATTTTAATATAAAACACTTCAATAACTCACCTTAAGCGTAATATTTTTCAGCAATGTATCCTCCAAGACCGCTTGGAGCCGTTTGTTCATCTCCAGAGACAGTTCCAAGGTCATGCCGCCTGGGTCTCCGCCCCACACCGCCGCCATCGCCCCGCCTCCCAGTCGCGCTATCTCTTTCTGTAACATGACAAAACAGTGGGATCAGTATAGGCTATCCCATTCTGTTACATAACAAAATAGTATAAATCAGTATATGCTACGTCTTTATGGTACATGGAAAATTGCAAATAGTATTTACTATTTTATAGTTTATAAAATATTTAGTAGGGCTCCATCCACGGCCTCGGAGACGTACGAACCACTCACCGTCCGACCCCCCGTTATCCCAAACGTCGCCTAAGCTGAGGTTCGGCCTCAAAGGAGGCGCCCTTAGCCAGACGTTCCTTTAGTTTCTTAAAGCCCTAGGGTTGAAAATTTCTTCTGGCAGAGCTTCTTTCCGAAGCTCGCCAAACAGCCCGGTTACGCTGTGGCAACCAATAGGGATAGTACAGCTAATAGACAGTCCGAAGAAAAAAATAAGTCCAAATATGGGCAATGATACAGTTGATGGTGATTAAAGAAGCATACCTTAGTAAATTTCCGTCTCGGCTAAAGCGGCGTGTACAAAAAAATTAAACATTAAACATATGAGACTATCTTAGGTAAAAAAAAAAAGAAAAATGGGCAGTGTTTCCCTAGCCTAGTTTTTTTATCTTTATTTATTACTAGCTATTGCCCGCGACTTCGTCTGCGTAGAATTGCTAATTTCCCTTGAGATTGAGGTTACCCGTGCGGCCAATGCCCTGCTTCAGAAAGTAAGCTACAGGCAAATGTCAAATTGCCGATTTTCGTGTTTCTAAATTAAAAACCGTAGGATACTTTCCTACGAACTTCCAATCCCTATTTTACCCCCTTAGGGGTGGATTTTCCAAATATCCTTTCTTAGCTGTCATCTCTTAACTATCAACTACCTACTTGCTAAATTATAGCTTTATACGTACAATAGTTTTTGAGATCTCGTGTTTAATCAGTAGGTAAATATGTAAATAAGTGACATATATGTACTCGCAGTTCTATCTTACCTTACTATTAACTAATATCTCCAATAACTAATCCTCTAAATCTGTATTTACAAATTGACTTCCTCTTATTATATAGTATAGCTATCTATTTTTTACATTTACGTTAAAAATATAGAATTTTAGCCAATAAAGAATTTGAAAAATAAAAAATAAAATATATATATACAGGATGACTACGGGGCGGGGGCGTGTCTTCGTCGGTAATTTGGGTAGACGTGGGTAGTTTCGGGCAAAGAGACCAGATACTCTTGGTAGAACAGAATTACAATTAGAAGTATGGTGATTTATAAGGAGCAGACTATACGCTCCACCAAGTACGACTATGCACTACCGCGACTCCACCGATCTGTACCGACCGAATGCAATGAATGCAATGCGCCGTCCCGCGCCGGTGAGTCTTATAAGAACCTGCATACGTCACTTAGTGTTGCGTAAAGAGAGGGAGCGATGCCACTCTCTTGTATGTCGTACATGCCACCAAAACTAGATGGCGCTGCTCTCTGATTGCCGTCATATACATATATCATCGCCATCGAGAGTGGCATCGCCCCCTCTCTTTACGCAACACTTAAGTGACGTATGCAGGTTCTTTTTAAAGATCTGTCAAAAAAAAAAGAAAAGCCTGCGCTGAAAAAAATTCATGTTACGTTACCAGTCTTGCAACACGAGCTCCCGACTGTTAAAACGAAAAAAAAACAATGCTGTTATGGTAAAGATCTGTCAAAAAAAAAAAGAAAAGACTGCGCTGAAAAAATTTATGTTACGTTACCAGTCTTGAAACACGAGCTCCCGACTGTTGAAACGAAAAAAAAAACAATGCTGTTATGGTAAAGATCTGTCAAAAAAAAAAAGAAAAGACTGCGCTGAAAAAAATTTATGTTACGTTACCAGTCTTGAAGCACGAGCTCCCGAGCCTTTAAAACGAAAAAAAAAAAACAAGGCTATTATGGAAAATGTAAACGGCTGACCTTGTGGTCGTCGGCGTGTGCGGAGGCGAGCGCGGCGGGCGGCAGCGCGGGCAGCAGGGCGCGCAGCAGCCGGCTCTTGCCGCGCAGCTCCCGCGTCAGCTGCGAGCAGTGCTCCTGCAGGAACTCGCAGCGCTCGGCGCGCGCCGCCGCCGCGCGCTGCAGCGACACGATGCGCTCCACCAGCGCCTGCCGGTCCGGCTCCCGGCCCTGCACTCATATATGACGGATTAAAGCCTTCGGAGTTGTTTTCGGAGTTCAGCATTGCTGACGTCACGATCTTGTTTACTTTCGCTATTAACTAAACTAATTTATAAAATAATAACAATGATGGACAAATTTTGACAAAATAAGCCTCGTGAACAACCCATTCATTGCCGGCTCACTACAGAGCGCGGGTCTCCTCTCAATATGAGAAGGGTTCGGCCATAGTCTACCACGCTGGCCATGTGCGGATTGGCAGACTTCACACGCCTTTGAGAGCATTACGGAGAACTCTCAAGCGAGCAGGTTTCCTCACGATGTTTCCCTTCACCGTTGAAGTGAGTGACATTTTTTTTTTAAACGCACATAACTTCGAAAAGTTAGAGGTGCCCGGATTCGAGCCGCCGACCTCTGATTAGGAGGCTGACGCCCTAACCACTAGGCTATCACCGCTTCACAGTTAGGAGTTATATATGACGGATTAAAGCCTTCGGAGTTGTTTTTAGTAAGAGTGACGTCAGCATTGCTGACGTCACGATCTTGTTTACTTTCGCTCATAGTAATTTAAACCACAACTTGCGGGATTACACTTTTGTTGCGACAATAACTAAAAGGTCCGAACAGTCCGACGTCACGAGCGAGAATGCCACAAAAGGCAACAACCGCCCGTATTTATAGCAAAGCGCGCTTGTACAAAATTGATTGCTACCGTCTTAATTGTGTTAACAAAATCATCAAGAGTTCAAATGTGGGTAATTATTGAATTCTTGTTGTTCGTGGCGCCGCTGAGTGAAGTTAATAACTCCTTCGCGCCGACATATATAATTACTAATTACTATAGTCATTAAGAGATAAATTTAAAGATTATAAAATAATGGCAGTGCATAGCCAAATATATATATGAAAATTTATTATATGTTCATAAAAATATTGATATATTCAAGAAAAAAATGGACTGTAACGCACTGAACATCAGAAGCAAAAGTAAACTTGTAGTACCGTTTAGTAGGCTGCACAAAATTAGTAACTCATTCAAAGGAAATTGTATTTTATTTTATAATAAATTACCTATTGATATCTTGAAGATGTCTATCAATAAGTTCATAGTTTATATAAAACGAAAGCTTGTAGAAAAATCATATTTAATATGATTTTTCTACAAGCTTTCGTAATAAACGATAAAAAAGCTTGGGTATGAATTGCTATATCCATGGGTACTATAATTTATTATTGATTATGTGATATGGTGATAACGAAAAAAAACCCGGCTAAGTCTGTTGTGGGCTTCTTCTTAGACCGGGCGCGTTTCGAACCCTCATAACTTTAGTTTTAAGTTCACGAATGTAGTTATCACCATCAAATCACTATTATGTAAATTATTGACGCGTCAAAATTGCCTTTTAAATAAAGATTATTTGAATTTGAATTTATAAATATGAATGTAAGTCTGTTACGCGAAAACTACGTGCTAATAAAACTTTAAAACTATGTACACATATTCCTAACAAGAGTTGATTGATGGCTTATAATACGTGTTTAACTAAAATACCTAGTCATCTTAATTGATTAGATTTATTACATTTCAATGCGTTTAAACTCATTATTTAATTTTAAAAGGAGCTAATATTATTAGATACTATTATGACCTCGAGGCCCACCTCTACTCTAAAATTAAATTAAACTATATAACTAGTCTAAATTAATTAATGTTATTCGTCAATCATCTAACCTTCTGGAACAGTTTATCTAGAACGTTTGGGTGTTTTATCTGTAAATGAATGCGTTGAGATTAGGTTTTTTTTTAAAAACAAGGAAAACTTGAGAATTCTATCATTCCGGATGGAAAATGTTCAATCCAATTCAATTTCTTTACATGCTGATTAAACTCCAATATTGTAGTAATAGAAACTGTGCATATTTAATGATAAACCAAGTACCGGCTCACTACAGAGCACGGGTCTCTTCTCAATATGAGAAGGGTTTGGCCATAGTCCACCACGCTGGCCATGTGCGGATTGGCAGACTTCACACGCCTTTGAGAAGTTTACGGAGAACTCTCAGGCGTGCAGGTTTCCTCACGATGTTTTCCTTCACCGTTGAAGCAAGTGATATTTTAATTGCTTAAAACGCACATAACTAGGAAAAGTTAGAGGTGCGTTGAACCGTTGCCCGGGTTGAACCCCGAGCTCTGTTTAAAAGGCAGACGTCCTAACCACTAGGCTATCACAGCTTCAAATATAATAAAATATATAAGTATCATCATCAGTTTGTCTGGTGGGAGGCTTCCTGGCTAGTTACCACCCTACCGACAAAGACGTGTCGCCAAACGATTTAGCGTTCCGGCACGATGTCGCGCAGAACCCAATTAGGGGTATGAGTTTACCATACCCCTAACAGGTTAGCCCGCTACCATCTTAGACTGCATCATCACTTACCATCAGGTGAGATGCAGTCAAGGGCTAACTTGTGGTGAATAAAAAAAAAAAAAAATCATCATCATTAACAACCGATAGACGTCCACTGCTGGACGCAGGTCTTTTGTAGGGAGTTCCAACGGCCACGGTCTTGGGCCGCTTGTATCCAGCGGCTCCCTGCGACTCGTCTGATGTCGTCTGTCCACCTTGTTGGGGGTCGACCAACGCTACGTTTACCGGTGCGGGGTCGCCATTCCAGCACCTTGGGACCCCAACGTCCATCGGTTCCCCGAGCTATGTGCCCCGCCCATTGCCACTTCAACTTCGCAATTCGCTGAGCTATGTCGGTAACTCTGGTCCTTCTACGGATCTCCTCATTTCTGATTCGATCACGTAGAGATACTCCCAGCATAGCTCTCTCCATCGCCCGTTGAGTGACTCTGAGCCTTCTTATGAGGCCCATAGTGAGCGACCATGTATCAGAGCCGTATGTCATCACTGGCAACACGCAAAGCAAAATCATGTGAGATTATATTACATTACCTGAACATCTGGCAGCGTGTTCCCGTGCCCATTCTGCATCCTCTCCTCCTGTGGAGGGGTCTCGCCGCTGCTCAGCGAAGAAACTGAACCTGGAGATACAAAATATTGCATTAACTACTAAAGTTTTGTTTTTTTTTTTATAATTGCGTTCATTGGAGATAGAAAATACTGCATTAAGTACTAGGGGTTTTTTTAAACCAATAAGGAGTTAGGGTTTATCGTAGATGGCTTTATCTATGGTCTTGCTTGCCATGATCTTAGACGTCGCGAGAGATCGTGGTTAAGTCAATCAGTATTTAAGAGTGATAATAACAATCTAATTAATGTGTGTTTGTGTGTGTGTGAGAGAATGCGTGTGTGAGAGTGTGTGTGTGTGTGTGTGTGTGTGTCTGTGTGTGTGTGTGTGTATGTGTGGCACAGAAGAAAATACATCTGCTGTTTTCTTTTTCATCTACTGCTAGTTATCCCTTGACTGCAAACCCACTTGGTGGTAAGTGATGGTCCAGTTTAAGATGGTAGCGGTATGTCATATATTGAACGTATACTTCTAATCTGTTTAAACACTGAAACCCTGGGTGGCTTGTAAAAATTAACATTTTTTTTTATATTCCACTGCATGTTACTTATAAATACCATACCTCTGAAAGTGTAACCCGCTACCATTTTAAACTGCATAATCACTTACCACCAGGTGACATTACCCTCAAGGGCTATCAATAAAAAACTATTGTTTTTATACACCACAAGTTAGCCCTTGACGTCATCTCACCTGATGGTAAGTGATGATGCGGTCTAAGATGGTAGCGGGCTAACCTGTTAGGGTTACGGTAAACCCATACTCCTAATTGGTTTCTACACGACATCGTGCCGGAACGCTAAATCGCTTGGCGACACGTCTTTGTCGGCAGGGTGGTAACCAGCCACGGCTGAAGCCTCCCACCAGACCAGAATCGAGCCGGGAATCGAACCGAGGACCTCCAACTTTATAATGCGACAGAGTGCGCACTGCTCCACGGAGGTCGTCGAAAACCTTTGAACCTGCTAACCTACTAGACCTTAGTATTTATGTCGTCTCACCTGTTCTGGTGGAGGAGGCGTCTGGCTGAGGCAGCTTGGACTCCAGCTGCTCGATACGCTTCAGGGCGCGCTGGAGCTCGCGGTTCAGTTCCTGGAATCATGTTACACGAACATAATGAAAGGAGTGTACAAGACTTGAAATGCAATTAAAATGATAATGAAAACATACTATATTGCACACCAAACCGAAAAGAATGAACATACACACGGAAAATAAAATAGGCGCAATAGGCTGCCTTATCGCTAAAAAGCGATCTCTACCAGCCAACGAAGCACAATCTGGGATAAAATATGAAGTACAAGTACAAATATGTACACTTGTACAAGTACAAGTACAATTGTTCAAGTACACTTGTACAAGTACAATTGTTCAAGTACACTTGTTCAAGTACACTTTACAAGTACACTTGTTCAAGTACAAGTACAAGTACACTTGTACAAGTACAAGTACAAGTGCACTTGTACAAATACACTTGTTCAAGTACACTTGTTCAAGTACAAGTACACTTGTACAAGTACACTTGTTCAAGTACACTTGTTCAAGTACACTTGTTCAAGTACACTTGTTCAAGTACAGTTGTTCAAGTACAAGTACACTTGTACAAGTACACTTGTTCAAGTACACTTGTTCAAGTACACTTGTTCAAGTACACTCGTTCAAGTAAACTTGTTCAAGTACACTTGTTCAAGTACACTTGTTCAAGTACACTTGTACAAGTACAAGTACACTTTCTCAAGTACACTTGTTCAAGTACGCTTGTTCAAGTACACTTGTACAAGTACACTTGTTCAAGTACACTTGTTCAAGTACACTTGTACAAGTACAAGTACACTTTCTCAAGTACACTTGTACAAGTACACTTGTTCAGGTACACTTGTACAAGTACAAGTACACTTATACAAGTACAAGTAAAAGTACACTTGTTCAAGTACACTTGTACAAGTACAAGTACACTTGTACAAGTACAAGTACACTTGTACAAGTACACTTGTTCAAGTACACTTGTTCAAGTACACTTGTTCAAGTACACTTGTTCAAGTACACTTGTTCAAGTACACTTGTTCAAGTACACTTGTTCTAGTACACTTGTACAAGTACACTTGTTCAAGTACACTTGTTCAAGTACACTTGTACAAGTACAAGTGCACTTGTACAAGTACACTTGTACAAATACACTTGTTCAGGTACACTTGTACAAGTACACTTGTTCAGGTACACTTGTACAAGTACACTTGTTCAGGTACACTTGTACAAGTACAAGTACACTTATACAAGTACAAGTACAAGTACACTTGTTCAAGTACAAGTACACTTGTACAAGTACACTTGTTCAAGTACACTTGTTCAAGTACACTTGTTCAAGTACACTTGTACAAGTACACTTGTTCAAGTACACTTGTACAAGTACAAGTACAAGTACACTTGTACAAGTACACACGAGGTTGGGGTGTACTATAATAAAAGGTTATATATAATATAATCATCATCATCATGATCAACCAATTGCCGGCTCACTACAGAGCACGGGTCTCCTCTCAATATGAGAAGGGTTCGGCCATAGTCCACCACGCTGGCCGTGTGCGGATTGGCAGACTTTACACGCCTTTGAGAACATTATGGAGAACTCTCAGGCGTGCAGGTTTCCTCACGATGTTTTGCTTCACCGTTGAAGCAAGTGACATTTTAATTGTTTAAAAACGCACATAACTCCGAAAAGGTTAAAGGTAAGGAGGTAAGAAGTGCCCGGGCTCGAACCCTTGACCTCTGATTAGGAGGCGGACGTCCTAACCGCTAGGCTATATCACAGTTTAAAAATATAAATAAACATAATATATTATACAAATTCACTAAATACTTTTATTAGTACGCCTATTATATTCCACGCCTTAGTATAAAGTGACAGTGAACTCAAGACCATGTTTTGTTTGTCATGTTTGTTTGTTTTTATACTACCCGCGGTGCAGAAGATAATTAAATATGACGGCAATCAGAGAGCAGCGCCATCTAGTTTTGGAGTCATGTACGACAGACAAGAGAGTGGCATCGCCCCCTGTCTTTACGCATTACTAAGTGACGTATGCAGGTTCTTATAAGACGCACCGGCGCGGGACGGCGCATTGCATTCGGAGCGGTGGTCGAGTCGCGGTAGTGCATAGTCGTACTTGGTGGAGCGTATAGTCTGCTCCTTATAAATTACCATACTTATAATTGTAATTCTGTTCTACCAAGAGTACCTGGTCTCTTTGCCCGAAACTACCCACGTCTACCCAAATTACACGTACATCCACGGCCTCGGAGACGTACGGACCACTCACCGTCCGACCCCCCCGTTATCCCAAACGTCGCCTAAGCCGAGGTTCGGCCTCAAAGAAGGCGCCCTTAGACAGACGTTCCCTTAGTTTCTTCGAGCCATAGGACTCAAAATTTCTTCTGGCAGAGCTTCTTTCCAAAGCTCGTCAAACAGCCCGGTTACGCTGTGGCAACCAATAGGGTTTGTACAGCTAATAGACAGTCCGAAAAAAAAAATCGACAGCATCATCACTTACTACCAGGTGAGATAGCCGTCAAGGGCTAGGGCAAGGGGTATAAAAACACCACAGGATTATTACCTTAATGGCGCTCGCGTGTTTCTTCTTCAGCACGCTGTTCTCACCAGTCTCCCACTCGAGCTTCTGGTTCGCTTGCGCGGCGTCCTCTGTCAGCTCGGCGACCTGGAAAATAAAGCCTTGTGGTTAGGGCGTCAGCCTCCTAATCAGAGGTCGGGGGTTCGAATCCGGGCACGCACCTCTAACTTTTCGGAGTTATGTGCGTTTTTAAGCAATTAAAATATCACTTGCTTCAACGGTGAAGGAAAACATCGTGAGGAAACCTGCACGCCTGAGAGTTCTCCGTTATGTTCTCAAAGGCGTGTGAAGTCTGCCAATCCGCACATGGCCAGCGTGGCGGACTATGGCCTCACCCTTCTCATATTGAGAGGAGACCCGCGCTCTGTAGTGAGCCGGTAATGGGTTGATCGTGATGCATTATGGCAACTAAACCCAATTTTCCATTTATAATACGATACGATACATAAAAATAAAGTAAAGTTAAATTGAACTCCTGATAGTCCCCGATCTACGTGCAATTTTAAAAACTGAAGATTGTAGCGCGTATCGTTATATTATATTTATATAAAAGTTTAAAAAGAAAAAATATATAAAAATTATACATTATTATATAACGAGGAGAGGTTCCTCCGAGATAGACCCCCAGGTCGGGACTTATGTGGAAGCGAAAGTGTGTTTTTTTTTACGGACCGTCTATAAGCTATGCTGAAGCTGTGATAGCCTAGTGGTTAGGGCGTCAGCCTCCTAATAAGAGGTCGGCGGTTCGAATCCGGGAACGCACCTCGTAACTTTTGGGAGTTATGTGCGTTTTTAATAAACACTTAAAATATCACTCGCTTCAACGGTGAAGGAAAACATCGTGAGGGAACCTGCACGCCTGAGAGTCCTCCATAATGTTCACAAAGGCTTGTGAAGTCTTGTGAAAACCCTTCTCATATTGAGAGGAGACCCGTGCTCTGTAGTGAGCCGGTAATGGGTTGATCATGATGATTAGCTGTGCTAATAGACGTTTGTTTGGTTGGTCCTATTGGTTGCTACAGCGCAACCGGGTTGTTTGCCAGAAGAAATTTTGAGATTTTGAAACTAAGGGAACGTCTGCCTAAGGGCGCCTCCTTTAAGGCCGATCCTCGGCTTAAAGAAGCTGTGCTCGTCGGAAGCACTTCAGAGTCCGGCAAGTGTCTCCACAGTGAGAAAGCGCTCGCTCAAGCACTGTTGTGTCGGGCGATCTCCCTAGCGCGATATACTTTTCGCCAACATACAGTCAGCGCCATCTAGTTTCAACTTGGCAAGTTGGAGTGACAAACGCGATCTACAACTTGCCATAGTGCTATCTAATCTTCGCTTGCAAGTTTTGGTTGAATTTTGTTTGTAGTGTTACAATAATAATTTAAAGTAAAAAATATATCTATATATATAAAAGCGAAAGGTCACTTACATACTTACTGATTAAACACGAGATCTCAAAAACTATTGTACGTATAAAGCTATAATTTAGCAAGTAGGTAGTTGATAGTTAAGAGATGTCAGCTGAGAAAGGATATTTGGAAATTCCACCCCTAAGAGGGTAAAATAGGGGTTGGAAGTTTTAGGAATAGGAAATTTCTTTGTTTTTAGAGTTAGAGACACAAAAATTTGCATTAAGATTAATAATGATAAATAAAAAAACATGTACATCAAATATTTTTTTTTATATTACCTGTTAAGGGTGGTAAAATAGGGGATGATAGTTTTTGCTTATTTTATTATTATGAAGTCTACAAGCTTGAAATTTTGAAAATAGATTTCTTTTAGGGCGTAAGTATAAAGTTAGAATTTTTTTCATCCAAATCTACCCCGAAGGGGGTAAAATAGGGGGGGACGGAGGCGGTTCGAAGTTTGTATGAAAGTCCTATGCTTTTTAATTAAGAGACACGAAAAAAATTTTTGAAGCAGGAAATCAGCAATTCTACGAAGACGAAGTCGCGGGCAACAGCTAGTAATATTATAAATGGAATAAATTGAAATTAATACTAAAATATACGCTTACGTAGATAACCGAACTTAACATAAGGAAAAATATTTAGAGCGCGCGCATGCGAGCGCACGAGCTTCGCCTATCCCCCTGACGAGGAGCTCCGGGTGACGGATGAGAGGCATCCTCACCCGTCGAGCCTAATCCTCGAGTCGTGAGGCGCGTCCAATGGTACTGGCGCGCCTCGGACGGAGTTCTGGGGTCTCCATCATAGGCCCATTCATTTTTCTGATATAAAGTAAAGGTAATCCTGATGGTTCAGATCCAAATAATTGGAACAACTATTTTAATTATTGCATTGTCATCGGTTTTTGGTAGACGTGCAAAGGTTCAGACATCTTGGAGGGAGTGAAAAGTAAGTTCAAACATTACATTTACATACGTATTGATACACGCACGCACGCACGCACGCACGCACGCACGCACGCACGCACGCACGCACGCACGCACGCACGCACGCACGCACGCACGCACGCACGTACTCGCACGTACCCCCCTCTAACTTTTAGTACCTCAGTATGTGTGCCTACTATTTGAGATTCCAGTCTGAACACACATTCTTTCAAATAACTCCAAAGAGAATAAAAGATTGACCACCACTCACCTTCCTAGCCAGCACTCTATTCTCCTTATACCGTCTCTCCGTTTCCTCAGCCAACGCTGCCTTCAATCTCTCCGCTTCGCTCTCCAACGCTTCGATTTTCTCCCGCAGAGAAGCGTTATCCGCCGCAAGGGCTTGGGCCTGAAAGAGAAATACGGTTTTTTATAGTTACTTGTTAAATAATTTCATTATAATATATAATATAAAACATAATTTTATAATTATTTGTTAAATAAGTTTATTATAATATATTTAAAACACATAAGGTTCTAAATTCCGTCCAACGAAAGCAGATACCAGAGGACTTTTGCTAAATTATTAATTAAACTTCATAGGTTGTCACCGCGTAATTTTTGCGTTAACTTTGTACAGATGTAATTATTGTTTTCAAAACAGAAACTGTGACAAACAATAAACAGCAAGTATAATTTGCTATATTCCGCCGACAACCGGGAGATTTGTATAATATCACACAAAATCTTCCACTAGAACCTCTACGCACGTTTCGACCCGACACCGGATCATCCTCAGGAGATGTTGACTTCACAAGCGAGAAAAGTAAAGCAAAGCAAGTTTACTTTTGGTGTCGGGGCGAAACGTGCGTAGAGGTTCTAGTGGAGTATTTTGTGTGGTGTTATACTATACTAATCTCCCGGTTGTCGGCGGAATACAGCAAATTACACTTGCTGTTTATTGTTTATCATGGACTTCCGCAAAGTAACGCCTGCTTCTATTCATTATTAGAAACTGTGACACTCTCCTTCCTTAGCTGGTGGTTGTCACCGCGTAATTTTTGTGAAAACTTTGCACAGATGTAATTATTGTTTTCGAAACAGAAACTGTGACACTCTCCTTCCTTAGCTGATGGTTGTCACAGAGTAATTTTAGTGAAAACTTTGCACAGGTGTAATTATTTTCTCTAAACAGAAACTTTGACACTCTCCTTCCTTAGCTGATGGTTGTCACAGAGTAATTTTTATTAAAACTGCACAGGTGTAATTATTTTCTCTAAACAGAAACTGTGACACTCTCCTTCCTTAGCTGGTGGTTGTCACCGCGTAATTTTTGTGAAAACTTTGCACAGATGTAATTATTGTTTTCGAAACAGAAACTGTGACACTCTCCTTCCTTAGCTGATGGTTGTCACCGCGTAATTTTTGTGAAAACTTTGCACAGGTGTAATTATTTTCTCTAAACAGAAACTTTGACACTCTCCTTCCTTAGCTGATGGTTGTCACCGCGTAATTTTTGTGAAAACTTTGCACAGATGTAATTATTGTTTTCGAAACAGAAACTGTGACACTCTCCTTCCTTAGCTGATGGTTGTCACCGCGTAATTTTTGTGAAAACTGCACAGGTGTAATTATTTTCTCTAAACAGAAACTGTGACACTCTCCTTCCTTAGCAGATGGTTGTCACAGAGTAATTTTTATTAAAACTGCACAGGTGTAATTATTTTCTCTAAACAGAAACTGTGACACTCTCCTTCCTTAGCTGGTGGTTGTCACCGCGTAATTTTTGTGAAAACTGCACAGGTGTAATTATTTTCTCTAAACAGAAACTGTGACACTCTCCTTCCTTAGCAGATGGTTGTCACAGAGTAATTTTTATTAAAACTGCACAGGTGTAATTATTTTCTCTAAACAGAAACTGTGACACTCTCCTTCCTTAGCTGGTGGTTGTCACCGCGTAATTTTAGTGAAAACTTTGCACAGGTGTAATTATTTTCTCTAAACAGAAACTGTGACACTCTCCTTCCTTAGCAGATGGTTGTCACAGAGTAATTTTTATTAAAACTGCACAGGTGTAATTATTTTCTCTAAACAGAAACTGTGACACTCTCCTTCCTTAGCTGGTGGTTGTCACCGCGTAATTTTAGTGAAAACTTTGCACAGGTGTAATTATTTTCTCTAAACAGAAACTGTGACACTCTCCTTCCTTAGCTGATGGTTGTCACCGAGTAATTTTTATGAAAACTTTGCACAGGTGTAATTATTTTCTCTAAACAGAAACTGTGACACTCTCCTTCCTTAGCTGGTGGTTGTCACCGCGTAATTTTAGTGAAAACTTTGCACAGGTGTAATTATTTTCTCTAAACAGAAACTGTGACACTCTCCTTCCTTAGCTGATGGTTGTCACCGAGTAATTTTTATGAAAACTTTGCACAGGTGTAATTATTTTCTCTAAACAGAAACTGTGACACTCTCCTTCCTTACCTGATGGTTGTCACCGAGTAATTTTTATGAAAACTTTGCACAGGTGTAATTATTTTCTCTAAACAGAAACTGTGACACTCTCCTTCCTTAGCTGATGGTTGTCACCGAGTAATTTTTATGAAAACTTTGCACAGGTGTAATTATTTTCTCTAAACAGAAACTGTGACACTCTCATTTCTTAGTTGATGGTTGTCACCGCGTAATTTATGTAAAAACTTTGTAAAGGTGTAATTATTTGTTCGAAACAGAAACTATGACACTCTCCTTCCTTAGCTGATGGTTGTCATCGCGTAATTTTTGGAAGACTTTTGACATTACAGGTGTAATTCTTTTTTACTGAAACTGTGACACCTTCTTTCCTCTATGCTCGGAAATTTTGCCGTGGCGTAGTGCGGGCCCTGTCGCATTATAAAGTTGGAGGTCCTCGGTTCGATTCCCGGCTCGAGTCTGGTGGTTACCACTCTAACGAGGAAAACGTGTCGCCAAGCGACTTAGCGTTCCGGCACGATGTCGCGTAAAAACCAATTAGGGGCGTAGGATTAACATACCCCCTACAGGTTAGCCCGCTACCATCTTAGACTGCATCATCACTTACCATCAGGTGAGATTATCGTCCAGGGCTAACTTGTAGTGTATAAAAAAAAACAAGTGTATAGTACTAACCTTAGCCTCGTGCTCGCTGGCGCACGCTCTAGACGCGACGTGCTGCGCTGTCAAACGTGCCGCGTGCTCTAACGCCCCCGCTTCTCGCCTAGAGCACGTCTCCGCTCGTGCGCGCTCTGCACTCAGAGCTTGCTCCGCGAGGCAAGCCCTCTCCGTCTCCCTTTAAAAGTAATCGTATTTTTATTGCTAAATTATAGTTGACCTTCAGCCACTTT
Organism: Lasiommata megera; assembly: GCA_928268935.1. Lineage (NCBI taxonomy): Eukaryota > Metazoa > Arthropoda > Insecta > Lepidoptera > Nymphalidae > Lasiommata > Lasiommata megera. The sequence continues at coordinate 3,620,082 of OV743333.1, forward strand.
CGGCGATTAGTCGATGGATCAGTCGATGGATCAGTCGAACGACCAGTCGATCGATCAGTCGATCGTTCAGTCGATGGATCAGTCGATGGATTAGTCGGTCGATCAGTCGATTGATAAGTCGATCGTTCAGTCGATGGATCAGTGGATGGATCAGTCGATGGATAAGTCGGTCGATCAGTCGACTGATTAGTCGATGGATAAGTCGATTGATCAGTCGATCGAGCAGTCGATGGATCAGTGGATGGATCAGTCGGTCGATCAGTCGATGGATTAGTCGATGGATAAGTCGATCGAGCAGTCGATGGATCAGTCAATCAGTCAGTCGATGGATCAGTTGGTCGACCAGTTGATCGATCAGTCGACGGATCAGTCGATCAGTCAGTCGATCGATCAGTCGACCAGTCGATCGTTTACACAAATTAAAGTATATTTACAATCACAAAACTAAATGGAAACACAAAGTAGGCTAATATAATTAAAATGCTGGAGGCGGGCAGCCCTATCGCATGTTTAGGTACCGTGCGGCGTGGTGCAGCTGTATGCATTTATTTCAAAAATACGGCCGAGTTACAATACTGTTTAGATAATATTACCGTGCCGAAGTGCCATATTGAATAAGTTTTCAATTCGCGGGCAAATTATTGTCAAAACTTTACTGACTGATTTCCTCGACTTTGTCCGTTTAGACCAAGGGTTTCGATCATTGCCGTGAAATTATAATTTAGTTAGTAACTGAAGATTATCCCATGCCCCATTCCTATACCCGTTCCCGTACACGTATAATATTATTATATCAGAGCAAGTGAGTTTGCGCTGCCTTCCCTTCACGCAGCGACGGAGCAAAGGGTACGCACAAACATTGACAGCTTTCGATGCTGGATAACAAAAACCACTCGGGCGAAGATTCGTAAGTCCTTAATCATGTTCTCGTGCTTACCTCTGTAGCTGCGCGCTGAGTGTATCAGCGAGCGCCGCTTGGGCCCTCAACGCCGCCAGCTCAGCTGCCTCCTCCTCCAGACGTACGTTGCTCTCTTTTAAGGATTCCACCTGTAAAGGAAGCAGGCATCGAGGTTATAATTGAGGTAAGAAATTCAGGTCGTAAGGTTGCCTGGCAGATATCGCTACTAAGCGATAAGGCAGCCTTTTTGTATTCTACCTCAATCTTCATGTTTCTGTCGCGTAGAAACCAATTAGGAGCGTGGGTTTACCATACCCCTAACAGGTTAGCCCGCTACCATCATAGACAGCATCGTCACTTACTACCAGGTGGGATACCTTGTAGTGTATATAATATATATATATATATATATACATATTGTACGGGACAGCGAAAACCGCGAACAAAACAGTTAGTAACCGTCCGCGGCTCTCTCTACGGTACAGCTCGAGCCCTAAAGACACCTTTTTTAGGCCACGCCCACCAATATTTGAGCACGCGATCTGATTGGTCGGAATCGGATATATATATCCTTTTCGTGGTTTAATATAAATAAAGAGTACATAATTATTATAAATGATATTTTCTTGTGACAGATAGTATAGAGTTATATGATCACTTTATTAGTTATAATTGTATTTAATTAGTTTTGCATCATCATGATCATCACGAACAACCCATTACCGGCTCGCTACAGAGCGCGGGTATCCTCTCAATACGAGAAGGGTTCGGCCATAGTCCACCACGCTGGCCATGTGCGGATTGGCAGACTTCACACGCCTTTGAGAACATTACGGAGAACTCTCAGGCGTGCAGGTTTCCTCACGATGTTTTCCTTCAAGTTGAAGCAAGTGATATTTTAATTTTTTTTTAAACGCACGTAACTCCGTAAAGTTAGAGGTGCGTGCCCGGATTCGAACCTCCGACCTCTGATTAGAAGGCTGACGCTCTAACCACTAGGCTATCACCGTACCGCTTCTTTTATATATATAGACTAGCCCGCGACTTCGTCTGCGTTGAGTTAGTGTGTTTGTTTGTCAATCACGAAGCAATAGATTACTAACCCGAATTACTTGAAATAATTACAGGATAAACATTAAAGTATCTCCTTTCTAAAAAAAAAAAAGAATGAGGGAAATCGGATATTGATTCGTTGGTGGGAGAAGTTGTGGGAGGCGCCCGAAACATTATTTATTTTTCTAAAATAAAAGACTTTTTCTAAAATAAAAGTAGCCTAAGTTACTCCTTATTACATCAGCGACCTGCCAATAAAAGTCCCGTAAAAATCGGTGCAGCCATTTCAGAGATTAGTCGGAACAAACAGACAGACAGACAGACAGACAGACAGACAGACAAAAATTGTAAAAAATGTTATTTTGGCGTATGTACCGTATACATATTCATATGCATGTAGTAAAAAACGGTTATTTCAACATTACAAACAGACACACAATTTTATTTATTTGTATAGATGTGATATGATACAGATGACTTACCAGCTTATTGGCTTCTACCAGTGCGGAGGCGGCGTCGTCCCTCTCCCTCCTACACGTCTCCAGCTGCTGCGAAGTGGTGCCGAGTCTCCGTTCCAACTCCTCCCTCTCGTGCCGGCACAGTATCAGATCAGCTTGACACCCCTTGAGTTCCGTTTCTGCAATAGACCATCAAACTGCAGAGTCTTCATCATCAGAATACAAACTGGGTGCATGAGTGTACCAGGCTATCAGCAAGTAGGTAGAGGTCGCGGATGTTTCTGACGGGAATAAGGGGCGTCCATTTATTACGTGAGGCGATTTTGGGTAACACGTTCATATACACATAATCCACGTGGTCGCTCACTATGGGCCTCATAAGAAGGCTCAGAGTCACTCAGCGGGCGATGGAGAGAGCTACGCTAGGAGGATCTCTACGTGATCCAGAAATGAAGAGATCCGTAGAAGGACCAGAGTTACCGACATAGCTCAGCGAGTTGCGAAGTTGAAGTGGCAATGGGCGGGGCACATAGCTCGGGGAACCGATTGACATTGGGGTCCCAAGGTGCTGGAATGGCGACCCCGCACCGGTAAACGTAGCGTTGGTCGACCCCTAACAAGGTGGATAGACGACATCAAACGAGTCGCAGGGAGCCGCTGGATACAAGCCGCCATGTCCAGCAGTGGACGTCTATCGGTTGCAAATGATAATGATGATGCAAATACAGGGGTCTGGGCTCCGAATATGATTTTGTCCCATTCGGTGTCGAGACCCCTGGTCCGTGGGGTCCTAGCGCTATAAGGCTTTTTCAGGAAATAGCAAAAAGGTTAGTCGACATCACGGGAGACCGAAGAGTTGCCAGCTACCTTGGACAACGAATTAGTCTTGCAATCCAAAGGGGAAACGCTGCCAGTATCTTCGGAACCTTGCCTAAATAGACTCCTTTTAATAATATATTTTAGTTATGATATTATAGTTTTAGGTTCAATCTAAGGTTTATTTTTAGTTTCAGCTGTTATAAATAAATAAAAAGAACACATTAGACAGATTAACATTCACATATATTCATATACAACATAATAGTCCAAAACTAAAAAACACCGTATTCAGTGCGCGATGTTGCGCCGTACTCTTAGTGGACACAGAGCGCGTGGGGCACATGAATACCGTTAAGGCGCTATGAACAGACGAATTTTAGGTATTTGAGGGGGTGAAGCAGCGGCAGTAGCGGACGGTTAGCCCCGCCCACCTCGCGCAATTATTAGTGCAGCTCGCCATAACAGTTGCAATAAACGGCTCGCGACAAGGCTTATCAACTATAGGTATAGATACGTTACCTTAATTTCGTCACTTGCTTGAATGGTCTTCTGGACTAATAAAACTAGAATTCGAATTGTTCGCATCTTAAACAAAATATACTATTTTTATTTTTTTAATCTTGTTTATGTTTTTATATTGTTTACAATAATTTTCGTACATAAAAATTAAATTTTCGTTGATAAACATCGGATTTCAAATTCAATCAAAATTTCAAATTTGGAAAATAGGTATTTCTTCCTACTACCTACTTATATGATTGGGAGTGAACGATCCACCTTTTTATATAAATAAAAAAAGAATGTTGATATGCCTTGTCCTTTGCCGTGTTCCTAGAATATGTGATGAAAGTTTAGTGAGGTGTTTTGGGGAGGGTACCTGGTCAAAAAATGAGCTTTTTTTTATGTGGGCATTTCGACTCATGCCCATTACACTTATTCTATATATTTATCCATGGCAATAGAAAGCGATGGCCACCAAGCGAAAAGAAAATTATCTAGCTATTTTATTTTTTATTTATTTTAACCAACTTAATTGCATAATATAAGGACAAAAAAGAAAAGTGGAAAAAATACATAACATAAAAGTATAAGGATATATTAATGTCCTAATGGACATTCCTTAAAATATGTGATTGTAGAAGCTGAGGATGATACAAATAAAACTAGCATTGAATCGCTCTCTCCTACTAAAGCCCGTAGATATTCTCTATGAAAGGAATTATAAATATTACTCGACCTGCTGTTTCTACCTCTTCTATTGAAGATTGTAATACTTATATTTGTAATACTATTCGCACCAAATACGGAATTAGCAAATGCAGATGAATCTGACATTGATAAGATATTGGATCAGGACTTCCAGCTTGATCTACCTCTTAAGTGTGTCGCACCGAAGGAGATTCGAAAGGCAGTCGCAACTCTCAAAGACAAGAAAGCTCCAGGATTTGACCTAATAGACAAAAGAGTAATGAAAGAACCTCCTGAAAAGGCTTTATGTATCGTACTATCCATTCCAACAGCATAATTAGAATTGGTTATTTTCCACTGTTGTGGAAATCCCTCAAATCTCTGATCTGCTAACCTGGTAAATCTTCTAGTAAAGTTACGTCTTATAGACATACCTATAAGTTTGCTGCCACCGTTATCCAAACCACTTGAAAAGATAATGCTAAATAGCCTACTGCATGTAATCTCTGACAGAAAAATACTGCCTGACCACCAATTCGGTTTTAGAAGAGACCTATTGACAAACTGCAACTATTGAACAAGTTCACCGAGTATGTCTAATCATAAGAAAAGCACATGAAAATGTGAAATCTGTATGTTATCTTTGATATACTACAAGCCTGAAAAAGTTTGGCACCTACTTTGCTTTACTAGTTTAAATTTTTAAGGTCACAGAAGGTGAATGTACCTCTAGATTCTACTATATTAAAGCTAGAGTACCTCATGGCTCAGTGTTAGGTCCAATCCTATACACATTATTTATAGTCGACCTACCAAAAACTTGTAGAATATATGTAGCAACCTTCGCTGATGTTACTACATTACTTGCTTCTTACGAGAAACCTGCAAAAGCATCTGAAATGCTACAAAAAAGCCTCCAAGAAACTCAGACATTTGTCCATCCATGATAAATAGAAAGTTCTAGCTATTGCTTTGAAATCACAGCACATAACGTTCACTCTGAGATCAGGTGACTGTCCTCCAGTTAGGCTTAGCATCAAATAACTACCCCACAATCGTCTTCCATAGAAAGATGTCTCTTTGCATCGTCATCCTCATTACTGAGGGTCGCGATCCTTAGCATGGATCATCTTCTTCCGTATGATGTTTCTCCAGATGGTTCTGTTTCCGGCTTTATGTGGTGCGGCGTGGAATGATGTACCGAGTGCAGTGCTGATCTGATCAGACCAATGCATGGGGCTACGTCCTCTTGGCCTTCTTCAATCCACTTTGCCCGTTACGAGTAGTTTCCTAAATTCCCAGGGCTGTGTCTGAAGTATTCCAAGGTGCGCTTGATACATATAGTTTTCAGCTTTGCTGTAATTTTCAGCCCTTTCAGGATAGATGCGTTGGTCCTGAATGCAGTCCAGGGTATCTTTAGTATCTTCCTCCAGCACCACATCTCGAAAGCATCAGTGCGTTTGCAATCTGTAGCCCGAAGAGTCCATGTTTTAGAACCGTATAGAAATATGGAAAATAACCAGAGCATTTACTAGTCTTTGCTTGGTGCGAATTGATATGCTCTTGCTATTCCAGATCTTGGATAACTTTGCCATACCAATTCGCCTGCGCACTTCCTGTTCACAAGATCCATTGTTTGTTATACATGAGCCTAGATAAATAAAGTTATCCACCACTTCTCACTTGAGTGCACCCGTGAGATTAAATTTGCCACTTCGATCCACATCCATGATCTTTGATTTAGATGGATTAATGGAAAGACCAAGTTCCTTGCTTACATTTTCCAACTTACTAAGGAGAGTCACCATTTCTGCTTCATTGGATGCCAAAAGTGTAGTGTCATCAGCGTACCGCAAGTAAGTAATTGTGGTGCCTCCAATGTTTATGCCCCCATCCTAAGATTCACAAGTCGCGACGGATTATGATCTAAACATAAACATTAAAAAGTATGGGTGACAAAATGCATCCCTGGCGCACACCTTTTTGGAAGTGAAATGAGCTTGTCATGGTCTTATCTAATCTGACGGAACCTTGGCTGTTATTGTATCAGGTTTGTAGCAGTGCCACAAGATGCTGAGGTACGCCCAGTTCTAAGAAAACCTTCCACATGCAGGTCCAGTCAAAAGCTTTGCTATAGTCTACGAAGCAGATGATGACAGGATTGTCAAATTCGTAGCTTTTCTCTATAATTAGTCTGATGTTGACTATCTGTTCGCGGGTACCCCTTAACAAAGCCTGCCTGTTCTTCAGGGTTTTGCCTTTTGATTTTTGATTAAAGTGGCGATTTGCTAGCGTGGGAGATTAAAGCCAAAGTCCGGTGGTTGTCACACTTTCTTGTGGAACCTTTCTTGTCACACTTTCTTGTGGATAGAAAGATGACTTGCCGACAAAATATTGTAGCAAAAAAGGTCGAACTGAAACATAAGTACACTGGTTTGTATTGGTTACTCTCAAGAAACGCAAAGCTCACAACTGACAACTAACTTCTCATCTACAAGGCTTTACTCAGACCAATCTGGCAATTTGGAATCCCGCTCTGGGGCTCCGCATGTGACTCTGATATCAAAGTGATACAACGGGCAGAGGATTACATACTCAAACAAAAAGCCAACGCATTATGGTTTTTACGAAATAGCGAGATCCATGAACGCAGATGTATCACTATAATGTGAAGCAGGAAATCCAACATTCTGGTATAAACTACAAATTGCGGCTACAACATCCAAATCCGTTAGCAGTTCATTTAACTGTACCAGACTGCCTAAAGTGAAAAAAGACAAGAGGAATCTTGGAGCTTGACCATTCTAACAAAAATATTAATATATCCAATGGGAAATATTTATAAACGAGATAACTTATAATGAAAAAGTCATGTGTACACAAATTAAATCAAAACTTATATTTAGACAAGTGGCATATGTGTGAAATTACTATTTTATAAAGAATTATGGCCGGATATCATCTGCAACTGCTGGATAAAAAAAAATGGAGAATAGCATGCTGGGTATCAAACTATCTAACAAGGTGAGCAACATAAATATTCGGAAAAAAACCAAGGTCAAAGATCTCATCAGCCAAATACGATTGCTTAAATTTAAATGGGCTGGTCACATCTGCAGGATGACAGATACAAAATGGACAAAATTTGCCACAGAATGGATTCCGCGTAGTAGCAAAAGGAAAAGAGGAAAGCCAAGAAGACTTGTTCCTTAGCGTCAGTGGCCCGCTTTGGACCAGAAAAGCTAAGGAAAGGAAGACTTGGAAAGAGCTGGGGGAGACCTACGCCAGAGAGGCGACTTCTACCAAACACTTGTGATATTATAATATAAAATTTGACTGAAACTTGTAAGAAAAAAAAAACATTGACATGATTTATTATTTTTATTGACTTGGTAGTAGAATAAATGGCTTTTTTTCTTTTATTTTACTATTGAAACAATCTCAAAATCTAACCACGGGAAACTCTAATGAACCCACTAAAATACTACTACGCATGCTAACTGATAAAAATAGACAGCAAACCTCTAAAGTAGTCGGCGTACCTTCAAAGTAGTCGGCGTATTTAAATCTAAAGTAGGCAGCATACGCCGAATTGATAGCGGCGGTATTTTTATTATTACTCAGGTCAAGCAAATAATTATCCTCACTCTTGTAAAACAATGACGATTGACGGTTCATCAGAATCAATCTTCAAACAACTTTAACTGTTCAAAATTAATATATTAAAATAAAAAAAATATCCAAAAATACAAAATTACGAAAATAATAAAAAATATAAAAATTATTACGGAAAAAAAGTTATTGAAACCTACTAGGATCCGAACTCCCGCTTAACTAATGCATCACATGTGATCGTGATTCAACTGAGCCACGGTTCTTATTAAAATAAGGGTGAAAGTAAGGTACATTATTCATTACCTTAAGCAATTTGATTTTACTGTGATAATATGATTAGATTAATTGAACTATTTATAAACACACGTATTTACACCTATAGGTACAGACACTATGTTTAAATGAATTAATATAAACGAAATAAATTCCTGTAACAATTTTTTAATTAATGTAATCGGAAATAATGTTTGAATGACGGGCGATCGCAGCTGGTCACAGGTCCACCTAGCAACGCGCCTCAGCGATCACTGTCGGTTTGCGTACGAGTAACAAGGACGCCGATACTTGGATGCAAAGGACCTAAGTGCCAAATCGTAATAAAAATTATTAAAATTATAATATACGTTTTATGCAAAATGTAAATCGGCCAATTATTTTATTAATATATCACCAATAATTGTACTTAATTTCACCCTGATCAATTTAGGCATAACTGAGAAAAATTAGTATTTAAGTATTTTCAGAGGTGCGATTGCAATTTTTTTTTATCTAGTAAACTTTGTTAAATCGTGTTTCTAAATCGGCCATCACGTCAGAAATACGATCAAGTGTAACCATATTTTTTTTCATAATGTTATGAGCTATAGATTTTGCAGGAAATGATACTCATTCGACTCAATTTCACTATACACAGCGCCTTAATGCGCCCGCGCAGTTGTGACATCGTCTCGTAATATCGTTAATGCTAGCTTCTCTCTATATCTGTTTATTTATTTATTTGAAAGTAATCAACAGCGTTACATCTCATTGATATACAATTAAGAAAGTTATAAAATAAGGCCAAAGAGATTACACAATACATATATACAAAATATTATCATACTTATATAGGTAAATATATATAATGTAACTAAGTGAAATTGACACGCTAAACTAAACGCTTAACAAGCTGTGTAGTGCGTGGTGGACTATGGCCAAACCCTTCTCATATTGAGAGGTGACCCGTGCTCTGTAGTGAGCCGGCAATGGGTTGATCAAGCGAAGAGAATGGTGCATACCCAATTGCTTCGCTCGAGCAGTGTCGGTACAGTTTGCGATGGCGTCCTCTTTCGCCGCCTGTAACTCCGTTAACTGGTGGGTCAATTTTTCAACGCGTTCCGCGCCTTCCTGGAAATTTCCATATAACACGCATTGATGACCTAAGTTTTATACAAACTTTGTTACCAGCTATTAAATATTTAGCATCTGGAGCGAGCTTTTTTTTTTATTCACTACAAGTTAACCCTTGACGGCAATCTCACCTGATGGTAAGTGATGATGCAGTCTAAGATGGTAGTGGGCTAACCTGTAAGGGGTATGGTAAACCCATAAACCTAATGGATTTCTACGCGACATCGTGCCGGAACGCTAAATCGCTTGGCGACACGTCTTTGTCGGTAGGGTGGTAACTAGTCGCGGCCGAAGCCTCCCACCAGACCAGACTTGAGCCGGGAATCGAACCCAGGACCTCCAGGACTTTATAATCTGACAGCGCGCGCGTTGCGCCACGGAGGTCGTCAAATTCGTCAGCTTACAAGACTGATGCTTATGCGATGAAAATGTAAGTTTTTATAGTTTTTTGGAACGATGTTCCTTACGGCAGGCTTGGAGGAGATAGGGATTTTGGGCGACCGAACTGAAAAAAAATGCGATAGTAAAACCGTAAGAAAAAGTCCGTGGAATTAAACCGTTAAATGAGACGTGCGCAGGCGAGACAGTAGTATACACAAGCGAGTAGTGTATATGGAGGAGATAGGGATTTTGCTACGCGACCGAACTGAAAAAAATGTGACAGTAAAACCGTAAGAAAAAGTCCGTGGAATAAAACTGTTAAATGAGGCGTGCGCAGGCGCGACAGTCGTATACACAAGCGAGTAGTGTATAATACCTTTCTCTTTCTACCTCTTTCTTTTGCATTTACGATTTTATTTTTTTATTTCACGTAATTTATTATTTCCTAAATACTTTCCTGTAGTTAAATCAAAACTAATCAGCAAAATTTAAGAGTAAAATCAAGAAAACCTACATAAAATTGAGCACGATTTTTTTTTTGCAAATTGTGTCGATTCTACATTAGCCGAAGGAACTTCGTTCCTACCTGGTGTCCCACGACACCACATCTTTTTTACATTCGTTTTTTTTAGTAGTTTCTAGGCACGTTGTGGCAACGTCTAAGTGGGTCCGCAGAATTGTTATATATATATATATATATATATATATATATAAATATATTTATCTCTATACTTCTTCTTATCTCTGTAGCCTGTTGGATGCCCTTAATTTTTTTTTTCTTTTCTTGTATTGTATTTCTTTCGATCTGATGCATTGTGTAATTCTGTGAGTTTTGCCTTCTTCTTTCTTCTTCTCGTTCCAGTAACATTTACAGTCACCGGAGCCTGGTTACTAACTCGCCTAAATTAAATTATGTACACTTGCGTGAATAAAATTAGTGACTAACTTATTAGTAAGTAATTTTATTAACCCTTTTGTTTTCTTTTATTTTGTTGTTTTTTTTTTGTTTTGGTATCTTAGTTTAATGTTGTATGGTTATTTTGTGCCCTCCCCTTAAACATGTCAGGTCCACATCCAGGAGACTCAAGTGTAAATCTCACGACTGCATTAAGGCTATTTTACACATTTGTAGTCAGTTTTGTGGACTAATAATAATAAAAAAAAAAAAAGTAAAAAAATAATAATAATAAAATGGCCCAGTAGACAGCCCCCCCCCCTCCTCCCAACTGCTTTACCTTGGAAACGTCCATCTCCATGCGCAGCTTGCTCTGCGTCCATTTAAGCCGGCCCTCTACCTCGCGCAACTCCTCGCGTACCTTCATCACTTCACGTTCGCAGTTCTGCAGGTCGTGGCACTGTAACGAAAACGAGCGTTCCATGCTACATTCAGTCTGTACTGAGAAATATAGGCCACTGATATTCAAAAGCTGTGATAGCCTAGTGGTTAGCACGTCAGCCTCCTAACCAGAGGTCGGGGGGTAGCACCTATAACTTTTCGGAGTAATGTGCGTTTTTAAGCAATTAAAATATCATTCGCTCCAGCGATGAAGGAACATCGCGAGGAAACCTGCTCTCCAGAGAGTTGTCCATTATGTTCTCAAAGGCGTGTGAAGTCTGCCAATCCGCAAATGGCCAGCGTGGTGGACTATGGCCGAACCCTTCTCGAATTGAGACGAGACCCGTGCTCTGTAGTGAGAAGAGAAAGGGTTGATCACGACGATCTCCAAAACACACATATACATAGTATGTACAAGTTAGCCCTTGACAGGCATCTCACCTGGTAGTAAGTGATGATGCAGTCTAGGATGATAGCGGGCTAACCTGTTAGGGGTATGGTAGACCCACGCTCCTAATTGGTTTGCATGCGAAATCGTGCCGGAACGCTAAATCGCTTTATGACACATCTTTGTCAGTAGGGTGGTAACTAGTTACGACCGAAGCCTCCCACCAGACCAGACTCGAGCCGGGAATCGAACCCAGGACCTCGCAACTTTAGGCGGCTAGTTACCATCCCATCGACAAAGACGCGTCGCCAAGCGTTTAGCGTTCCGGCATGACGTCGCGTAGAAACCATGGAGTATGGATACACCAAACCACCAAACAGGTTAGCCCGCTACCATCTTAGAACGCATCATCACTTACCATCACGTGTGATGCAGTCAAGGGCTAACTTGAGGTGTATAAAAAAAAATATGCTGGATATTGCATTAATACATGTACAAAAGTAAAAATGGCGGACAGGAGATAGGCAATGCTCCATACAAAAATATTCAAAGCCCTCAATCTGCCAAGAGTAAATTGGTTATGGTCATCATGACCAACCCATTGCCGGCTCACTACAGAGCACGGGTCCCCTCTCAATATGAGAAGGGTTTGGCCATAGCCCACCACGCTGGCCGTGTGCGGATTGGCAGACTTCACACGCCTTTGAGAACATTATGGAAAACTCTCAGGCCTGCAGGTTTCCGCACGACGTTTTCCTTCACCGTTGAAGCAAGTGATATTTTAATCGCTTAAAAACGCACATAACTCCGAAAGGTTAAGAGGCGTGCCCGGGTTCGAACTCCCGAACTCTGGTTAGGAGGCGGACGTCCGAACCACTAGGCCATCACAGCTTCAGATTAGAGAATAAATTAAATAAAATTGCGCACTCTCTTTAAACAAGACTATTATTTAAAAACATGTTATATTTAATGCAAAATGACGATACGGCAGTGCCTATCTAATCATTTGGAAACTGACAATTTATTTCATGTTATGTTAACTACTAGCTGTTGCCCGCGACTTCGTCTGCGTAGAATTGCTGATTTCCCGTGAGATTGAGGTTTCACGTGCGGCCAATGCCCTGCTTCAGAAAGTAAGCTACAGGCAAATGTCAAATTGTCGATTTTCGTGTTTCTAAATTTAAAAAAACATAGGACTTTCATACAAACTTCCAACCCCTATTTTACCACCTTCGGGGTAGGTTTGGATAAAAAAGAGCTTTTTATTGTAGAAGTGTTATTACTCGGTAAACGATTTTTTAGACGATGCAAGTAAAAATAAAAAAAATCGATCTCTCCACTACAGTCGATTCGAGACCAAGTTGCAACAGATCAGTTTGTGACATAAACCGGTTTCCTTACGGTAATTAAACATGATTAAACAGTTCAAATAAGTTTACTGGTAATCAATATAATTTCAGTATCATCATCATCACGATCAACCCATTACCGGCTCACTACAGAGCACGAGAAGGGTTTGGCCATAGTCCACCACGCTGGCCATGTGCGGATTGGCAGACTTCACACCCCTTTGAGAACATTATGGACAACTCTCAGGCGTGCAGGTTTCCTCACGATGTTTTCCTTCACCGTTGAAGCAAGTGATATTTTTAATTATTTAAAAACGCACATAACTTCGAAAAGTTAGAGGTGCGTGCCCGGGATTCGAACCGCCGACCTATGATAAGGAGACTGACGCCCTAACCACTAGGCTATCATCGCTTTAATTTCAGTATGTCATATAATATTCAATCAACTAACTGGTTACATAAAAAACTATATCTTTAATAGTGATAAATTGAAACCAGTTTGAAATCTGCCTATCTATATATATAAAAGCGGAAGGTCACTTACTTACTTACTGATTAAACACGAGATCTCAAAAACTATTGTACGTATAAAGCTATAATTTAGCAAGTAAGTAGTTGATAGTTAAGAGATGTCAGCTAAGGGGTTGGAAGTTTGTATGAAATTCCTTTGTTTTTAGAGTTAGACACAAAAATTTGCATTAAGATTAATAATAATAAATAAAAAACATGTACATCAATTTTTTTTAAATATTACCTGTTGTTGAAGCGGTGGTCCTAATCAGAGGTCGGCGGTTCGAATCCGGGCACGCACCTCTAACTTTTAGGGAGTTATGTGCGTTTTTAAAAATTAAAATATCATTAGCTTCAACGGTGAAGGAAAACATCGTGAGGAAACCTGCGCCCCTCAGAGTTGTCCATAATGTTCTCAAAGGCGTGTGAAGTCTGCCAATCCGCACATGGCCAGCGTGGTGGACTATGGGCGAACCCTTCTCATATTGAGAGGAGACCCGCGCTCTGTAGTGAGCCGAGAATGGGTTGATAATTGATAATTGATTGATTGAAGGGTGGTAAAATAGGGGATGATAGTTTTTGCTTATTTTTTTATTATGAAGTCTACAAGCTTGAAATTTTGAAAATAGGTTTCTTTTAGGGGGAAAAAAATAACAATAGTAAATTTTTCATTGTCTGTTTGTGGCATCTAACTTGTAAACTAATGAACTTATCTTAAGGCAATTTGACATTTGCCCGTAGCTTACTTTCTGAAGCAGGGCATTGGCCCCGCGGGAAACCTCAATCTCACGGTCAATCGGCAATTCTACGCAGACGAAGTCGCGGGCAACAGCTAGTTAACCATATACTCAGTTCAGTTGGGTGATTTACCCAATCATCCATCCATCCATCCATCCATCCAAACATTGGTTTTGCTTACCTTATCATCGTAAAGCTGGCAGATCCTCTGTTTCTCTTCCCTGGCAGTCTTAAGCTTGGCATTGAGGAGATCTCTCTCTGCGAGCGCAGCACGTTCAGTCTTCCCAGCAGCCTCTGCAGCCTTCTTAGCTTCTATAGCTGCACACTCGGTGCTGGCATACCGCATCACGGCTGCATCTTTCTCTTTCTGAGCTTGTTCTGCACGCTTACACATCTGCATCAGGCAAATGATTATTAAATGCACTTTTTTTATTTATTTTTTTTTGTCTGCTAATTGAAGGGTCTTTATTCTATAATGATGTTATGACTTATACAATTTATTTATAACATCTAAAACTTAAAAACAACGTGAGGAAACCTGCACGCCTGAGAGTTCTTCATAATATTCTCAAAGGCGTGTGAAGTCTGCCAATCCACACTTGGCCAGCGTGGTGGACTATGGCCAAACCCTTCTCATATTGAGAGGAGACCCGTGCTCTATAGTGAGCTGGTAATGGGTTGATCATGATGATGATGATGATGAAACTTAAAATAAACCTTAAATTGAACTTAAAACGAAAAATCTTAAAAAATATAATATAATTACTAAAATATATTTTTGAAAGGAGTCCCTTTAGGCATGGTTCCGAAGATACTGGCAGCGCTCCACCTTTGAATTGCAAGACTAAGTGTCCGAGGTAGCTGACAGCTCTTCTGTCCCCTGTGATGTCGACTAACCTTTTTTTTATTTCCAAATAACAAAAAAGGTACTTTATTTCCTCTTTATTCTACACCAAACTCAAAGTAATATTACTATAAGGACAAAAATATTCAAAATGTTCTTTAACTCTAAGGCACATGTGGGTACTTACTTAAAAACTATTATTAAAAGACAACCCGTCAGAAATTAAGAAAGAATTATATAGTATATATTACATGAAAACTTCACTAGTTTCGTCTTTAAGAATTTGGACCCCAGCACTGACTTTTCGGAATGGTTATTTTCAATTTCTTTTAAACAATTTTAAATTTAATATCACTAATAGTGGCCTAATAAACTAATAGTTTAAAAAAAATTAAATATCACTTGCTTCAAAGGTGAAGGAAAACATCGTGAGGAAACGCCTGAGAGTTCTCCATAATGTTCTCAAAGGCGTGTGAAGTCTGCCAATCCGCACATGGCCAGCGTGGTGGACTATGGCCAAACCCTTCTCATATTGAGAGGAGACCCGTGCTCTGTAGTGAGCCAGTAATGGGTTGTTCATGATGATGAATAGTGCCCTAATGCTGAACATTGTGAGAAAACCCACATGCCTGGGTATTCTCCCCATCTCATGCTGAGAGATCTGTGCCCTGTAGGTGATTGGCAATTCATTAACATGGTTGATAATGACAGAGAACCATGCATTTTTAATGTGAAAGGCTTTTTTTGCTCTTGTGCCTGATGTTAGACAACTATCTCCAAGAAGAAAAGAATTAATTGAAAAGTTTCAACAATTTTGTATGAAATGACTTCCTTCTGGGGCCAAAGTCATTCACATTTTTGTAATAAAGAAAAATAATTAAAATGACAAATGGTTAATAACCATTTATCTATATACATTTGATGAATAAATTAAAATTTGATGAGATGCCTAGATTAATTTTTATTTTGCTCATTAACTTTTACGTTACAATAATAAATATTTTTTAATTTTAATTAATAGACGGGGGCGCGTTTGGAACCCTCATAGCTTTAGTTTTAAGTTTACAAATGTAGTTATCACCATGATATAACTACTATGTAAATTATTGACGTGTCAAAAGTGCCTTTTTAAGGACTATTTGAATAAAGATTATTTTGAATTGGAATTTATTGTTCTTCCTATTTATTATGTCAGTGTGAGATTAATCACACTAAGAAATCATTGATATAGCTGATTTAGACTTCCTACTCCAAAGCTGGTCACAGTTAATAAAACCCACCGTCCGACCCCCCCGTTATCCCAAACCTCGCCTAAGCCGAGGTTTGGCCTCAAAGGAGGCGCCCTAGGGAGCCCTAGGGCTCAAAATTTCTTCTGGCACAGCTTCTTTCCAATGCTCGCCAAACAGCCCGGTTACGCTGTGGCAACCAATAGGGTTTGTACAGCTAATAGACAGTCTAAAAAAAAAAAAGTTAATAAAACATACTCACCAAATCAACTTTAGCTTCTAAATCTTTAAACGTCTGATCTTTAGCTTGCAATTCGTCCACTTGTTGTTTAACCCTCTCCCTTAAGGAAGTATTCTCTTTCCGTTGCTCAAACAAAACCCGTTCTAACGATTCAATTTGCAATTTCAACATTTCATTCTTAGGTTCACACTCTTCGTCATTACTAACTTTAGCGACTGATTCCATACTATTTGAGTTCGATTCGACGGGCGTTTTATCAAGTATAGCTTCATTAAGTTTCTCGTCCGACGCATCTTCAAAAATATCACTCATGATTTTCCCATTGGCTATCGGTTTGACATTTTTTATCTGCGGCTTTTGAGACACTCTGTGACTGTTAATGTATGCATTTTTCAAACTCCCACTCACAGAGGAGAATATCCCGTGAACATTTTTTACAATACTTCCCAAATCTGGGGAGAGGATGTCTTTAGGTAATTTTGCATATCGGACGTCGAGCGTTTGTAGATTTTCAGGTACAATTTTCTGAGTGGCACTGACTTTATTTTTTTGTGACGAAAATTCAGATAATATTTTATCCTTATCAAGTTCTTTGGTACTAGAGGTGGTTGAAGCATCATCATTTACGACTAACTCCTTTAATATTGATATATTTTCAGCGCTTCTACTAATCAAGCTGTTAATATTGTTTTCTTTAATATTATGCTCGTTTAAGCTTACGGTTGATGTTGCTAGAGCATTATTATTATTTATGTACAGGGATTTTCTTACACTATCCGACAGACTGTCATTTGAAATATTGAATGATTCTAGTCCTATATTTAATTCATTTATGTTTTCTATTTTATCCGCTGCGTAGTTACCGTCTTCGAAATTTGAAAAACCTTTGTCGGAGGATAGAGAGGTCGGTGTAGACACTTCTGAACTGGTTTCTGGAGCACCACTATTTATGTTTAATTCCACGGGCTTTTCTGTCTTTACAGGCGATATATCAGAATTTGATGATGCAGGGCACGCAACGGGCGTAGAGTTGAGTGTCTCAACACCGGAATCGCACGATAATACTGATTTCGATCCATTCTCTTTTCCTTCGTAGACGTCGACGTTGTCAATATGGATAGCACATTCTATCGATTCTGAGGACATTTCACGTTTTCTACTTAAAGAATGCAATTAACACGCGCTAATTTAAACATAAATTCTAGCGCCATTGTAATATTAAAACATATTTAATTTTCTAAATTAAAAGTTTTGTGGACTGACACTCACTGAACACAGACTTTATTGACATAAAAGTCAAAACCGAAACAAATTACAAATTCCTGCAATTCCTACTTAAGCTCAATTTAGACAATACGACAAAATGTAGTATACTGTTGTATTGCCTTATATTCAGCCTTAAAAAGGACAGAAAACAATAAACTTATTGAGGTATTACATACAATAATTAACAATTTCCTATAAATCTTAGTATAAATACTCCCATTTCTGATTGGGTATTGTAAGCAGATGATTTCAATTCGAATAAGCCTGCCGTCATTTAGGTCTTTTGTGTAGACAGCAACAAGCGCGGTCTACACGAAAGAAATATGTATGAAGGCACTCTTATGTTTATACTATGTTTTCCAACATCATCGTAATCGTAATCTTTTAACGTATATTCTATGTAGCTCCTATTATGTACCTACACCTAAGACTGCTGTGCCTACCAAGACTGCGATGATTTTTCGTCTCGTCGAAAGCAGACGTGACTATTAGATGCTTGAAAGCTGTTAATTATTTATAATTTTTTTCAAAAAATGTGATAGTGAATCTCAACATTAATTATTATTGAGCATGAAATGAATATTCACCATCGTTATAATCAACCAATGTTACCGGTCCACTACATTGAACGTTGATTCTCTCTCATCATTAAACTCTTCGCTATCGTATTTTCAGTAATCAGGTATACTGTGCAAAAAAAAAATGTATTTAAATGTGTATATATTTGTTGCTAGTTTACGCTAAACATACTAAGCTAATTTGGCTGCAATTTTTAATCGAGATAGACTATACCTTGAATTAACTCTTGAATCACTTTCTATACCGGAACAAATAGGAATTGGTGTAAAATATTATTTTGATGTCGTTATATAGTCCATATCTGTAATGTTAATTTGCTATAGTTTATTTACTCGCAATTAGGTTTATATATCTCGCATGACCCAATTAGCCCGCTGCTGTCCCTGTGCCGAGTTATCTTTATATCAACACGCATATTATGCATTCTGTTTTTCACGGATGCTGCATGCCCTAACCACAACACACGCTCGATTGTCCAATAACTAAAGCAACCTTGTGGTAGCCCGCTCATGAAACAAAAATATTACACCAATAATACTTTAAAAGTTCGCCTAACAAAAGTGGCTTTCATAATGTGTAGATTTCATAACTTTAAATAATTGACATAAAGTTAACCAGCCGTTGTACACGTTTGATGATTTGTCTCAATATTCTTACATAATCCATATATTATGCGCTTCTCAATTGCACATTCCTTACTGTTTCAGGGTTCATTTACTTAATTGAGACTCAAGCCCTAGACTAATAATGTGTCCTGAGTAAATCGGAATGCAGAAATTAGGGTTGATGCTGACAGGGACAGCACAAATTTCATGAGGTATTAGTCTCGATCGTCACGTCTAAGTATATTTTAAATTCATAGTCATCGTAGAAATATTAAGGCAATAGACAAATTTGGTGTTGCACTATGTTAAAAAGGCGGCCGTAAGGCTATTCAATTGTGGTACTACTGTGGTCAACTTTTAAGAAGCGTTCCAATAAGAAACACAGGTAGTTCAAAAGATGACCTTACTATTTTTAAAATACAGTTTAAAATGATATAGTTATAGATTATGAACAAAATAATTTATTATCTGTCTTCGTATTGATTCTGTGTGTACAGTGGTAACACTCTTATAAACTGTCATTTCGTTTTCTTGTAATCTGCGGCTCTGCGTGTCGAACAGCGAATTGGGGCCCCGGGAAAACTAGGTCGCGAGTATTGATTTTTACCTAATATCAGACTAACAAAGACGTAACGCTGCCCAGTGAAAATAAACCCGCTCGCAGTCCCGTGGAAGAAGAACGTGCATCATGCCAGTAAGTGCTCATACTATTGCTTTATCATGTGATTTCCGGAAAGTGGCATGATTTCATAATTCATTTCCTTTTTCACGAAACTCCGCAGTTTCATATTACAATTCGTATTGGAATATTTTATACCTACAATGAATTTAGGCAACGCGATATGCTCGCTTATTGAAGTGTACCTACTTAGCTATTTGCCAATGGTTTGAGCAATATTTAAATCCAATAATCGTGAGTCATTGCGAATTGGTGTCATGGTCGTTTAGGTACATACATGAGTACGGGTAGCTAGAACTACGCAATAGACGTTAGCTTCATCGTCATAGCTCGCGAGGGCGCACGTGCCAGACTTTAGAGTTTTTAGGCCATGTTTAGTAAGCTAATGGGTGAATCTTTTGTTAGCAAGCGGAGTTGGCTGCTCCAACGGTGGAGAATGTCCGGGTGGTTGTGCGCGTGCGTCCCATGGACCAGAAGGAGAGACTCGACGGCGCTTACAACTGCGTGTCAGTCGATCCCGTGAATAACACCATAGCAGTCACCAGAAACAACGTGAGCCCTCCGGAGCCGCCCCGAATATACGCCTACGATGCCGTCTTCGACACCAACACCACTCAGGTATGACCTCATTTACACACGTCATTAGGTGAATCAAGGATTAGTCGCGACAGATTGCGCAGTTGAGCCGATTTTCTTTCCGTTTAGGATTCCCATTGAGTGAATTATGACAAATAATTCCAAATAGTTTGAATATGGCTGCCAATCTCGGATAGAAGATTGCAAAAGAAGAATTAAAGCTTTATTATCAATGAAAAGGAATACACCTACAGTAATTTTATACACGTCATTCGGTGAATCAAGGATTATTCGCGACAGTTTGCGCAGTTGAGCCGATTTTTCTTTTTTTTTCCGATTAAGATTCCTATTGAGTGAATTATGACAAATAATACCAAAATTGCCTGAATATGGCTGCCAATCTCCGATAGAAGATTGCAATAGAAGAATTAAAGCTTTATTATCAATGAAAAGGAAAAAACCTGCGGTAACATTGACTTTATTTATAAAGTAATTAAAAAAATAATTTAAAAATACTTAGCTTCTTATTGCAGTGTTGCTGTAAAGTTTTCCCAATTAAATATTTGGTTTGAACTTAATTATCTTGGACTTTAAAATAATTTTGTAAAAAAAAGTTATAGATAGTTAACTCACTTTATAGATTCTAATGTTTTAATATTAAACATTTTACTCATTTTAGGAACTTACAATACATATAATGTTATTCATTACATATTTTACTTGATTAATCACCAAGCCCTGATAAGCCTTGTGTGACCTTAATAGGTGTTTCTATGCGGTATGATACATTGATGACCAATAAATTAACTCGTGCACCGAGAACAAAGAAATTGACTTGGGCATTAGAGTTTTTGTGCGTCTAAATTTTTTATATTAACTACATTAATGCAGCAATATAATATTATATAATAGGTTTTATTTTAGGTAATTTTGGGATTCAAGATCTTCTATATTTTTTAGAGACTATATTAGCCTCCTGAATTAGAGCCTAAATAATACATATCAATTGTTAGTGATAATAATCTGTAACAATAGTTATATAGGTCACACTTATTTCAAAACTCTCTTTTTTTTTATGTGCGGTCTTTGTGAACGTTATGAAAACCTGTAAAAAGCTAAACATTCACATTAGCTCACAACTGTAAAAAATGGTCATGAAAAATGTGTTAGCTGTTGGTTTTCCATAATAAAGAAATAAATAACGAAATAAAGAATAAAGGAAGAAATAAATAACGAAATAATAAGAATAAGAAAATAATAAAGAAATAAATTTTTAAGAACAAACGAAGACAAATTTAATAATTTTCAGCCCTATCGGGGAATTTAACTCTACTACGGGTGACTAGCTTCCTAAATTATAGCCTAAATAATTGGTGTCACTTGTTAGCGATAATAATCTGTAACAATGGTTATATATAGGTCACACTTATCGCATAACTCAAGCAATTTTTCTATAGAAGAACAAAATTAAGACAAATTTAATAATTTTCAGCCCAATCGGGGAATTTAACTCTCAACTCTCTCAACTGCTATGAGCCTGTCGCAATTTTAAATATCTATTTCTTTATTTTCTGTGTCGGATTTTTGATTTATTTAGATGTTTAGATGTACAAACAAAGACAAATTAAATAATTTTCAGCCCTATCGGATCTGAATTTAACTTTTAACTCTTATTACGGGCCTGTTGCAACTTTAAATATCTATTTCTTTATTTTCTATGTAGGATTTTCGATTTATTTAGTTGTTTACATGTACAAACAAAGACAAATTTAATAATTTTCAGCCCTATCGGATCTGAATTTAACTTTTAACTCTTATTACGGGCCTGTCGCAATTTTAAATATCTATTACTTTTTTTTCTGTGTAGGATTTTTGATTTATTTAGTTGTTTAGATGTACAAACAAAGACAAATTTAATAATTTTTAGCCCTATCAGGGAATTTAACTCTACCACAGGCCTGTTGCAATTTTAAATATCTATTACTTTTTTTTCTGTGTCGGATTTTTTGATTCATTTGTTTGTTTTAGATTACTCTGTTAAAAAAAACACTATAGATTTTTTTTTAGAGGTATGTAACAAAAAAAAAATTATGTAGGTTTTAATAATAACATGGTCTATTATGAGCGGTATAGAGAATAGTTCGCATCGTATGTTACGTGACCTCATTTCAACAGACATACTCTAATGCTGTAACCTTCTAACTGTGTACCAACCCATTACAATCATTTCTTTCAAGGATTCTCTTTGTTTGTTATACTAGTTGACGCTGCTTACGAAAAAAAAACCTCGAATGTTCCGTATCACGTTTTTTTTAACAAAAACACTAGAAACTAACAAAGTGAAAGACGGGTACGCAAAAAAGAGCATTAAAGTAATAATAGAAAAAAAGATTTATTTATTTTTGGCTCTTTGTAATAACGGCAGTTTTGAATGCCATTTACGTGGTTGGCGGGCCAATACTTTGTACTCCGTTGATAAAATAAACTAGGTCATCTACCTAGTTTATATTTGCTTTGCGCGCATAGCCGGCGTGGAACAAAGACGTGGCACAGAAAAGGAGCAATAGCGGACTAGCTGCGCAGTGCGTGTTTTACTTCGAATAAAAATTTGCTTTAATTCGATACTTGCTCACGGTATTTCGTTCTCGAATTAAAAACAAAAGACTTTAATACAAAATTGACATGTTTTAAGAGATCATTATTACTACTGTGTAAATTATCGACGCGTCAAAAGTGCCTTTTAAAGGACTAGTTGAATAAAAAAAGATATAGAACATTGATTGATTGGATATTGACTAGAACACTTATTTTTATTCATTTATTTATACAACTTTATTGCATTCATAAAAGAAAAGAAAAATAAAAAATACATAATATAATAAATAATCTATGGTGTTACAATGAACAAGTATAAATTGCTATAATATGCGAAAAGTAGGCAAATCTGCACATTCCAATTTATAATTTCGTCAATCCTTGCCTTACCCGCATAAAGATCTTTCAAGATATGACTACGTACGTTTCCTTCATGCTCATGAGATTTGGACTTCTGACTGGGATGCTTTTTTTAAACCCTTCCTTAGACGCCTTCACATTGCTTTGTGTGCCATATTTCAGTCTGATCGTACCAACTAGTTTTTGGTTTAAATATTCAGTTAATATATTTTAGCCTTTTGTTCAATAATTATTAACGTTAGTTTAATGTTTATTTACGCTTTTCAAGTCTGTAGGACAGGGTACTGTTCTTATGATAGATCAGAATTCGTGATAATATAAAACCTTTGTTCTACAACTCTAAAGGTTTCTTATGAGAAGTAATTCTAATATCGTTTTAGTTTTGTTTTGTCACCACAAATCATTTGTTTTTTGTGCCATTTTTTTTGTTAAAGATTATTAATAAATATACTGTAGTAATTTGCTAAAAATCGATCGTTATTTGTACACTATATGGGTCTACCTTTTTCTTTATGTATTCAGTTAATATATTTTAGCCTTTTGTTTAATAATTATCAACGTTAGTTTATTTACGCTTTTCAAGTCTGTAGGACAGGTTATGTTCTTATGGAGTTGTACAGAATTCGTGATAATATAAAACCTTTGTTCTAAACCTCTTTAAAGCGTTCTTTGCGAGATGTAATTGTGACATTATTTTTGTTTTCCTTTGTAACAACAAATCTTTTGTTATTTCTTGCCTTTTTTTTAAGATTATTAAGAAATATATTGTAGTAATTGCTCTGAATCGATCGTTAATTTTACACTATATAGGTCGTGTCCTAGTGCCCTATTTCTCCGGCCAGTTTGATGGCGTGCTAGTGTAAAAATCGTCTACTGCGCAGGTCGATTGTCAGCGGTCTTTTCACGTGACGCGACCACCACTTGCTTTAGCGAGCTAGCCGGGCCGGCGGACGCTGTGCCGTACCTCAGTCTCGCACCAACTCCCGCTCCCTCGGGAACTCCCAAACTCTCCTGTAACAATGCAAGCGTGAAGGGATTTTGCAACTACGTTTCGAGATTTTAACACGAACAGTGACTTTTCTAATATATTCGTACATGGATATTTTGTGTTGCGGTTTCCTACCTGTACTTCCATATACCGGAAACCTAATGAAAAGTTTGATTAATACTTCAAAAAAAAAACAGATCAACTAAACCAGATAGCCAAGTGTCCAGTGTTGTGTGGTTTTGTAATCTTGTAACCTAATTTTTAAAATTCCATAGATGGTAGATTTTTCGCAGTTTTTCTCAAACCACAAAAAACGTTTGCAGTGAATGCTTGTTTTGCGGTGATAGCCTAGTGGTTAGGGCGTCTTATTAGAGGTTGGCGGTTCGAATCCGGGCACGCAGCTCTAACTTTTCGGAGTTATGTGCGTTTTAAAAAAATTCAAAATATCATTTGCTTCAACGGTGAAGGAAAACATCGTGAGGAAACCTGCACGCCTGAGAGTTCTCCATAATGTTCTCAAAGGCGTGTGAAGTCCGCCAATCCGCAAATGGCCAGCGTGGTGGACTATGGCCAAACCCTTCTCATATTGAGAGGAGACCCGTGCTCTATAGTGAGCCGGTAATGAATGGGTTGTTCACGAGGCTTATTTTGCTAAAATTTGTCCATCATTGTTATTATTTTATAAATTAGTTTAGTTAATAGCAAGAGAGAAGAAAGAAAATATGGAGCATGCATTTGACGCGCCCGCCATTCTTCTCGACTGACGTCGTCCAATCATCAGTCTTGTCGAATGGTGGGTGGGTCAAGTGCACAATCAGCGCAGAAGAAAGAAGAGGCAAGAAACGAAGAAGACAATATATTTATGATAGTTAACAAATTCTGTTACAGTTTAAATATTTGTGACGTGACGCTGCAGTTAAAACTTTACGTTTGACAGCGCTGATCTCAGCGAGTACCAGTTGGCTGACCCGTGACTTGTTACAGACAGATTGACAGACCTTCCCATATATATAATTCTAGGGTTTGTGCGTAATGTAAAATTTCATACATACAATCATTTCATTTATATAAAAATTCTTTAGAGTGTCCATCTGGGTTAAACAAAATAGAACAAATTTAATAGCCTATCTAGATATTAGTCAAATTTCTGTCCGAATGGTTCATTAACTTGAGCTGTGCTTTTTTTATTTCGGATTGACTAATAGCTGTGCTAACCCTATTGGTTGCGACAACGTAACCGGGCTATTTGGCGAGCTTCGGAAAGAAGCTCTGCCAGAAGAAATTTTGAGCCCTAGAGCGCGAAGAAACTAAGGGAACGCCTGTCTAGGGGCGCCTCCTGTGAGTCCGAACCTCTGCTTAGGCGACGTTTGGGATAACGGGGGGGTCGGACTGTTTGAGCTGTGCGCTGATATTCCTGATAGGACAATTCCTTTCAATTGTATAGATAAGGAAGTCTGTAAGTCAGTTGAAGCTGCTGCAAAATTTGAAATTGCTTTAATTTAACCGAATAATTAAATTTACTTCAAATATCATCTGTTTTTTTACCAAATTTGATTTCAATTCAATTATTACCCGCTTGAATATACATTGGTGGGTGTAGAGATTGGTAAATATTATTGAGTGATGTGATTTTTTTAACGGGAATGGTTTATAGCACTGTCGGTTTTGAGTCGATACGGTTAGACTTTACAACCCGGTCCAAAAACTTAAAAAAACTTAAAATTTTAAATCTCTTGCATACTCCTCTGCTTATCTGTGGACGGCACTGTTAGGTCTTGCACCAGTTCTATTTTGTTTTTTAATTACATACTACTAAGTTTATAATTAATTTTCCCATAAATAAATATATAAACTGTAAAAAAATTAACCAAATTCGCCACATACATATCGGTTGCCTTTTGAATAAAGCTCGCCAGCTGTCACTTCATATGAGGAAGAAGAAGAAAAAGCCGAACTTATAGACGGAACATTCTGTGTGCTTGCGTCCCGGGCATGTCCCGCGCGATGCTTTGACTGCCTATCGCAGTGCATGGGGAATGTTGCGTTCAATTTACATCGATTATGGAGAACAACGAAGAGAACATTTGAAGAATGAAGATTTTAGATGTACTTAATTTTAAAATTTTCTGTGTAATATTTATATGTATTTTAACTGCGTATTGAAGTGCATAGGGAATGTTGCGTTCAATTAACATCGCTTATGGAGAATAATGCAGAGAACATTTGAAGAATTTAGTAATGGTTAATTTAAATTTGTGTGTGTAATATTTATATGTACATTGTCTGCCTATCGCAGTAAATAGAGAACGTTGCGTTCAATTAAAATCTATTATCGAGAATAATGCAGAGAACATTTGAAGAATGTTGACATGTTTATTAAAATTTTTATATGTTATATTTATTAATATTTTGACTGCCAATTGCAGTGCATAGGGAACGTTGCGTTCAATTAAAATCGATTGTCGAGAATAATGCAGAGAACATTTGAAGAATGTTGACATGTTTATTAATTTTTTTTAATAATTATGGAGAATAATGCAGTTTGATAAAATGAACAATTTACATATATTTTTATTTTATTAATTTGTTTGTAATATGTATTTATTTATATTTGTGTAAACATTTAAGTTTTGGTGTTTGAACCGCAACCGAAATAAACTGTATGCGGTTTTTTTTTACCCCTTATGTATTTATTACTAGCTATTCCCCACAACTTCTACCGAGATTTCAGTGCTTATAAAAAATAAACTGACAGTCCACAATGCCAGTTCTCTATGGTTATTTCACTAAGATAAGCTTTGTGAAGGTTAACTAACATAAAAAAGAAACTAATTGTATCAAAAAAAAAAAAAAGGAATTTATGAAGCTTTATTGTCTTAATGTATTTTTCATTATTTTAATCCGTGAGGTGATGGTGATAACAACACTCGCCAACTTAAAACTAAAACTAGGAAGGTTTCAAATGCGCGCCCAGGTCTAAATTTCTTTTTTTTAATACACTTGACGGCAATCTCACCTGATGGTAAGTGATGATGCGGCCTTATCTGTTAGGGATATGGTAAACCCATTCTTCTAATTGGTTTCTACACGACATCGTGCCGGAATGCTAAATCGCTTGGCGACACGTCTTTGTCAGTAGGGTAGTAAGTAGCCACGACCGAAGCCTCTGCAGACTCGAGCCGGGAATCGAACCCAGGAACGGAGTCATTATTTTAATTCGTGAGGTGATGGTGATAACTACACTCGCCAATTTAAAACAAGCTAGGAAGTTTACGAATGCACCCAGATCTAAAATGCAAACAAAGACTTGTCGTTTTTTATCGCGATCTCGCTTATCAATAGTAATAAATTCATGTGAACCTATTACAGGCATCTATGGTTCATCTATACAATCTATACAAATAAATAAAATTGGAGTGTCTGTTTGTAATATTGAAATAACCGTTTTTTACTACATGCATATGAATATGTATACGGTACATACACCACAATAATATTTTTTGCAATTTTTGTCTGTCTGTCTGTCTGTTTGTTGCGGCTAATCTCTGAAATGGCTGGACCGATTTTTACGGGACTTTTATTGGCAGGAAGCTGATGTAATAAGGAGTAACTTAGGCTACTTTTATTTTAGAAAAGTAATGTTGCAATGTCCAAGTACTGTCCAGTACTGCGCGCAGCTCACGCGCATGCCAGCGCCTGTCCCATCACGTCTCGGGCGCCTCCCACAACTTCTCCCACCAACGAATCAATATCCGATTTCACTCATTCTTTTTTTTTGTTTTTTAGAAAGGAGATAATTTAATGTTTATCCTGTAATTATTTCAAGTAATTCGAGTTGGTAATCTATTGCTTCGTGATTGAAACAAGCACACTAACTCAAACGCAGACGAAGTCGCGGGCGTCAGCTAGTATATAATATATTTTTCATTATATATGTATATCCGTGAGGTTAGTGATAAATACACTTGCCAACTTAAAACTAAAGCTAGGAGGTTCCAAACGCGCTCTGCTCAACGAAGCCCAAAACAAACTCAGCCGGGTTTTCTAATCCCATCTCACACAGTCAATAATAAATTATAATTAGCTATGAAATTAGAGCAAACACCCTAGTTTTTTTATTACTTATGTAATCCTTGAGATCGCGAAACCTATTAAGAATGAAAAGAAATTTGACTAAACCTGTATCGCCAGCTATTGCAATACGTGTAATATATCAATCAATCAATCATAAACTTTATTCAAATAATCCTTTAAAATCAGTAAAAATTGACTACAAATTTACATTTATTTCTTTCCGAAGCTCGCCTAACAGCCCGATTACGCTGTGGCAACCAATAGGGTTAGCACAGCTAATAGACAGTCTGAAAAAAAAAAGTCCATTATTACCGTCTGATCGTAGGCGACGTTTGGTTTGGATAAGCTCTTTTCACGCTGGGAAATGCTTTTACGCATCCCCTCCGGAGGCGACGCAGGCAAGACTGCGCCGCTTCCGACGGGGTATGTGGGAATCCCCGGCGGCCAGGCTGGCGACCAGAATACCCACTAAAACCCAGCGATGCTCCTTCGCGTCGCCTGGTGGCTGGGTCACGGGAACACTTGTGCACTCGACCGCGGCCCAGCCACGGTTTGGATAAGCTCGCCTAACAGCTCGGTTGCGCTGTGGCAACCAATAGGGTTAGCACGGCTAATAGACAGTCCGAAAAAAAAGTCCTATTTTTTTCTTGAATTTATCAATATTTTTATGAACATACATTAAATTTTCATATATATTTGGCTATGCACTGTCATTTTATAATCTTTAAATTTATCTCTTAATGAATCTCTTGATGGACCTAATTTGTATATCGCACTATATATTTGTATATTATATATGAACGCCTAATAGATGTCTGTATTAGGTTTACATGAATAAAGATATCTTATTTTTATTTTTATTTAATTGCCCGTTTTAAACGCATTATAGCAAATTAAACTATTGTTCATTGCATATCAAATACTCAGATCTGCAATCCATTGAAAAAATATCGCACGACCGTAATTTATTTATTCACTAGGTTCTGCCCGCGACTTCGTCTGTATGGAATTCAGATTTGCTCGTTAACAATTTTTAATCTTCCAACGGAAACTATTCGAGAGATCGGTATAGATAATACATGTCCTTTTCCATAGCATAGGTGACATGTATACCGAATTTCAGAGCTGTCTGCCCGCGGCTTAGCTCGTAAAGAATTTTGAATTTTCCCTCGGGAACTACTTAAGGAATCGGGATAAAAGGTAGCCTATGTTATTTTTCATGACAAATTTCATCGAAATCCGTTCTGCTGTTTTCGCGTGATTGGGTAGGAAACAACCCGACTTTCACATTTTCAATTTAATATTTATGAAGAAAGGGATGAAAATGAAGAAATAATTAATTTAATACAAGATCTTTATAATTTTGTCTAGGATTTTGTATTTGATTTTTAACGTTGGACGGAAGTCGATATTATAGAAAAAAACTAGCTACCTATGAATTGGTACGAGACGCTGTGATAAAGCTGTGATAGCCTAGTGGTTAGGACGTCGATAAGGAATACTAATTTCACGCTCAATGTTTCGTAAATGACGTATAATTTTTGCAATTAATTAAATTAATTAATTCCTAATGGTTAGGTTAGGTTAATTTTCTTGATCTTTCTAATATGTATAGTTCCGTAGTTCATCATTTTGATCTATCTCATCTATCTATTTTATCTAAATTAGCCAACGTTTTATATAAATATGTTTTTTACATTATAAATCTTTGAAATTTTCGTATTTTTTTCTACTAAAATATACCCATAAACCTACCTTTTTTTTATCCACAACAAGTTAGCCCTTGACGGCTATCTCACCTTGTGGTAAGTGATGATGCTGCCTAGGATGGTAGCAGGCTAACCTGTAAGGAGTATGGTAAACCCACGCTCCTAATTGGTTTCTACTCGACATCGTGCAGGAACGCTAAAATAGCTTGGCCACACGTCTTTGTCGGTAGGGTGGTAACTAGCCACGGCCGAAGCCTCCTACCAGACAAAACATACCACTTGAATAACCCTCCGTATTGATGAAAACAGTATCAAAATCCCTTGCGAAGTTTAAAAGATCCTAAATTACAGACAGCGAGAAGCCTTTCTTTACTATGTGGAATGGTATGGGCAAATCAATAAGTATTAATGACTTTGTACATACAAACTGACAGAAAACGGCCTTACGTAGAAATGACAAATTTCGAAAATTGAGAGCATATTCATTAAGAATCCTAGACTTGTAATAAAACAAGATTTTACCTCTAGACAGGGGGGAAAAAAATCAAGAAATAGATGTGCCATGTTTATTAGAAATACCATCATTAGGAGGTTAAACTATGAAGGTCTGAATTAATTAATTTCACTACCGGATGCCAGCGCCTACGTTTGCATATAACTTGTAATACGTTACACTCTCCAAAATTACAGGCTTTCATACAATTTTCACCCACTTTCAAACCCTTGGGGCTTTTTAGTAACTACCCACATCATAAATGAAATTTGAAAAACCATCCAAGTGTCAACTCATGCGGTTTTGACAGTGCGTTTATAGATCAGTCAGGAGAAATCTTTTTATATCAATAAATTATACTTCTTTTCAAAACTGACATTCTGCGCGTTTTTCCTAGGGCAAATTTTTCAAAATAACTTACAGAGGTTTTTATAATAATTAAAATTCAAAATAATCTAGTCTTAGTCAAATAGTCCTTAAAAAGGCACTTTTGACGCGTCAATAATTTACATAGTAGTTATTTCATGGTGATAACTATATTCGTTAACTTAAAACTAAAGCTATGAGGGTTCCAAACGCGCCCCGGTCTACAAAGAAGCCCACGACAAACTTAGCCGGGTTTTTTTTCCGTTATCACCATCTCACATAATGAACAATAAATTATAGTACCCATGGAGATAGGGCAATTCAATCTTAATACCTAATGCTTTTAAATGTTATTTTACTATTTTTTGACTTGTTTTGACAAAACAAAAATAACGAAATAAACCTACCAAGACAATGAACAAAATTAGTCTCAGTACAAATACCGGTTTAAGCAATCTATAATAATTATATTTATACACAAACAATCATCCATTGTTGTAATTGCACAAAAACAATATACTAAGGAAAAAACTAATAATAATTTGTATTATAATAGTATACTTTAACTAATTTTACCTCGAGTCTGTTGTAATTATTAGCATCACAAATCACAAAAGAGTTGTTTATCAGGATAAGCCTGTGTATATTATATATATATTTTTTATTTTGACGACAATCAATTCTAGAAACATTGATTTACCACTAGCCGTAGATAGAGCGCGTCATACAAAAACAAGGCGAGAATTTGTCACCAACTAACTATACATTCCTACATATCGGTATATCGATGTATTACAACCCGCCTAATACACTAGACATCTGGCCGTTATATTATCTATAGCGGTGCGCAGTGCTTTGTAATTCATTCGAATTATACTGCTCGAGTGTTGGAATCTGTGATTTTCGTCTAGCCTTGTCACTGGGGGAAAGGAGTGCACGCGACGCTATTTGTGCACTACTTTTTCGTCCCATTTTTTGAGCGTTAATGATCTATCTACGGCTAGTGGTAAATCAATGACTAGAAAGCACTGATGTCTATGGTCTAGGTTGGAGTGCGCTTGCCTAGAAAATCCGACTGAAATTTTGCACGCGGGCACTAGGAAAACATTTTTGGAAACTTCACCCCTAACATGTTCAGAGGGGATGAAAATTTGTATAAAGTTTTTTGACATTTTTCAAGTTATACCCATGAAAATTTGTATGGGTTTTTAAATGAAGCAACGTTGGGCAGGGTTTTGACAGTTGGTAATAATTCATGATTACTTGTTCTTGGTGCCATCTCTTATTTGTTTCTTGCACTATTCTTACAATATTATCGTTGCGTATAGTTTAAATTTTTTTCGTTAATATGATTTAATCTCGAATTCGACATATATATAATTGTCGGAACTTTGAATTTTGTATATACAGATATTTTTATGATATTTTTTTAAATAAGTTCATAAGTTTAATATGTTTTCAACGAATTATTTGGATTTTTGAATTGGTGAATGTTCTTTTCACTACTGACTGACAGCTGAACTCTTCCTGGATAAGGATTTTGACGATATTTACTGTATGACTGGGTTGGTCTTTTATTATGTAAAATATATTCATAGCGTTGGATACAATGGGGCTGGCATGTTTTCAAGGACGAATGTCTAAAAAAAACTAACGCGAGTGAAGCATTGCAAGTTAGCCCTTGACGGCTATCTCACCTGGTGGTAAGTGATGATGCTGTCTAGGATGGTAGCGGGCTAACCTGTTAGGGGTATGGTAAACCCATACTCATACATACATACATAATTAGGGTTCTATGCGACATTATAATTGCTAATTAAAGGTAATTGCTGCCAGGCCTGACTGCCCCATACTGCACCACTGTAGCTATTGGACAGACAAAATGAAAAAACAATATATATAATATATATATATATATATATATATATATATTATATATAAATTTATTTGGAATTCTGATGATATTAATAACAACACTAACATAGTAGTTAAGGATAAAATGTTACTAACATACTAACTATCTATGGACGCTTCCATGTCTGATTGAAATGAGAAATAAATAAATAAATTATGCCGGAACGCTAAATCACACGGGTTTGTCGGTAGGGTGGTAACTAACGGCCGAAACCTCCCCTGTTCATACTCGAGTCGGAAATCGAAACAGGGACCTCGCAACTTTATTATGCGCATGCGCAGCATTACAGGTGGTCGTCAAAATAATATGTAACATCACAAAGTACACCTAAGTCAATAGCTAAGCACACGTACTTTACAACGGAGTCGTTACCGCGTCTCGATTCAATAGGTATATATAATTGTTATCACCACGTACTGATAACACAGTTGCCCACTTCGAACGCTTTATCGCCCACCTCCATAGCACGGTAACATTATATACAGTATTCCAACTTCATACAAACGGCCGAAACGCGGGCTATGCCTACGCGCCTCAATCTCGGGGTGCACTCGGCTCCCAGACAGTCGCGACTGTGACGATCGCCACAGTGACAAACGGACGGTGTTTTGTTTATATAAACAATAACCGCGCGATTTTTTCACTTAAAATAATTTTAACTATATATTTAATTTGACGAGTAGGATATAGTGCACTTTTTGGTTGCATAAATAATAGTTTTTTATTGTACTGTTTGTATGAATAATACCAGAAAAAATAAATTTGACCGTCTGTCTGTCACTATATATTTGACATTTGAACACAAAGTAGGATAATGTAATTAAAATGCTGGAGGCGGGCAGCCTTATCGCATGTTTAGATGCCGCGCGGCTGTAGGTAATTATTTCAAAGATAAGTCCGAGTTACAATACTGTATACATATTATTACCGTGTCCATAGCTAGCAGCGATTTTAGCCAGTCGGTTTATTGGGTACGCTTTTACCCTAAACAAAACGGTTCTGCAACGAAATTGTTCGCGATAAATTTATCGTCACGTAATGAAAAAGCATTTTTTTTTTCGGACTGACTATTAGCTGTGCTAACCCTATTGGTTGCGACAGCGTAACCGAGCTGTTTGGCGAGCTTTGGAAAGAAGCTCTGCCAGAAGAAATTTTGAGCCCTAGGGCACGAAGACACTAAGGGAACGTCTGCCTAATGGCGTATATTCTGTATATGTTATTTGTATATTCCCTCATCGTTCACAGCGCTCCATGCCTCTTTCACTCATATACCACATCCTTACACACAATAAGTTAGTTATTTTTATTCTACAATAGAAATTCCCTAGAAATAATTTATATGGCAAAACAACGTTTGCCGGGTCGGCTAGTTATTTTATACAACGCTGCAGTGGCGCACGGTTATCAACTGGGGCCTTGAAGCGAGTGACGTCACGGATTAGATTCGCAGAACACGCGCCGAGAGAATAAATGAACCACTCATGATTACAGTCTATTACCGTCTCATTACAGCGGTATTTCATGCCCATGCTTGTTTAATTATAATCCTTTACATAGTGTAAAGGACATTTCTATAAGCTTACGTTATATATAAACTTTGAACTTATTGAGAGACATCCCAGACTTTTTTTATCATTTTAAGATAAGTTTTTTTTTAACAAATAATGTCTTGTGTCGAAGCGGTGATAGCCTAGTGCTTAGGGCGTCAGCCTCCTAATCAGAGGTCGGCGGTTCGAATCCGGACACGCACCTCTAACTTTTCAGAGTTATGTGCGTTTAAACAACAAAAAAATGTCATTTGCTTCAACGGTGAAGGAAAACGTCGCGAGGAACCCTGCACGCCTGAGAGTTCTCCATAATGTTCTCAAAGGCGTGTGAAGTCTGCCAATCCGCACACGGCCAGCGTGGTGGACTATGGCCAAACCCTTCTCATATTGAGAGGAGACCCGTGTTCTGTAGTGAGCCGGTAATGGGTTTATCATGATGATGATGAATGTCTTGTTTCATATTACGCTATATTGCTGAGTTAGCCTATAAGTGGAGTGTACAACATTACAAGAGAATTGTAGAATGTGTCCTTTAATTAAGATAGTTGCACGTTGGCTTCCTAATAAATAAATAAATAAATAAATAAATAGACATTTCATTTGGTAATTTGTATCATCACATCATAAAATTCAAATAATCTTTATTCAAATAGTCCTTTAAAAAGCAGTTATGACGCGTCAATAATTTACATAGTAGTGAGTTGATGGTGATAACTACATTCGTAAATTTAAAAGTGAAGCTATGAGGGTTCCAAACGCGCCCCGGTCTAAGAAGAAGCCCACAACAAACTTAGCCACGTAAATGGTCTTTCAGTTATCACCATCTCACATGCCACTTAAAATTACATTAAGAGCTATATCTTATTAGAGCAATATTACATACGCATGATTGTTTATCATTTACATAATCCTTTACACTATAGTAGGACTCTACAAGCTTATGTTTTATATAATAAATATTGAAGTTATTGAGCGATTTCCGGCTCGAGTCTGGTCTGGTGGGAGGCTTCGGCCTTGGCTAGGTACCACCCTACGGACAACAGACTAGTCGCAAAGCGATTTAGCGTTCCGGCACGATGTCGTGTAGAAACCAATGAGGAGTGTGGTTTTACCATACCCCTAACAGGTTAGCCCGTTACCATCATCTCTTCAAGAGCTAACTTGTAATGTACATAGAAAAGGCATCCCCGAAATTTCATTTGGTAATATTTTCACATCATAATATCATACTATACGGGTAGTATAGGCGTTAGTATGTCCCCGATTTTTTGTTATTATCGATTCCACACGTACGTATGGTTCAACTGATACCAGAAGAGGAACGCGTTGATTGTGCCACTGGTTTTTTTTAAGGGTCTTTGAATCTCACATGAGATTATGCCAGACCAATAATAGCCTAGTTAAATTATATACATTTTTAAACATTAAACTTAAACAAAAAAACTTAAACTACTCTCAATTTGGACCTATTAAGGTTCAATCTGAGTGAAGAGAAGAGTGACATGAATAAATAAATATGTTACCGGAATATTTAAATTTATGCAATTTTTATATTTATATTTTAATATTTTATAAATAATGAATGTAGATATCATCATCAAATCACTATGTAAATTATTGATTATTTTAATTTGAATCCCTTTTATAATTAGTATATGAAGGTGCATATAATAATAAAATATACGGAAATATAATGAATGAATGAATGAATACAGTTTTATTTATTTATTTAAAAAACTTTATTGCACATTGAAAAAAAAGAAAAGTGGAAAGGAAAAAAAATCATAATGTAAAAGCTAAAGGCGACCTTATCACTAAAAGTTCTTATACACATAGTAATAATTACATACTATTAATATAATTATTGAAAATAGAAAAAATATATATTTCACCAAACACAATTCTATAGTTTTACAGTTTTCCGATGGTTTAGTTTTTCCGACGAGGCAGGATTACCTAGTGTGGGTACATTAGGTAATCCTGCCTCGTGGGTACCTTATTCGCTTTAACATTTAAAATGATATTGCACACCACAAGATAGGGAAAAAAAGCAGAAAATAACACAAAAAGAGTACCTATACAATTTGGTAAAGTACACAAAATACTGTATAAAAAAATATATTTGGATAATTCGGTATAGAATTATGGCAAAAATTGGTAGTATAGAATATATATATATATATATATGTCGGAGAAAGACGATCTTTATTGTCACACACGTTTCCAGTGGGCGTCAACAGGGTTAAAAGCAAGCACTAACAAAATATTAACAGTTTCCTACACTTTATTAATCCAACTTTTACAATGCTGTGACTCACTATACGAATAATTACACCACAATTAATAATTAAGTACTTAAATCAAACAATTAAATCAGAATAGCGGATTCGCGACACACATCTATGTCCTTCATTCAATTATCACCAAAAACATTCTCAAAATGATCCAACTCGATCAACAAACATTGCAGACATGCATCTGACTACCGCGTGAAAAAAAAGATGGCGCCTCGACCCTGCTCGAGGGCTAACCTCCACTCTGATTGGACGTCATACAAAATAGTGACTTTAAATTAAATAATGAGTTTAACGGCAATATAAAAAGGTTATAAATCAAATTAAATAAGGTTAAGATTTAACAAAGTATTCTAAGTTGAAAACTAATATCTTGCGTATTATAGTCAACAATCAACTCTTATGTGACTATTTCCTCGAACTTATATATATATATATATGTTTTTTTGTTCTTTTTTCAATTTAAACAAGTATATTTTTGTATGTAGTTTAAACATACCTTACAGTTCGAAAAAAAAAGTATAAAAAAATATAATTGGACTATGGTAAAAATTGGTAGTAGAATATATATATTTAATTTTATATTTTCAATAGCTGAATAGCGTTATCTACTCTTAAGGGTGTGGTCCAGCCCAAGTGAACCAGGTCAGTCGGTCACGCGCCTCGGCCTTGCTTAGCTCATACGTTTATATACAAATGAAGGCTTAAGTCTTCAGCTATTTCTACTATATAATAACGTATGAGCTAAGTATTTTCGGAATATAATGATATATGTGACAGGCTTGTGGTTAGGGCGCCTCCTAAACAGAGGTCGGCGGTTCGAATCCGGGCACGCACCTCAGCAACTTTTCGGAGTTATGTGCGTTTTTAAACAATTAAAATATCACTCGCTTCAACGGTGAAGGAAAACATCGTGAGGAAACCTGCACGCCTGAGAGTTCTCCATAATGTTCTCAAAGACATGTGAAGTCTGCCAATATGGCCAGCGTGGTGGACTATGGCCAAACCCTTCTCATATTGAGAGGAGACCCGTGCTCTGCCTAATGAATTTAAAGAATTACCTTTAAAAGTTATTAAAAGAAGATTGCACCAATGGTTATTAGATAAATGCTTTTATTGCTTAAGTGAATTTTTCAATACAAATTGACATACTTATTATTTATATTATTATCGCTATTTAGTTTATTTCTTGACATTTTTTAAATTATTTATACATGTAATTACAATATTATTTTTGCACGTTGAAACTCTTATTAAATGTAACACCAATCAACTACACAATCTGCAAATAAATGATTTGATTTGATTTCTGTATGTATAATATAAAAAGACAAAAACATGTGAAACACACACGTGAGTAATGTTCTCAAAGGCGTGTGAAGTCTGCCAATCCGCACACGGCCAGCGTGGTGGACTACGGCCAAACCCTTTTCATATTGAGAGGAGGCCCGTACTCTGTAGTGAGCCGGCAATGGGTTGATCATGATGATGATGATGATGACGAGTGTTCAATATCATTTTTCTACGGCTAGAAGGTAGTTTGCAGAACCACTGTTAAGGGACGCGGTGCCACGCCCCATCTGAACTAGGTCATTCGGTCGACGTCGCCTTGCTTGGAGTCCTATGCAGTTTGCAGACGATGCGCGATTCAAAACGCGCAAGTATCGATCATTAGCCGGTTATTTAGGGAACATATTCAACACCCACGTGTTTGGTTTGTAGAAAAGTACGCTACGGCCGTACTGTTATCAATGTTATCGGATAACGGATAACGACTGGCTCGTAGGAAGAAGCGGTGATTGCCAAAAGCGTAAGACATGTCGATTTACGTGCATTTTAAATTTTGGTTTTACCACTTATTATTTATTATTTATTTGTACACCGCAACAAGTAAAAATATAATAAGACGAATCAGGATACAAAAGGCGGCCTTATCGCTTAGTAGCGATCTCTGCCAGGCAGCCTTAGGTTTAGGAAAAGTAATAGAAGAAGAAAGTAGGTGGCGCAATATATAAAGAAAAACCTTCATACGAATAACTAAATACTAATATATAAACCAGATTTTTGTCAGTATTTCTGTCTATTTTAATCATTGATTTACCACTAGCCGTAGATAGAGCGCGTCATACTAAAACAAGGCGAGAATTTGTAGTAGTTTGTTGATGGTGATAACTTTATTCGTAAACTTAAAACTAAAGCTATGAGGGTTCCAAACGCTCCCCGGTCTAAGAAGAAACCTACAACAATCAACTCATAAGGATTTTTTTACCACCTAAAGGTATTTCAGAGCAATCTTACATAAACTCTTAATTGAATTCTTTTTATTTCATCACGATCAACCCATTGCCGGCTAACTACAGAGCTCGGGTCTCCTCTCAATATGAGAAGGGTTTGGCCATAGTCCACCACGCTGGCCGTGTGCGGATTGGCAGACTTCACACGCCTTTGAGAACATTACGGAGAACTCTCAGCATGCAGGTTTCCTCGCGATGTTTCCCTTCACCGTTGAAGCAAGTGATATTTTAATTGTATAAACACTAAATATATTATGTTGCTATTTCAAGCAATTAAAATATAATACGGTTTTAATTAATAAATAATAATACGGTTCGATATAGCAACACCAAATATATGTTCGAAACTATGGAACCGGTTTAACCTAAATATAA
The DNA here is from genome assembly GCA_928268935.1 of Lasiommata megera. Classification (NCBI taxonomy): domain Eukaryota; kingdom Metazoa; phylum Arthropoda; class Insecta; order Lepidoptera; family Nymphalidae; genus Lasiommata; species Lasiommata megera. Next base: position 3,659,230 of record OV743333.1, read on the forward strand.
TATTGGCTTATCGCCAAGGTTTGATATGCTCAATGCCGCTGGCGTTATCGCACATCTTACTTTTAAGGGGTGTTTAAGGGGTGCCGCACTAACACAGAAGTGGGTCAGTCGGTCAACGCGTTCCCGCTTCGACTCTTATGCGGTAGAAGGACGATGCGCAGTAACTATCAGAATCAAATAAAGACTATTAGCTAGAAACATGTAACATGAATGTTACTCGCACAGTAATAAATGGAACATTTTTTTGACGACCTCCGTGGCGCAGCGCGTGCGCTGTTGCATTTTAAAGTTGGAGGTCCTGGGTTCGATTACCGGCTCGAGTCTGGTCTGGTGGGAGGCTTCGGCCGTGGCTAGTTACCACCCTACCGACAAAGACGTGTCGCCAAGCTATTTAGCGTTCCGGCACGATGTCGCGTAGAAACCGATTAGGAGTATGAGTTTACCATACCCCTAACAGGTTAGCCCGCTACCATCTTAGACTGCATCATCACTTACCATCAGGTGAGATGCAGTCAAGGGCTAACTTGTGGTGAATAAAAAAAAAAAATTTAATGTCAAAATATGACCTCGTTCGTAATACATTTTTTTTTTAACATAGGTTTTACATCAAATACAAATTCGTTTTAACATAATTAATACAAATACAAATTAATTTATTGAATAATACAGAAAATTAAACATGAATGTTACACGCACAGTAATAAATGGAATATTTTGATGACAAAATATGACTGCTGCAGAATGTAATATACAAGCAAATGTAAAATTTCCTTGTGATCAGTTCATTAGTTTACTTCATTTATTCATTTTATATTTAAAAATTAAAAAACGTTAGACTTTCATACAAACTTCCAACCCCTATTTTACCCCCTTAGAGGTAGAATTACTAAATCTCCTTAACTGACATCTCTTAATTATCAATTATCTACTTGCTAAATTATAGCTTTATACGTACAATAGTTTTTGAGATCTCGTGTTTAATCAGTAAGTATGTAAGTATGTACGTCATTTACCTTTCGCTTTTATATTCATAGATTATATTTCGTTGAAAACAATAATTCTCATAACTAGTCGCCTAAATTTAAATGTATAATGTTATCAGTGATATGGTTTTTTTTTTTATAATATTATAAATATGAATGTAGGGTTGTTTGTTACGCTTACACACGAAAACTATTCAACCAATCGTCATGAAACTTTGTACACATATTCTTGAAGTAATGAGTAGTAACATAGGATACTTCCCTCATGACCCTGACGATCAGATGGCTACTGACAACATACTTGTACCACACAATCATACGCTAGACACCGTCTTCACGGCGAAGACGAGGTCCCCGCTATCTTACGTCATCCGGACGTGGGCTCCATCCACGGCCTCGGAGATGCACGGACCACTCACCGTCCGACCCCCCCGTTATCCCAAACGTCGCCTAAGCCGAGGTTCGGCTAACAAAGAAGGCAGTCGTTCCCTTAGTTTCTTCGAGCCCTAAGGCTAAAAATTTCTTCTGGCAGAGCTTCTTTCCGAAGCTCGCCAAACAGCCCCGCTACGCTGTGGCAACCAATAGACAGTCCAAAAAAAAACAGGATACTTTAATTGAATATTGATTAAGAAAAAAAATACGAAACATATAAAATTAATTTGTTATAATGAAGTCATCGTATTGATTCATTTCTATTGTAATTTTGTGTGATAATTATGACGTCAATGCCAGCGAAGTCGCGGGTAAAAGCTAGTATATTATATTCATACAAAGGATATTGCACTATTGGTGCAGTGATGACCCTTTAAGGGCGTGGTTCCGAATAACTGGGTCAGTTCGTCGACGCGATTTCATCCTATGCGGCTAACTGGCGATGCCCGGTTATTCTGAATCTTTTATCTATATACACGACAAGTTAGCTCCGCTAGGAGTTAGCGGTGATAGCCTAGTGGTTAGGGCGTCAGTCTCCTAATCAGAGGTCGGCGGTTCGAATCCGGGCACGCACTTCTAACTTTTCGGATGTGCGTTTTAAAAAAATTAAAATATCACTTGCTTCAACGGTGAAGGAAAACATCGTGAGGAAACCTGCACGCCTGAGAGTTCTCCATAATGTTCTCAAAGGCGTGTGAAGTCTGCCAATCCGCACATGGCCAGCGTGGTGGACTATGGCCAAACCCTTCTCATATTGAGAGGAGACCCGTGCTCTGTAGTGAGCCGGTAATGGGTTGATCATGATGATTCACTTAGATACGAGTAGATATTAAGTAACACTGTCTAAATTGAATTATTATATCGCCATCAATTTAAGGATAGGTACATACTTCCTAAATAAATCCAAAACAAAGGGTTATATGAAAAATGAATGCATGTCCTTAAAAATATAAAACAATTCAAGAATAAAAATGGACAGTAACGCACGGTAGGTATCTATATATATAAAAATCAATTGCTGTTCGTTAGTCTCGCTAAAACTCGAGAACGGCTGAACGGATTTATCTTATCTTTGTCTTGAAATATTCGTGGAGGTCTAGGGAAGGTTTAAAAAGTGAGAAAAATTCGAATAACTGCCGGGAAAACCCTAAAAACAGCCCTTTTTTTACCCATATAAACGTTGTCTAAATAAAATGTAGAGTCAATTTGAACTTTATTACTATTGAATAAAGTTCATATTAAATTATAATCACTCACTGTTGTCTAAGAAATGTAGGTGCGTTCCTTACTTTAAAGAGTCCATTTGCAATTTATTGGAACGAAGTTCCTTATCGCGCGTTGTGAAAGGGGGCTAGACGGAAAAAATTCTTACGAAAAGTTGTCACGACACTTTTTGTTATTGTAAGCTGTGCGGCGTCGCATGTTTCTCTGTCTGTCTGTCTCTCTCTCTCTTATAGAAAGCAAGCCAGATATTTTCATTTCTATTTCGCATTGAACAGTGTGGTGTCGCGACGATTATTTTTGTTGAGTGTATACAGGTTTTTTGTAAATAATAAATAATAAAAAATATTAATAATAATGAATTCTGACAGTGTTTCTGCACAAGTTATTATCGGATATTGCTGATGGAGTACAAAATTGAGTTTACTGATTAAGTTTATATAACATTATATTTGTTAATAATAAAAAAAATATCATTATAACTTAAATAAAATAAAATTTTATTACAATTCCTTCACTAATTAATCGAAAGGAACTTCGTTCCATCCGGGTGTCCCTTGACACCTCTCAAGTATTTTTTTTACCGCTGCACAAAGTTCAAATTCAATCATATCTATCAAAATATTCTTTTGTGTCGCGTTCCGAAACTCAAAATGTGTATTTAGTTGTAATTCATTACCGCGTACTTCGATTTTATTCATTATTTTTTTGTTAAAAAAGAGATTATCCTGTAATTATTTCAAGGTCGGCGGCTTAGTAATCCATTGCTTCGTGATTGGTAGACAAACAAACACACTTTCAATCAGACTAACTCAACGCAGACGAAGTCGCGGGCGTCAGCTAGTTAGAAATAAAAATGAACTTACAGCTTTAATACGCTGCAGATAAATGGTAACTCATTCGTAGGATATCGTACATTTTTCTATTACAAATTATCGACCGAAATCATGGAGGTGTGTCAACAAAACACGTTCAGTTTTTTATAAAACGTAACTATGATAAGGGAGAGATGAAAAATGTATGTGTGTCTTTAAAATATATCAAAAATGGACTGCAACACTGTCGAAATTAAATAAACTAACGTCGATATGCTAACCTCCTACTTTTTGTGGAAGTTGATCAAACAGTAAAGAGAAATGCAAATATAGTATTCGCCAAGTACGCCGGCGACTATAACCTCGCCAATTAGGGTTGTCAGTCACAACTGTTTTTTTTTTTTTATTCTCCACAAGTTAGCCTCACCATCATCTCACCTGATGGTAAGTGATGATGCGGTCTAATATGGTAGCGGGGTAACCTGTTGGGGGTATGGTAAACTCATACTCCTAATCGGTTTCTACACGACATCGTGCCGGAACGCTAAATCGCTTGGAGACACGTTGACACAACTTTACAAAAAGACGTTTTTTTTATCACTACAGAGCACGGGTGTCCTCTCAGTATCAGAAGAGTTTGGTCATAGTCCACCAAACTGGTTAAATGTGGATCGGCAACCTTCGAACTACCTTGAGAACATTACAAAGAACTCTTAGGCGTGCAGGTTTCCTCGCGATGTTTTCCTTCACCGTTGAAGCGAGTGATATTTTAATTGCTTAAACGCACATAACTCTTTTATTCCTTCTTTATTTTTATATTAGTATGTATTTATTATAGAAATTATTTATTATAGAAATTATTTATTTATAATATTTTTAATAGGATGTAATTATTAGTATATTAATTATTAGTATAACTCCGAAAAGTTAGAAGTGTGTGCCTAGGATCGGATCTCTGAGCTTCGATTAGGAGGCAGATGTCTAGACCACTAGGCTATCAAAACTTATATCGCAGCTTTTTTATATATAAATATAAATAGTGAGCATACGGCAAAGCGGGTTTTACCTGACTTTAGCTGATTGCATGACCTTCTGCAGCACCAAAGGAGGCACCAAGGCGTAGCCGGCTAAATAAAAACTTAATGAATGAAATCTTTGTACCTTACCGGCTGTGCCGCGATATCAGCCGCAAAAAAATATCATAATATTAGTGTTAACTTAGTGAATTTAGTTTTAACAATCTCCTCACTAATATAAATATTAAAAAAAAAATTACGAACGCCTCATAGATGTCTGTATAAGGTTTACATGAATAAAAATTCCAAACCCTTCTCATATTGAAAGGACCCGTGCTCTGTGGTGAGCCAGTAATGGGCTGATCATGATGAATAGAAATTATCCGGATTTCTGAATTTGATCCAATCACGATTTTTAGATCACATTATTCAACTGTTAGTTAAGCTTTTGACGGCTATCTTACCAGCTGGTAAGTGATGATGCAGTCTAAGATGGTAACGAGCTAACCTATTACGGATATAAACCCATACTCCTAATTGGTTTCTAACGCTTAGGGAACGCTAAATCGGCACGTCTTTTATAGTAGTTATCTAACCTACTGACAAACGGCCAAGGCTGAAGCCGTGTTCCTGCCGGGGATCGAACCCGGGATTGCACTAGGTATATCTATATACTAATATATATATATTTCTTTTTTTTTCTTGCCCTTATCCCACATTGTGTGGGGTCGGCACCACACGTCTTCTTCCAATCACTTCTATCAGCCGTCACCTCACTACCCACACCTTTTACCCGCATATCCTCTTTTACACAATCCATTCATCTCTTCTTTGGTCTTCCTCTACTCCTTTACCCGTCCACGTTCATATATATCATTCTTTTGGTGACATCACTTCTATATTATATATATATTATAATAAATATAATATTAGGAAGCCAACGTGTATACAACTATCTTAATTAAAGGACACATTCTACAGTTCTCTTGTAATGTTGTACACTGCATTTATAGGCTAACTCAGCATGCGTAATAACAGACAAGACACTATTGGTTAAAAAAAAAAACAACTAAAAATGGTAAAAAATAGGTAAAATATGAACACAAAAAATACGAAACAAAACAAAACAAAGATATCTATGCCAGTACTCTTTATTGAATTATTATAGATCACAACAACTCTGCACAAGGGGGCAGACCTGCCTAGGTTAGTTTTTGTGATTCTAGGTCTAAATGTTACTTTATTCTTAATATGCGGCCTAGCATTACTCCTTGGCACTGCCAAAAGCACCCTGCTCAAAAGATTTGAACAATCAATCCCTCCATCCAGAATATTTTTCAGGAAAGATAGATCAATAAAGTCTTTGCGATTAGACAATGACAACGCTTTGTAAAATTTATTGTAGTTATTAGTATGTATATGTATATATAGCTTTTTTCTTTTTTTTGCAACTTCTTTGTAATTTTTAATTCATCGGCTTCAAAGAAATGGTTACCTGGAAAAGATCACTACTAGTGATAAGACCGCCAATTGCTGATTGTTTTTGTCTTTTTCATGTATTTTATGTCCATGTGTATATACATTGCAATAAAGTTATATAAATAAATAAAATAATATTATTAAATACTTTCTTTGAACAGGATATTATGATATTAATGCAATTCGTTGCCCGTAACGCGACGCTATACAGATGTGAATTATCAAAGTGAGTGCCTGGTGGAAGTTATCGATCGATCGGTGGCAAGGCGCTCACAGACGGTACATCAGTCGTTTGCGAGGCGATTCGCTGCAATACAATATATATAGGACTAGCTGGTGCCCGCGACAGAATTAGTATTTCGAGTATATTAGCGTAATATGTGTGCCCGTTTTCGAATTCATGTATTCAATAAAAAAAGTGTCCTTTGACCGTCTTTCATCGTTTTGAAGCGCACACGCTTCTCACTATTTCGGTTACATCGCTACAATACAAAGCATGACACAACGCAAAACACGTTTTACTGCACTCGTGCATAAACACGCGAGTGGTATAATATTATCGCCATTCCAGCAGTTGTGTATCCAATTATAAAAGAGCTCGTTGTCACTTGACAGTCTTTTATCGTTTTGAAGCGCATATGTTACTCACTATTTCAGTTACATCGCTACAATAAAGGCATGACATAACGCAAAACACGTTTTACTGCACTCGGGCAGTAAATACGCGAGTGGTATAATATTATCGCCATTCCAGCAGTTGTGTATCCAATTATAAAAGAGCTCGTTGTCACTTGACAGTCTTTTATCGTTTTGAAGCGCATATGTTACTCACTATTTCAGTTACATCGCTACAATAAAGGCATGACATAACGCAAAACACGTTTTACTGCACTCGGGCAGTAAATACGCGAGTGGTATAATATTATCGCCATTCCAGCAGTTGTGTATCCAATTATAAAAGAGCTCGTTGTCACTTGACAGTCTTTTATCGTTTTGAAGCGCATATGTTACTCACTATTTCAGTTACATCGCTACAATAAAGGCATGACATAACGCAAAACACGTTTTACTGCACTCAGGCAGTAAATACGCGAGTGGTATAATATTATCGCCATTCCAGCAGTTGTGTATCCAATTATAAAAGAGCTCGTTGTCACTTGACAGTCTTTTATCGTTTTGAAGCGCATATGTTACTCACTATTTCAGTTACATCGCTACAATAAAGGCATGACATAACGCAAAACACGTTTTACTGCACTCGTGCATAAACACGCGAGTGTTATAATATTATCGCCATTCCAATATTTGTGTATCCAATTATAAGCGAGCCCGTTGTCACTTGACCGTCTTTTATCGTTTTGAAGCGCATACATTACTCACTATTTCTGTTATATCGCTACAATAAAAGCATGACATAACGCAAAAAACGTTTTACTGCACTCGGGCAGTAAACACGCTCTGTAGTGAGCCGATAATCGGTTCATCATGATGTATGTTTTCCGTCAAGTGCTGAAACCCCAAACGCCATCGTGTCATCTGTCAAAATGACCGATGACCACGGATTATATAGAAAAGTCAGGCAATATTCATTGTTACCTTTCATGGAGAAAGGCGGGAGACTTCGTATATGGCGGGCGCGGTTTTTTCACGCTTTTCTTGAATTAATGTTTGTTGGCTAATTTTGAAAAGGACTGGTGTTGGTTGTGTCGCGGACAGTTTTGGTGTCGTTTGCGTAATGGCTAGTTTTCTGAATGGTTAACAGGTGTTAATTTGGGAAAGGTTTGAGGGAGCCGCGTCCGCGGAGTGCGAAGTTTCCCGCTATTTCTCCCTAACTTCCACATTACTATAAACTTGACATTGGCTAATCTGTGTAAAGCCATAAAACAAAAAAAAAAACGCGGCAGCCCTACTCGCCGTTGCAGATTAGGTATATACATTGAGTTTACGTCAGACGGTTTCAAGGTCTTGATTTAATGCGGCGTATTTACGAGTACCTACCTGCTTGGATTGTGGACTGAATCTGTTACTACAACATAGCATTAAATCTACGTTTACGGCGAAAGAATGAAGAAATTGTATAACACTAACTTTTAAAACAAAAGATATATAACAAATGTTTATATATTTTGTTGCATCATCATCATCACGATCAATCCATTCTCGCCTCACTACGGAGCACTACAGAGCAGAGATGTACAAAGGGAATTTATCACAGATTTGGTACAAAAATTATAAATATACTAAATAGATAGTTAATAATGAACAGAAGCAGACGTTACTTTGCGGAAGTCCATGATAAACAACAAACAGCAAGTATAATTTGCTATATTCCGCCGACAACCGGGAGATTAATATAATATAAAGCAAGCGCACAAGCTCGAAAAGCAAAGTGAACTGACTTTGCTTTTCGCGCTTGTGAAGTCAACATCTCCTGAGGATGATCCGGTGTCGGGTCGAAACGTGCGTAGAGGTTCTAGTGGAGTATTTTGTGTGGTGTTATACTATACTAATCTCCCGGTTGTCGGCGGAATATAGCAAATTATACTTGCTGTTTGTTGTTTAAATAGATAGTTATTTTTTGTCCATCCGTTCTAGATTAAAAAGTATTCCGAGAATGCTGATTGTAGCGTCTAGAAGCTCTGGCGACTTGCACGTCACCCATTATGGTAGATTAAGTTAAGGAGTCTTCCATGAATGCTGAGCTTGCGTTTTGATGCTCTGGCGACTTGCACGTCGCCCAATTATAATGGCATTATTAAACTAGGCTCAATATTCGCTATCATGATCAACCCATTACCGGCTCACTACAGAGCACGGGTCTCCTCTCAATATGAGAAGGGTTCGGCCATAGTCCACCACGCTGGCCATGTGCGGATTTACAGACTTCACACGCCTTTGGTAACATTACGGAGAACCTCAGGCGTGCAGGTTTCCTCACGATGTTTTCCTTCACCGTTGAAGCAAGTGATATTTTAACTGTTTAAATTAAATTGTTTAGTTTCTTTATGTGCTATGGGTTATTACTGATTATTAGTTGAAATTAATCATTGTTTTTATTGAGACGTAAATTAGAGGTTCAGTTTTCAGCTTCAATTCAGTCGAGTTGTTAACGTTGAATAGAAATAACTAACTCATAATGGTACATACAAGTGTTCGTACATATTGGCTAACCTTCGGCGTTGAGAAAGGACATCTATTCTTGTATAAGAAACGCCATTTATACACTAGCTGTTCCTCACGACAAGAGGAACGTCGCAACGTTATGTTATTTAGCATAACATGAGCTACTACCTCACTCATAGACGTTAACTTCGTCCCTGTCCTCATTTTTTACAGCTTCATCTGTGTTTACTAAGTGTCGCAACGCTATGTTATTTAGCATAACATGAGCTTAATACCTCAAATAAAACGCTAACTTCGGCCCTGTCCTAATCTTTTTAATGATTCATCTGCGTTTACTAAGAGTCGCAACGCTATGTTATTTAGCATAACATGAGCTTAATACCTCAAATAAAACGTTAACTTCGACCCTGACCTAATTGTTTTTACAGCTTCATCTGCGTTTACTAAGAGTCGCAAAGTTATGTTATTTAGCATAACATGAGCTTACTACCTCACGCATAGACGTTAATTTCACTCTTGTCCTAATTGTTTTTACATCTTCGTCTGCGTTTATTAAGAGTCGCAACGCTATGTTATTTAGCATAACATGAGCTTAATACCTCAAATAAAACGCTAACTTCGGCCCTGCCCTAGTTTTTTTACAGCTTCATCTGTGGTTACTAAGAGTCGCAAAGTTATGTTATTTAGCATAACATGAGCTACTATCTCACTCATAGACGCTAACTTCGTCCCGGCCCTAGTTTTTTTACAGCTTCATTTGCGTTAACTAAGAGTCGCAACGCTATGTTATTTTGCATAACATGAGCTACTACCTCACTCATAGACGCTAACTTCGCCCCTGCCCTAGTATTTTTACAGCTTCATTTGCGTTGACTAAGAGTCGTAACGCTATGTTATTAAGCATAACATGAGCTTAATACCTCTAACATAGACGCTAACTTCGGCCCTGTCCTAATCTTTTTACTGCTTCATCTGCATTAATTTAGAGTCGCAAAGTTATGTTATTTAGTACAACATGAGCCTCGTACCTCACACATATACGTTAATTTTGACCCTATCCTAGTCTTTTTAATGATTCATCTGCGTTTACTGAGAGTCGCGTTATGTTATTTAGTATAACGTGAGCCTCGTACCTCACACATATACGTTAATTTTGACCCTATCCTAGTCTTTTTAATGATTCATCTGCGTTTACTGAGAGTCGCGTTATGTTATTTAGTATAACGTGAGCCTCGTACCTCACACATATACGTTAATTTTGACCCTATCCTAGTCTTTTTAATGATTCATCTGCGTTTACTGAGAGTCGCGTTATGTTATTTAGTATAACGTGAGCCTCGTACCTCACACATATACGTTAATTTTGACCCTATCCTAGTCTTTTTAATGATTCATCTGCGTTTACTGAGAGTCGCGTTATGTTATTTAGTATAACGTGAGCCTCGTACCTCACACATATACGTTAATTTTGACCCTATCCTAGTCTTTTTAATGATTCATCTACGTTTACTGATTTATTTTATTCATTTATTTGTAATCAACAGCGTTTAAAACTATTTACATTTCAGACTTAATCATAAAATAAGGCCAAATAAGATTACAATTTGTATAAAAGCAAATACCAAACAATATTTAGCAACCTTAGAAAATTTACAACATAATAATTCACCCTTGTCCTAATTGTTTTTACAGCTTCATCTGCGTTAACTAAGAATCCCAACTTTATGTTATTTAGCATAACATGAGCCTCGTACGTCACACATAGACAACTTGGCTCCTATGTTAGTTTATTTTAAATTTAGCATCAGGTCTTTAGCTATAAATTCAAATACCATGATTTGGAGAGCAATTTTTATGTACATAATTATAATATGTGTCTTAAGTATAAATACATTATTTCTTCTTTATTGAGCTTAAAAATCACCTTTTTATTTAGAAAATACATGTCAAAATTTCAAAGGTGTCTGTCTGCGATTTATCTCGTAAACAATTTTGAATTTTGTCGCGTAGAAACCAATTAGGAGCGTGAGTTTACCATACTCCTAACAGGGTAGCCCGCTACCATCCTAGACAGCATCATCACTTACCACCAGGTGAGATAGCCGTCAACGGCTAACTTGTAGTGTATTAAAACTAGCCACGGTCGAAGCGTCCCACCAGGCCAGATTCGAGCCGGGAATCGAACCCAGGACCTCCAACTTTATAATGCGACAGCGCACGCACCTGAAATAATTAAAATGTCCACATCTTATATGTAAAATTCTCGTGTCACAATGTTCGTTCCCATACTCCTCCGAAACGGCTTGACCGATTTTGATGAAATTTTTTGTGCTTATCCGGTATCTATGAGAATCGGCCAACATCTATTTTTCATCCCCCTAAATGTTAGGGGTAGTCCACCCCTAAATTTTTTTTTAAAATTTTTTTTTTGTGTGTCAGTATGGCATTAAAAAATACAAAGAACCCTATATTTTCACCCTTCTATCGCCAACCCCTATTTTTAATAGTAATTTTAGTAATATAATTATTTGTCATCGCGTTCGATAACTGAACAATTATCGTCTTTATTGTGAATGGTGGCAAAACATTATTTGTCAAGTCAGCTAGTCTTATACATATATAAAACTAGCTGGCGCCCGCGACTTCGCCCGCGTGGCATAAGTTTTTAAAATTCAGTCAGAATAAGTTTTAAAAATGCCAACGGGAACTCTCCTATGTCATTCTCCAGGTCCTCAACTATAATTTCAAAAATCACGTCGATCCATTGCTCTGTTGCGACGTGATTCAAGGACAAACTAACATACCAACTCACATTCGCATTTATAATACTACAATGATTTTGTCTGGATAGTAAGGAGTACAAAGTATTCCAATGGATTCAAAGAAGTAAAACTTTATAAGATTTTCAACCAACATGAACCCCGGTATTAACCTCTTTGCGGCGGATTTTCACAAATCATTAGCGGATGTCTACACCTTAGCAGGACCTAACTTCCAAATTCCTTCTCATTCTTTATGTTTCCACTTTCAATGTGTGATTTTGCAAAAGAGCTTATACCTACATGTCATAGTTACTGAAAAGTAATGCTCTAATTGCCGATTTTCATTTCTCTAATTCCAAAAACTCAGAACTTACATGTAACCTTCCAACCCCTCACCCCTCTCACCTCTTTTGGGATGGATTTTTGTAATATTGCGTATATACAGGTTTTTATTATTTAAATCAAATAACCTAAATGCCAATTTTCATGTCCATAACCTCGAAAACTTCCAACCCCAATTAACCCCCTTTCGGGTGGATTTTCGCAAAATTTATCGTACAGATCTATATTATTTATAATTAACAACTTAGTTGCAAACTTTCATGTCCTTAACTTCAAAAATATAGGACTTTCATATAAACTACCAACCCCCATTGCAACCCCTTAGGGGTGAATTTTTGTAATATTGTATTTAAAGGTTTTCATAATTTAAAACAAATAACCTAAATGTCAATTTGCATGTCCCTAGCTTCAAAAACTTAGAATCCTCATATAAACTTCCAACCCTCATTTTACCCTCTTTGGGGTAGATTTGCGTAACATTGAATAAACAGATCTTTATTATTTATAATAAACAACTTAGTTGCCAACTTTCATGTCTCTAACTTCAAAAATATAGGACTTTCATACAAACTTCCAACCCCCATTTCTACCCCTTTAGGGTGGATTTTTGTAATATTGCGTATACAGGTTTTTATTATTTAAAACAAATTACCTAAATGCCAATTTTCATGTCCCTAACTTTGAAAACTTAGAATCCTCATGAAAACTTCCTACCCCCATTTCACCCCCCTTGGAGTAGATTTTCGCATTATTGATCATACAGATCTTTATTATTTATAATAAACAACTTAGTTGCCAACATTCATGTCTCTAACTTCAAAAATATAGGACTTTCATACAAACTTCTAACCCCCATTTCTACCCCTTAGGGGTAGATTTTTGTAATATTGCATATACAGGTTTCTATAATTAAAAATAAATAACCTAAATGTAAATTTTCATGTCCCTAACTTCGAAAACATAGAATCCTCATGAAAACGCCCCACCCCCATTTCACCCCCCCTGGGTAGATTTTCGTAACATTGATTATACAGATCTTTAGCATTTATAATAAAAAACTTAGTTGCCAATTTTCATGTCTCTAACTTCAAAAATAAAGGACTTTCATACAAACTTCCAACCCCCATTTCAACCCTTTAGGGGTGGATTTTCTCAAAACCGGTTCTTAGCTGACCTCTACTTCATAAAAGAAATCTACCTTCCAAATTTCAAGTTCGTTCGTTCTATAGTTCCTGAGATATCGTGATCATCAGTCAGTCAGTCAGTCAGTCAGTGGTATTTCGCTTTTATATATATAGATTCTCGTGTCACAATGTTCGTTCCCATACTCCTCCGAAACGGCTCGACCGATTCTTATGAAATTTTTTTGAAAGCTGGAGCCCACATCCGGATGTCGTAAGATAGCGGGGACCTCGTCTTCGCCGGCGAAGACGGTGTGTAGCGTATGATTGTGTGGTAGGTGGTACGAGTGTGTTGTCAGTTGTCATCTGATCGTCAGGGTCGTGAAGGATATGTTTAGGTCTCCTCTTTCGGAGAGGAGCGCTTAGGTCGGGGGAGTAAAATGAAGCCACATAGTGAGCGAGGTACAGGTAGTTAAAACAAAATAATACAAGGTACATGCGATGTGAAAACCCTACATACATACAATATAGCCACGCGCCCCCCCTTAACCCCCACCGGGTCGCAGGTGGGAGGTTTCCCCCCGGCATCGATTTGCAAGAGCGCACCGCCTATCTCTGTCCCACGCACCGCTGTGGAGTGTGGGGGAGCGGGACGTCGCATCCCAGGGCATTTGGGGCACAAATTCTTTGTCTGTGATAGGATTATGCCGCCTAACGAGACTCCCGACGAATGGTGGGTTCTATGTGTAGCTATATATGTTTGTAGGATGATAATAATATCCTTTATAAGCAGTGAGCCTAGTGGTTAGGATGTCAGCCTCCTAATTTGAGGTCGGGGGTTCGAACCCGAGCACGCACCTGCTTAAGAAGATGCCCTTCACAAATTTAGCTAGGTTCATTTTCCTTTCTTTTTTATTGTACCTAAATACGTAAAGTTACCAAGCTCGCCAAGCGATTTAGCGTTCCGGCACAATGTCGCGTAGGAACCGATTAGGAGTGTGGGTTTACTACGCCCCTAGCAGGTTAGCCAGCTACCATATTAGACTGCATCATCACTTACCATCAAGTGAGGCTGTCTAAGGCTAACTTGTGTAAAAAAAAATGAATTGATTGCGCTGTCGGTGCATTTAAAAGAAGTAAATGAAAAGAAGTAAATTTTCGTGTCTCTAAATTAAAAAACATAGGACTTTCATACAAACTTGAAACCCCTATTTTATGCCCTTTGGGGTAGATTTGGATGAAAACAAATTCTAACCTGATACTTACGCCCTAAAAGAAACCTATTTTCAAAATTTCAAGTTTGTAGACTTAATAATAAAAAAAAAACAGTAAAAACTATCATCCCCTATTTTACCACCCTTAACAGGTAATATTTAAAAAAAAATTGATGTACATGCTTTTTATTTATTATTATTAATCTTAATGCAAATCTATGTGTCTCTAACTCTAAAGACAAAGAAATTTCATACAAACTTCCAACCCCTATTTTACCTCCTCAGGGGTGGAATTACCAAATATCCTTTCTTAGCTGACATCTATTAACTATCAACAAAAATTATAGCTTTATACGTACAATAGATAGATATTTTTTTCCGACTGTCTATTAGCTGTACTAACCCTATTGGTTGCCATAGCGTAACCGGGCTGTTTGGCGAGCTTCGGAAAGAAGGCCTGCCAGAAGAAATTATCTATATAGATTCATAGATGCCTGTACTAGGTTTATATGTATAAATAGCTGTGACCCGCGGTTTCACCCGCATAGTTACCGTTTCCATCGAAATACCGGGATAAAATATTGCCTAAATATAAATTGCAAATTGACCCTTTGAAGTTAGGAACACACCTACATTTCTTAGACAACAGTGAGTGATTATAATTTAATATGAACTGTATTGCATAGCAATAAAGTTCAAATTGACTCTACATTCTATTTAGAAAACGTTTATATGGGACAAAGAAAACGGCTGTTTTTAGGGTTTTCCCGGCAATTATTCGAATTTTTCACACATTTTAAACCTTCCCTAGACCTCCACGAACATTTCAAGACCAAGATAAGACAAATTCGTTCAGCCGTTCTCGAGTTTTAGCGAGACCAACGAACAGCATTTGTTTTTTAGATATATATAGATTATATTTTTGAGTGGTGATAGCCTAGTGGTTAGGGCGTCAGCCTCCTAATCAGAGGTCGGCGGTTCGAATCCGGGCACGCACCTATAACTTTTCGGAGTTAAGTACGTTAAAAAAAAAAATATCACTTGCTTCAACGGTGAAGGAAAACATCGTGAGGAAACCTGCACGCCTGAGAGTTCTCCATAATGTTCTCAAAGGCGCGTGAAGTCTGCCAATCCGCATATGGCCAGCGTGGTGGACTATGGCCGAACCCTTCTCATATTGAGAGGAGACCCGTGCTCTGTTCTGATGATGATGATGATGATATTTTTGATTTGATCAGCGCATCACAGGTGTATTAAGGCGTTATACCGCAGTGTGGGTTCGCATCTGGGTTATTGGGGCACGACCCGCGCGGCGTCGCTGCGCTGTGCACATATCGATCTCAGCTCGGACCTCTCCCGGCGGATGTGGGGGGTCGGGAGGTGCCGGGGCGAGGGGGGAGAACGGGGGAGGTCGAGGGCTCCGCGAGGTGCGCCGGAATCTAGCGATATATATGTAGGTACACGGTTATTTAGGACGGGGTCTTCAGGGGTGTCTGAATACTCGACGTTTTAATGTACACATCAATTTGGTATTCTGTAAAATAATTATTATAACATCCGGTTGGTTTAGGTTTGCTATTCACGAATGTTGTTATCACCATCAAATCGCTGCTATGTAAATTATTGACGCCTAAAACGTGTGTTTTAAAGGATAATTTCAATAAAGATTACAATTGATTCATCTATATATATAAAAGCGATATACCACTGACTGACTGACTGATGATCTCTATCTCTACTGACTACTGACTGATATCTCAGGAACTATAAAACATACGATCCTTAAATTTGGAAGGTAGATTCCTTTTATGAAGTAGAGGTCAGCTAAGAAACGGTTTTGAGAAAATCTACCCCTAAGGGGTAGAAATGGGGGTTGGAAGTTTGTATGAAAGTCCTATATTTTTGAAGTTAGAGACATGAAAATTGGCAACTACGTTTTTTATTATAAATGATAAAGATCTGTATAATCATTGTTACGAAAATCTATCCCAAGGGGGGTGAAATGGGGGTAGGAAGTTTCCATGAGGATTCTATGTTTTCGAAGTTAGGGACATGAAAATGGGCATTCAGGTAATTTGTTTTAAATAATAAAAACCTCTATACGCAATATTACAAAAATCCACCCCTAAGGGGTAGAAATGGGGGTTGGAAGTTTGTATGAATGTCCTATATTTTTGAAGTTAGAGACATGAAAGTTGGGAACTAAGTTGTTAATTATAAATAATAAAGATATGTTTACTCAATGTTACGAAAATCTAACATTGAGTTGAAGCAAGTGATATATTAATTGCTTAAAAACACACATAACTCCGAAAGTTAGAGGTGCGTGCCCGGATTCGAACCGCCGACCTCTGATTAAAAGGCTGACGCCCTAACCACTAGGCTATCACCGCTGCAAACCGAACATATTATACATTATTTTATTACGTAAGGTGATGGTGATAGCTACATTCGTTATCATAAAACTAAACTAAAGGTTTCCCAGGTCTAAAAAGAAGCCCATTTAACAAACCTAGCATAGTTTTTTTGTAGTAGTTTGATCAATAATTAATCATAATAGGCTACGAAGTTACTTAAAACTAAAGCTATGAAGGTTCCAAACGCGCCTAGGTCTAAGAAGAATTCCGCGTCAAACTTAGCTAGGTTTTTTGTTGTTATCTCATCTCTCATAATCAATATCTAATAAATTATAATTAGCTATGAAGTTAGAGCAATGCACACCCAAGCTTTTTTATCGTTTATATAATCCTTGATATCGAAATAGGATTTTCTATAGGTAAGCTTACGTGTCACATAGTCAATCATCATCATCATCATGATCAACCCATTACCGGCTCACTACAGAGCACGGGTCTCCTCTCAATATGAGAAGGGTTTGGCCATAGTCCACCACGCTGGCCGTGTGCGGATTGGCCGACTTCACACACCTTGAGAACATTATGGAGAACAATAAATTATAATTATCTATGAAGTTAGAGCAATGCACACCCAAGCTTTTTTATCGTTTATATAATCCTTGATATCGTAATAGGATTTTTCTATAAGCTTACTTTGCATAAACACTTTGCAGTTATTGAGAGACATAGGTACCTACCACGTTTCAGAAACTACGTAGGTATTTACGCGAAAAACAATTCGTCGTATCAAATTTTTTTGACTAAGTTTTCGATATTCTAGACACGCTTTCGAGATAATTCATTGGTTTTATTTCAAACAAAGGTTTGGAACAACGCTGCCAGTATCTTCGGAACCTTGCCTAAAGGGACTCCTTTTAATAATATATTTTAGTTATGATATTAAATATTTATTTAGTTTTTAAGATTTTTAGTGTTAGGTTAATCTAAGTCTTATTTTAAGTTATATATTATGTATTCGAGTAAATAAACGTCAAATATAAAGAAAAAACAGAGGTTTTGGTTAATTTTTAATTTCTTGACGGAACTCCGTAACAATTTCCCACGTTGATGATTAAAGCATATAAATATTATATAGATTGTATATTTCAGCATATCACAGGAACATTACGACAAAATAACTAGGACATCCGCTGAAAATATAGAAAACTTGCTATGTTCCGCGGTTTCACCCGCGTAGTTCACGTTTCCGTGGAAATACCGGGATTAAATATTGCCTAAATATCTATAGCCGTCCTCAATAAATGGACTATCGAACATCGAGTTTGTTTGAGTTGAAAGAGTTTTTCATATCGTAACCGGATCCGGACATCGGATCGAATTAAATAAAACAATTGAAATTAACTGATTTAGACATGATTGAATATGAAATTTTTGCAGCGGTAATAAATTGCAGATTGACTCTTTGAAGTTAGGAACACACCTACATTTCTTAGACAACAGTGAGTGATTATAATTTAATATGAACTATATATAGTAGCAATAAAGTATACTACTATATATAGTATAGCAATAAAGTTCAAATTGATTCTACATTTTATTTAGAAAACTTTTATATGGGAAAAAGAAAAGGGCTGTTTTTAGGGTTTTCCTGGCAATTATTCGGATTTTTAAACCTTCCCTAGACCTCCACGAACATTTTAAGACCAAGATAAAATAAATCCGTTCAGCCGTTCTCGAGTTTTAGCGAGACTAACGAACAGCAATTGATTTTTATATATATAGATAAAGCAAGGCGTTATACCCAATTGCTTATCGCCATATTTTTTAAATGCAAACCATAACTTATATATCGATAGATGCTTTGGCAGACGACATAGTCTTGTCTATTACCTTATTACCAGAAAGACTTACAAAAAATGTCTCTCAAACTAAATACTCTATCAATCAATCAATCAATCAATCATAATCTTTATTGAAATAATCCTTCAAAGGGCACTTTTGACGCGTCAATAACTTACATAGTAGTGATTTTATGGTTTAGTTAGTTAGTTTATATATTTAGTTTATATAAAACGTAAGCTTGTATAAAAATCCTACTATAGTGTAAAGGATTACGTAAATGATAAACAAGCATGGGTGTAAAATATTGCTCTAATAAGATAGTTAATATAATTTTAAGTGGCATGAGAGATGGTGATAAGAAATGAAAATTTACCTGGCTAAGTTTGTTGTGGGCTTCTTTAAGACCGGGGCGCGTTTGGAACCCTCATAGCTTTACTTTTAAGTTTACGAATATAGTTATCACCATCAAATCACTACTATGTAAATTATTGACGCGACACTCCTTTTAAAGGACTATTTGAATAAAGATTATTTGAATTTTAATTTGTATGTAAATTAATATATATCTGTAATAGGTAGATAGATGTCTGTAATAGGTTTATGTGAATAAAGCTATTTTTGATTTGATTTATCTTATATCCCTTTACGTTCGGTAGTGGCTTATTTTTTTAATTTTTTTTGATCCCTCGACAAAAAATACCAGGTATTTTTTGTCGCCTATGGCCGTTACAAGTTGCTGTCAACAGCTGGACCGATTTTGATCGAATTTTCTCCGTTTGAAAACCGACGCGATCGAGATGGTGCAGAAGATGAAATTAATTCAGTTCATCAGCTATATTCTTCATTAAAAAAGGCAATATTTCAAAGGACTTGAATTTTGATTTTGAATTTGAATTTTGAATTTGAATTTGATTTTGAATTCGAATTTTGAATTTGAATTTGAATTTTGAATTTTGAATTTTGAATTTTGAATTTGAATTTTGAATTAGAATTTTGAATTTGAATTTTGATTTTGAATTTTGATTTTGAATTTGAATTTTGAATTTTGAATTTGAATTTTGATTTTGAATTTTGAATTTAAATTGGTAACTGCTTGGTTCCAGATGGACATATATGTTCAGACGGCGAGTCCGATCGTGGAGCAAGTGCTGCGAGGTTACAACGGCACGATCTTCGCGTACGGACAGACGGGCACGGGAAAAACGTACACGATGGCCGGAAGCAATTCGGCGCCAGAACTGCGGGGCATCATACCCAACTCCTTCGCCCACATCTTCAGCCACATCGCAGACGCCAAGGATGATGAGAAGTGAGATTTTTTTACCTCTAGGCGTTTGCGGGGTCAGGCACCTGAACACTTTATTTTTGTCGGACTGTCTATTAGCTGTACTAACCCTATTGGTGCCACAGCGTAACCGGGCTTCGGAAAGAAGCTCTGCCAGAAGAAATTTTGAGCCTTAAGGCTCGAAGAAGCTAATAGAACGACTGCCTAAGCGCGCCTCCTTTGAGGCCGAACCTCGGCTTAGGCGACGTTTGGGATAACGGGGGGGTCGGACGGTGAGTGGTCCGTACGTCTCCGAGGCCGTGGATGGAGCCCACGTCCGGATGACGTAAGATAGCGGGGCCCTCGTCTTCGCCGTGAAGACGGTGTGTAGCGTATGATTGTGTGGTAGGTGGTACGAGTGTGTTGTCAGTGGTCATCTGAGCACTGTATCTGTAGAGATCTTGGCAATGTATCCCTTAAGATACGTGTAAATTTTTTTACTACCCTCATGATTAGTTTTTCGAGACACCTTGGGTTCAGTTTTATGTTTCTATGACAAGTTTGACGGCAATCTCAACTGGTGGTAAGTGATGATGCAGTCTAGGATGGTAGCGGGCTAACCTTTTAGGGGTATGATAAGCCCATACTCCTAATTGGTTTGTATGCGACATCGTGCCGGAACGCTAAATCGCTTGACACATCTTTGTCGGTAAATTGGTAACTAGCCACGGCCGAAGGGTCCCACCAGACTTGAGCCGGGAATCGAACCCAGGACTTGTAACTTTGCAACGCTGCTAAGAGGCTTCGGCCGTGGCTAGTTACCACCCTTAAGGGCTTACTTGTAGTAGATAAAAAAACAATTATAGGAGCGTGGGTTCACCATACCCCTAACAAGTTATCCCGCTACCATCTTAGACTGCATCATCACTTACCATCAGGTGAGATTGCCGTCAAGGGCTTACTTGTAGTAGATAAAAAAAACAATTATAGGAGCGTGGGTTTACCATACCCCTAACAAGTTAGCCCGCTACCATCTTAGACCGCATCATCACTTACCATCAGGTGACATCGCCGTCAAGGGCTTACTTGTAGTCGATAAAAAAACAATCATAGGAGCGTGAGTTAACCATACCCCTAACAAGTTAGCCCGCTACCATCCTAGACTGCATCATCACTTACCATCAGGTGAGATTGCCGTCAAGTGCAAAAAATGTTGTGTTAGCTTAAAAAAACTTCAATGTTTCACATCCCCTGTTACAGGTTTCTGGTATGCGTGACATACCTGGAGATCTACAACGAGGAGGTCCGCGACCTGCTGGGCAACAATCCTCATCAGAGCCTGGAGGTGAAGGAGCGCCCCGACATTGGAGTCTTCGTAAAGGATCTCACTGGTACCCATTCATTACACTCAAACACACCACAACTTAAAACCTCGTCCAATAAAATTTCACTCAATCAATCAAATTCCGACGAAATCAAAGTCCGACGAACTTTGGGCAAAGGCCGCTACACATTGGGTGTCACAAAAAACCAAAAGACGTCGAGGCTGACCGAGGCGTCGTTGGCGTGGCTTGGCCCCTAATATCCCTACATAGAGACAAATGGAAGGAAGAAAGGGAGGCCTTTGCCCAACATTGGGACAGTACGGGCTGATAATAATATATATAATAATCATATATAATTTGCATAGACACAACCAAGCAGCCAAAATCCTTCACCAAGAGCTTGCTCTGAAGTACGGTCTCCTGGATGAGAGGTTGCCCTATTATAGGTACACACCGGTGCCGGTACTTGAGCGCGGCGGAGTCCGGATCTATTGGGACCGGTCCATCATCACGGACAGGACTATTCTCGCGAATAAGCCTGACATCGTCGAGGGTGTTTTTGGTGGACATCACCATTCCATATGACGAAAACCTCGTGAGAGCTGAGACGGAGAAAAAACGCAAGTATCTCGATCTGGCTCACGAGGTTTCCGACATGTGGCATGTGCAGTCTGCTGAAACCATCCCAATCGTCATATCTGCGAATGGGTTGATCCCAGTCAGCCTCGCTCACCATCTGAGACGACTGGGGTTCCGTGGCAGTTCGCTCGCAGCCAGGATGCAAAAAGCGGTCTTGCTGGACTCGGCTAGAATAGTCCGGCGGTTTCTCAACCTGTCGCCCTGACCCCCGGCCGTTTGGTCTCCCCTGCCGGGGTGTAATCCTCCGCCCGGTGCAAATATGTATCTATATGTAATGTACATGTAGGTTTATTTATTTTAATCTATTTAAGTTTATTATATCTCTTTTGGTTTTTTATATATATTTATTTTGCACACGGGCGTGAGAGCTAATATATACTGATAATAATCAAATTCAAATAATTTTCATTAAAAATAGTCCTTTACAAGGCACTTTTGACGCGTCAATAATTTACATAGTAGTGAATCATTTCGAATCCGTTCGGTATTTATTTTCGTATTAAAAATTTCGTATTAAAATAAAACAACCTTTATTTAAGTTTAATTATTTAATCGTCGTTCTCGGCTCACTACAGAGCACGGGTCTCCTCTCAATATGAGAAGGGTTCGGCCATAGTCCACCACGCTGGCCGTGTGCGGATTGGCAGACTTCACACGCCTTTGAGAACATTACGGAGAACTCTCAGGCGTGCAGGTTTCCTCACGATGTTTTCCTTCACCGTTGAAACAAGTGATATTTTATTTTTTTTAAAACGCACATAACTTCATAAAGTTAGAGGTGCGTGCCCGGATTCGAACTGCCGACCTCTAATTAGGAGGCTGACGCCCTAACCGCTAGGCTATCACCGCTGTTCATCTCAATAATTAATAATTAACAATAATCTCATTATCAATATTGAATATTGTTATTGATTGTAAGTTTTATTAGTAGTCAAAAGATGGCGCCTTTAATTAGTTTATTTAGAGAAAAATGTAGAACTTTTTGTCATAGACGTCTCATAGATGGCGTTATGTTCTAACTCGAAATGAAGCAAGTGATATTTTAATTTTTTTTTTAACGGACATAACTCTGAAAACTTAGAGGTGCGTGCCCGGATTCAAACCGCCGACCACCGATTAGGAGGCTGACACCCTAACCACTAGGCTATCACCGCTTCAAGCAAGCTAGAATTAAGAGGAGATAAATAAATCTTTACGTTCCCAGGCTACGTAGTCCATAATGCTGATGAGCTTGAGAAGATAATGGCGGTGGGCAACAAGAACAGGCACATTGGTGCGACCGCGATGAACATAGAGAGCTCTCGCTCGCACGCCATATTCTCCATCACGGTGGAGAACAGCAAGCGCGGCGCCGACGGGAAGATGCACGTCAAAATGGGGAAACTGCACCTTGTTGACTTGGCGGTAAGCTTGAATTCCGTTTGACAGAGTTTGCTCAGTAAAAACACAGAGTGACGACCTCCTGGCGCATTATAAAGTTGGAGGTCCTGGGTTCGATTCCCAGCTCGAGTCTGATCTGGTGGCAGGCTTCGGCCGTGGCTAGTTACCACCCTACCGACGACATAACATAAATATTGTTTATGTTCAAAAATTTTGGCTTTACAATAAGCTCAGGGAAATTTCAGTCGAATTATAGTGAAAAACATTCACAATAAAGACGATAATTGTTCAGTTATCGAGCGGGATGACAAATTATTAAATTACTAAAATGACTATTAAAAACTAGGGGTTGGCGATAGAAGGTTGGTAATTTAGGGTTGTATGTATTTTTACTTGCTACATAATACAAAAAAAAAAAATATCTCTTAGGGGTTTGAAAAATAGATGGTAGCCGATTCTCAGACTTACTGAATGTGAGTATGGGAGGAGTATGGGAACAAACATTGTGAAACGAGAATTTTATATATAAATAAATAAATAAATTCTTTATTTCACAAAAACAAGCATCAAAATAAGTACATAAACAACTTGTAAAGTAACTTATAAACGCACTTTAATTGTGAGTATGGTTAGTATGGTGAATATGTGGTATGTATGTATGTATGTACTTGCGCAATATAATCTACTGCCCCTGATTTAGGTATATACCTGTATTTCAGGCGGCAGTACTCTCCTAAGATTATCGAAACACTGATTGAGTGTGTGTGTTTGTCTCTCTCTCTCTCTCTCTCTCTCTCTCTGTGTTTGTGTGTGTATGTGTCTGTGTGTGGGTGTGTGTGTGTGTCTCTTTCTCTCTGTGTGTGTGTGTATGTGTGCCCCCTCTCTCTCTTTCTCTCTCTGTGTGTGTGTGTGTGTGTGTGTGTTATATCTCTTTTGGCACTTCGCATATCTATTTATTTTGCACACGGGCGTGAAAGATAGAATATAATGAAAATAGAATATAAATAAATAATAAATAAATTAAAAAAAAACACTAATTCGTTCTGCCCAGGGCTCCGAGCGTCAGAGCAAGACTCAAGCAACGGGCACAAGACTGAAGGAAGCGACTAAGATCAACCAATCGCTGTCCGTTCTGGGCAACGTGATATCCGCCCTCGTGGACGGCAAGTCCACCCACATCCCCTACAGGAACTCCAAGCTGACCAGGTTGTTGCAAGACTCGCTCGGCGGCAACTCCAAAACTGTTATGGTGAGTGAATATGCTGTGATATTTGCGTTTTAAATTGGAGGTCCTGGGTTCGATTCCCGGCTCGATTTTGATGGGAGGTTTCGACCGTGGCTAGTCACTACCCTACCGACAAAATCGTGTCGCCAAGCGATTTAGCGTTCCGGCACGATGTCGCGTAGGAACCAATTAGGAGTGTGGGTTTACCATGCCCCTGACAGGTTAGCCCGCTACCATCTTAGACTGCATCATCACTTACCACCAGATGACATTGCTGATGGAAAAAACAAAAATAAACTTTCCATAAACAAGAGATAAGTTTCGACAATCTCGCAGCTCGTTACCACCTGTTGTATGGTAGCGAGCTGCGGCCGAAGCCTCCAACAAAACCACTGTTGAGCCAGGAATCGAACTCAAGTTAAGTTTCGAATGGACAGTTGCGAGTAATCATATTAGTTACTACTGCGTCACCGGGGGTTTTTAGTGAGCATGAAGCCTGAGAGAGGAGCACTTGGGCTCGACGACTTCTGGGGAACCTCCCCTAATGGCGTCTCCTGTGAGATTCGGACCTCGATTTAGGGTGATGTTGGGACTTGTTGGGTATATTGGACTGGTGTCCGAGCCCCCGTGACCGTGGATAAAATCCACCTCCGGATGACGTCAGATAACGGGGCATGCAGATTTCCGCACGATGTTTTCCTTCACCGTTGAAGCGAGTGATATTTTAATTGCTTAAAAACGCACATAACTCTGAAAAGTTAGAGGTGCGTGTCCGGGTTAATATTGTAATAGAGGTATTCGTGACACGCAGATAGCGACGGTGGGGCCGGCGGACTCCAACTACGTGGAGACGATCAGCACCCTCCGGTACGCGAACAGGGCCAAGAATATTGAGAACAAAACGCATATCAACAGCGAACCCGGCGACGCCCTCCTCACACGGTAAGTGACTCTTACATTCCACATCTGGGGTTCGTCCCCTGTGCCATGTACGTGAGACTGACCTTGACGCAGTGTTGACGGTTTTTTTTTTTTTTTTAAACTTTATTGCACAAAAAAAAACTCTACAAAAGGCGAACTTAATGCTAAAAGCATTCTCCACCAGTCAACCTTGGTACATTATGAGAACTAATGGTAGGCGCACGAACAAACAAAAAAAAAAGTAAATGTATATATATAAAAGTAATAGATACCATAATATAATAATAAATAAATACCAACAGATACTTAAAAATATATGTCGAGTAAAGGCCGTCCGAGTTGTTTTTTGTAAGGGTGACGTCACGATTTTGTTTACTTTCGCTCATAGTAATTAAAACCACAACTTGCCGGTTTACACTTTTATTGCGATAATAACTTAGAGGTCCGAACAGTACGACGTCTCGAGCGAGAGAATTCGCGAAAGGCATCGACCGCCCGTATTTATAGCACAAAGCATGCTTGTATAGATACATCAACTCAGTTGTGCGCGCGGCCCTATGTGTGGGTAAACCTTGTACATATACAGTGACTTTGTGTGCGTGACAAGAGGTACAGTCGGGTACAAATACAAATACAGTTATTTACGGGTTATATACGGGTTTTTTTTTAAAAAAACAGTTATTTGGTAATTTAATGTTTATTTATTGAACATTATTCTGAATCGCTACTTGAAAAATCAAATGATGAATTTTCGGATTCGCTGCTCTCATCAAGGTTAATTATGAATTCTGACTCCATGTCAAAATGTCTATAGTATTCTTCTTCTTTCTTTTGTACATGTCGACAAGTATTACCCCACATCCCTTCATCAATTTGACTTAAACATTCATTTATGAGTTTCATTATTTCCGTCACATTTTGGTCGACATTACGCGAAGCAATATAATTTTTTAAAATTCCCCACACATTTTCTATGGGGTTTAGTTCAGGATGATATGGTGGCAATCGAAGAACTTTTATGCCATATCGCTGAAGTATGTCATCAATCTTGTAACAGATATAGTTTTCTTTATTTTTTTTAATCAAATCATACAGTTCAATTTTTTTCATATCTTGATTAAAAGCTATATTTTTTTCTGTCAGCCATCTCTGCATTTCTATTTTTTTGGAATTCGAATTTGGGGCTCTGTCATTTTGAACGTTATGGTATGAGGCATTATCAAGCACAACCACAGAGTTAGGTGGAAGATTCGGTACTAGACGTTCTTTTAGCCACTTTTCATAGTTTTCCGCGTTCATGTTAGAATGGTAATCACCAGAAACACTATTTGCTTTGTATGTCAATAGTGCGTTAGGTACGAAACCTTGTTCTGAACCAGCATGCACAATGATAATTCTTTGTCCTTTCGACAGGTTTCTCTTTAAAGGTGGTCCATCTTTATTACCCCATCCTTTGTTTTGAACATGATTAGTTAAGATATAGCTCTCATCTGTATATACGATACACCGATTTTCTTGACGGTATCTGAGTAAATTTTTTAGGTAGGAAAATCGTAGTTTTTGGATGTCATGCCGCTCTATAATAACACGTCTGTTATCCACAGTTTTTCGCCATTTGTATCCCAACTTTAACAAAGCTGTACGCAGAGTCGAAATACTTCCATCATAGTTAAGTTTATCTTGAAATATTCTTTTCAACTTTAGCAAGGTAGGTAACTCACGATGTTCTAAATGGTAATTTTGAATAGTGGAACGTATAACATCAACGTTAAAGTTGTCTAATTCTAACTTCTTTAAACGTTTTTTACGGTCTTTATGCGGAGATTTAAACTTAGAGTCAGATTCTTTTCCTTCAGCCAATATATTAGTAACTGTTCTCTCTGATACCCCCACTGCCATTGCTGTTCTTTTCCGTACGCTATTTAAATGTTCACTTAGTTTCGATATTAAAATTGGACTTGCACTGCAAACTGGATCACTTACTAGTTCCAATATATCTCTCGCATCTATTTTCAGAAATTCGTATACCTTAGCAATGGTTTCTCGAGTCTAAAACAATAATACGTAAACGTCAACAAGGATATATTTTTTCGTATATAGAATCATAATAAATACCTATTCATTACATCTAAATTTAAAAATAAAAAATATTTACCTGACTCCTTAAACATTTTTTCCGTGAAGAACTAGACATTTTCGTAAACGACTGTACCCGTAAGAAAAAGCGATAGGAACACGTCTTGCTCGAACGACGACTGCCGCGTCACTGCCACACGAATGAAAGTTGTATATTTACAAGCGCACGCACACATAGGGCCGCGCGCACAACTGAGTTGAAGTATCTGTACGAAATTGATTGTTACTGTCTAAATTGTGTTAGCTAAATCATCAATAATTAAAATGTGGGTAATTATTGAATTCTTGAGGTTTTTGGCCCCGCTGAATAAAGTTAATAACTTCTTCGCGCCGAGATATATAAATATAAAAAAAAAAACAAAGAAAAAAAGAAATGCAATACGAGAATTACAGAAAATTACATTTTGTGTACAAGCACCAAATAAAAAGGATAGTTAATAGGTTGTGGTGTTTCTGAAGGTCCAGAACTAGAAGCGAATATAAAGAGTATGTATCCACTAGATTTTGATGAAACACATACAATATCAATCAATCAATCAATCATAATTTTGAATTATAATGTTGGAGGTCCTGGGTTCGATTCCCGGCTCGAGCCTGGTCTGGTGGCTTCGGCCGTGGCTAGTTACCACCCTACCGACAAAGACGTATCGCCAAGCGATTTAGCGTTCCTTCACGATGACGCACAGAAACCAATTAGGAACTTGTGTTTACCATACTCCTAACAGATTAGCCCGCTACCATCCTAGATAGCATCATCACTTACCACCAGGTGAGATAGCCGTCAAGGGCTAACTTGTAGTGTATAAAATACTAAATTAAAAAATCTTTATTCTAATTATCTTTTAAAAGGCACTTTTGACGCGTCAATAATTTACATAGTAGTGATTTGATGGTGATAACTACATTCGTAAACTTAAA
This sequence comes from Lasiommata megera, assembly GCA_928268935.1. NCBI lineage: Eukaryota > Metazoa > Arthropoda > Insecta > Lepidoptera > Nymphalidae > Lasiommata > Lasiommata megera. Next base: position 3,687,745 of record OV743333.1, read on the forward strand.
ACTAAAGCTATGAGGGTTCCAAACGCGCCCCGCTCTAAGAAGAAGCCCACAGCAAACTTAGCCGGGTTTATTTTTGTTATCAACATCTCGCATAGTCAATAATAAATTATAATTAGCTAAGAAATTATTTATTATATTTTATTTAATAGGTTCACTAGTGATTTTTACATTTGCTTACAACTATAGTTAAATAATAATTTAACATGCTTATTGTATGTAAAATCGTCTCGAAGTAAACACAACGTGCAGTTTACGTTATATTGCAATATAGCGATAGTTAGAAACAAAATGAAGTAAGTTAATATTGTACATAATTTCTAACATTATATGAGAGAAGTGTTTACTTTATAAAATATAGGCATTTAACAAAATACATCGTATTTCAAATCAATCTTGTTCTTGAAAGGTAGATTTTCAGGTAAATTTTACCTTTTTGTCATCACCATCTCACTTGTCACTTAAAATTATTTTAGATCCCATCTTATTAGAGCAAAGCAAAATCAACTAATACCCATCTTTTTTATGCGAACAGGTTCCAACAGGAGATCGACCAACTCAAGAAACAGCTAGAAGAGAACATAAACGGTATGTATCCAACAGATTGTGATGAAACTTGTACAATATCATGCACTAAACTCCAGTGGCAGTTTTTTTTTTTTTAAATAATTTATTGTTCAAAAATATTTAAAACACATTTTAATTGTAAAGTTAACCATCTTCCAGAAACTTTACGTTTACGGGGAGGACGGCGAGTTCACCTTAAGAATATGCTAAACTTATGCACTATAAATAATTGACTAAAAGAACTTAAAACTAATAATACTTAATAATTAAATATGACATAAAAAATGGTTTTTGCATTTTTTTTTATAAATATATGCTTCCCAACCTCAGGAAATTGTAAAGATTAAATTCATCTCGATGTCGATCAATTAAACTCTTGATATTGCAAACAGAAATCGAAGAAGAAGGGGAAGAGGAAATATCCGAGGAGGAGTTGACAGATGACACCCTCACCGACCCCGAGCTCGACGTCCTCGACCCCGAGGAGAAGAAGATGCGCCGCAAGATCAGGCGAGAGGAGAAGGTGAGAATGAACGATGGGATTAAAAACTTATTGAAATTTCGATTTCACACAAATCGAAGTCAAATCTAACGTTATCGAATAATAAATCGTACTATGAGGATTACCACAAATTTAACGGCATCTCACCTGATGGTAAGTGATGATGCAGTCTAAGATGGTAGCGGGCTAACCTGCTAGTGGTATGGTAAACACGTTTCGACACATCGTGCCGGAACGCTAAATCGTGTAATGACACGTTTTTGTCGGTAGGGTGGTGACTAGCCACGGTCGAAGAAGCATCAGACTTAACCAGACTTGAGCCGGGAATCGAACCCAGGACATCCAACTTTATAATGCGACAGCGCTGAATATCTAATTTCATGTAGTCTAGTAGCGACCAACACAAATTAATGTTTACTTCTTATGTTAAGATTGGGATAATCGCATTTATTATTAAATTTTATTATATTCCTCCTATGCACATGGATAATGAAATATATATTGTATATGAACGCTTAAAATATATTATAAAGAAGCTGTGATAGCCTAGTGGTTAGGGCGTCCGCCTCCTAATCAGAAGTAGGTTCGAACCTCTAACTTTTCGGAGTTATAAGCGTTTTTTACTTAATTGCTAATTAAAATATCACTCGCTTCAACGGTGAAGGAAAACATCGTGAGGAAACCTGCACGTCTGAGAGTTCTCCGTAATGTTCTCAAAGGCGTGTGAAGTCTGCCAATCCGCACACGGCCAGCGTGGCGGACTATGGCCGAACCCTTCTCATATTGAGAGGGAGCCCGTGCTCTGTAGTGAGCCGGTAATGGGTTGATCGTGGACAAAGATATTTTAAATTCAAGAAAGAGGCAACTTATAAGGGTTTTCTTAAGTTGACCTTGACGTATAGAACATGTCGAGATAGAAGGACCAGAATTAGTTAAGACACCAAACCAATATTTACACGAAACCCAGGCCGCACGCAATACCGCTCTTGCCAGTTTAACCTGTTTAATTCTATCTTCTTTAATATTCCAGGAAAAGATCAACCGAGAGAAGGCCTACCTAGCGCGTAAAGTTCTAGAGGAGAAGAAAGCCGAACTCCAGAGGACCAAGTAAGTCATTAGAAAGTATTCTATATACTCTTCTCGAGAAGTAATGACGATGTGGTATATATGGACAAGATGTGCACAAGGAAAAGTTTCCTCTATAGAGCTCTCTTACATTCATGTTCTCCTGGTACATTGCACAATATATAACATTTTTTTTTTATATACTAAAAGTAAGCCCTTGACGGTTATCTCACCTGATGGTAAGTGATGATGCAGTCTAAGATGGTAGCGGGCTAACCTGTTAGAGGTATGGTAAACCCACACTCCTAATTGGTTTCTACGCGTCATCGTGCCGGAACGCTAACTCGCTTGGCGACACGTGTTTGTCGGTAGGGTGGTAACTAGCCACGGCCGAAGCCTCCCACCAGACCAGCTACTCCGAATACGCCTCTCTCGCCTTTCTCTGATTATACTCTCATCTACGAGTATTTTCGAGTACATGGTTCGTGTACTCTATGCACCTCTAAGTACTGAATAGTAAATTAGAAACAAAAACATTTTAGCTAATAAAACAACTAATGCCTTCCAGAAAACAGCAAGAGGAACTCAAAGATAAACTCCAGCATTTGGAGTCCAAGGTGCTGGTCGGCGGAGAGAACCTCCTGGACAAAGCGGACAGCCAGCGAAGACTTCTGGAGCAGGCGGCGAAGGAGTTGGAACTGCGGAAACTGAACGAACTGAGGCTGCAGCAAGATCTGCAAAAGAAAGAGGTATACATTAGTAGTTAGGACGTTCGCCTTCCAAAGGTCTAGCGTTCGATCCCGGGCACGCACGAAGGAAAACATCGTGAGGAAACCTGCACTCCTGAGAGTTCTCCGTAATGTTCTCAAAGGCGTCTGAAGTCTGCCAATCCGCACATGGCCAGCGTGGTGGACTATGGCCAAACCCTTCGCATATTGAGAGGCGACCCGTGCTCTGTAGTGAGCCGGTAATGGGTTGATCATGATGATGATGTTAGAATATAAATAAATCAATATAATAACTATAATTTAACAAACCGTTTTTTTATCTTACTTAAGAAAAAATATTTTTTAAATAAAAAATATCCTGTCATTTGTTATACCTCCAAGAATATGTGTACAAAGTTTTATGACGATTGGTTGAATAAATTTTGTGTGAAAGCGTAACAGACAAACTTACATTCACATTTATAATATTACTAACTTCTGCCCGCGACTTCGTCTGCGTGGACTTCAGGATTGAGTCTAAAGATTCGCTCTTTAACAATTTTTAATCTTCTCACGAGAAATATTTGAGAGATCGATATCTATACTTTCTAAAGTACATGTCCTTTTCCATAGCATAGATGACATATAAATCAAATATCAGAGCTGTCTGCCCGCGGTTTAGCTCGTTAACAATTTTCAATTTTCCTTCGGGAACTACTTAAGGAATCGGGATAAAAGGTAGCCTATGTTCTTTTCCATGTCCAAGGCTACATGCATGTTAGATTTCATCCGAATCCGTTCAGCCGTTTTTGCGTGATTGAGTAACTAACAAACATCTCCACTTTCACATCTATCTATCTATATATATCAATTGCTGTTCGTTGGTCTCGCTAAAACTCGAGAACAGCTGTACGGATTTATCTTATCTTGGTCTTGAAATGTTCGTGGAGGTGTAGGGAAGGTTTAAAAAGTGAGAAAAATTCGAATAATTGCCGGGAAAACCCTAAAAACAGCCTTTTTCATTTTCCCATATAAACGTTTTCTAAAAAAATATAGAGTCAATTTGAACTTTACTGTTATGCAATAAAGTTCATATTACATTATAATCAGTCGCTGTTGTCTAAGAAATGTAGGTATGTTCCTAACTTTAAAGAGTCAATTTGCAATTTATTACCGCTGCACAAAGTTCAAATTCAATCATATCTATCAAAATAGTCTTCGTGTGCGCGTTGTAGGATCTAATGTCGCGTTCCGAAACTCAAAATGTGTATTTAGTCGTAATTCATTACCGCGTAGTTCGATTTCATTCATTTTTTTTTGTTAGAAAGGAGATACTTTACAGATTATCCTGTGATTATTTCAAGGTCGTCGGTTTAGTAATTAATCGCGATAACAAACACACTAACTCAACGCAGACGAAGTCGCGGGCGCCAGCTAGTTTATAACATAATATACGATATATAGTATATACCCCAATATGCTATAACTTTGGACAGTGGTATATGTCTAAACATATCTCCATTTCTGTTCAAGGCCGAAAGACTCGACCTGGAAGAACGGTACTCAAGCCTGCAAGAAGAGAACGCTGCCAAGACGCGAAAGCTCAAACGCGCGGTTCAACTCCTCAACTCCGCCAAAGCGGAACTGGCTGACCAGCAACGGGAGCAGCAGAGGGAGATGGAGGGCATCCTCGACGGCGTCAGGGCTCTGAGAAGAGAGCTGCAGCTGGCAGACTTGGTCCTGGACGCTTATATACCCAAGGAGTACCAGGTATGTCTCTCGTGTTTGCTGAGCCAAGCGAGAAGCAGAGGAAGAAATGAAAGCCGTCCTTAAAGAAATCTCACCTAATGGTAAGTGATGCTGCAGTCTAAGGTGGTAGACGGCTAACCTGTTAGGGGTAAACCTATTAGCCTAAACCAATTAGAAGCATGGGTTAGCGCGTCCTTAAAGGAAGACAGTGCTTTAAGGAGACCCATTCTTCTACGCGACTGTTCTTGTATTGTTTTATCTGCAAATGTCTTGCACTGTCTTTCTTTTTCTTGCCCTTATCCCACATTACGTGGGTTCGGCCCAACACTTCTTCTTCTTCCACTCCCTTCTATCGGCCGTCACCTCTGTACCCATACCTTTTACCCGCAAATCCTCTTTTACACAATCCATCCATCTCTTCTTTGGTCTTCCTCTACTCCTTTGCCCTTCCACGTTAATATATAAAATCCGGCTCGAAGGACCACAATTTTAACTAAGGTTCGGTACGGCTTGAGAAAGATGACTGCTGAAGATGGTTGTCCGACCGCCAACGCCCCGTACTCCGCACCGAGGGGCTGGACCGATTTTTTGGTGACGTCACTTTCTTCCCTCCGCATTATTTAAATGTCTCACATTGTACGGAAACCCTTTTTGCTTGCTTAGTAAGTTATTTACGTTGTATTAGGCGCTGATCGAGCAATACGTGCATTGGAACGAACAGCTGGGCGAGTGGCAGGTGAAGTGCGTCGCCTACACCGGAAACAACATGGCGCCGCGCACGCAGCACCAGAAGGGCGCCGTACATGTAAGTAACTAACTAACATTTGCGATTGATTAAAACCATTTTAACACTTTATTAAGTAACAAATTAATGGCACAACAAAATATCTATTAAACAGTAAACAGCCAGTATAATTTGCTATATTCCGCCGACAACCGCCGATTTGTATAATATAACACCACACAAAATCTTCCACTAGAACCTCTACGCACGTTTCGACCCGACACCGGATCATCCTCAGGAGATGTTGACTTTACAAGCGAGAAAAGTAAAGTCAAAGTAAAGTAAAGTCAAAGTATAGTAAAGTCAAAGTAAAGTAAAGTCAAAGTAAATTAAAGTCAAAGTAAAGTAAAGTCAAAGTAAAGTAAAGTCAAAGTAAAGTAAAGTCAAAGTAAAGTAAAGTCAAAGTAAAGTAAAGTCAAAGTAAAGTAAAGTCAAAGTAAAGTAAAGTCAAAGAAAAGTAAAGTCAAAGTAAAGTAAAGTCAAAGTAAAGTAAAGTCAAAGTAAAGTAAAGTCTTTACTTTTCTCGCTTGTGAAGTCAACATCTCCTGAGGATGATCCGGTGTCGGGTCGAAACGTGCGTAGAGGTTCTAGTGGAAGATTTTGTGTGGTGTATACATTATACAAATGTCCCGGTTGTCGGCGGAATATAGCAAATTATACTTGCTGTTTATTGTTTATCATGGACTTCCGCAAAGTAACGCCTGCTTTTATTCATTATTTAAAATATCTATTGATATCTTAGTAACTCATTCGTTCGGTCGCGACTTCATCTGCGTGGACTTCAGAATTGGGTCTAAAACTGCTGAAACAATTTTCAATCTTTCAACGGGAACTATTTGCGAGATCGTTAGAGAAAATACATATACTTTTTCATAATATAGAGTTGACATGCATACCAAGATAGATATATCATCATCATGATCAACCCATTACCGGCTCACTACAGAGCACGGGTCTCCTCTCAATATGAGAAGGGTTTGGTCATCGTCCACCACGCTGGCCGTGTGCGGATTGGCAGACTTAACACGCCTTTGAGAACATTACGCAGAACTCTCAGGCGTGCAGGTTTCCGCACGATGTTTTCCTTCACCGTTGAAGAAAGTGATATTTTAATTGTTTAAAAAAAATATATAGATAGATATATATACAAGATTTTTTCCTTATACAGGTGGAACCTCCGGACCTGTCGGACCGCTACCTGTCCTATTCGGCGGTGAGTGGTCGCGCAACAAGTCGCCTTGCGCGCCCTCACACCTCGTCCGTACCCAGACCGCACACCGCCCTGCGTCAGCGGCAATAGATCTGTCAATCAATCGAAATACCAGGAACGTGCAGCTTGTGTCTGAAAAAAAAAGCTTTATAATTTACACGCCACTTTCTATACACATTTAGTTTGAAGTAAAGATCGCTTAGGCTGGTTAGTTGGTATACTCGACACTTGGTATAGGATCTTTCTAATACACCTATTTATTATTTTCTATCTTATTAAAAAAATTCGCTTAGTCATAGGTCATTGTATACTCAAAGAAGGTTGACATCATAGAGTCGGCGGGTCGTAAAAATATCCTAAAACCAAAACAACATGTCTCCAAGTGGTAATATAATATTTCAAGACATGATGTCTAATATTAATAATTTAAAAAAAATACCAGGCAAAACCCATACTTTAACAAACAAAAATGGAAATAAAAATTAAACAAAATATTGATAAATCGGGATTAGGATTCATTTGGAGAGATGGAAGAAAACATTAACAAAAATAAAATCGCGAATAAATCGTAAATATAAAAGAATAATTGAATAACTCGCATTGACTATTTTATAGGCTCAAAAATACTATAGTATTATTTTTAATAATTTAGGGCGAACTATAGAGGCATATGGTTTTTTTTTTTGCTGCGCCCGGTGATCTTACGCTTTTAATCCAAATGTCAGTGTGCAGTTGCAGGAATGACTGCTTTTTTTAGAAATATTATTTTATTTTAATTTAATACAAACTATGCTAGTCACATTCCAGTGATTTATTGTACTTTTAAGTGGTTTTCGTTTTCAGTATTATAAAAATGTATTAATAAAACCTACAAAAATATGCAATTGAAAATTATTAAATTAAAGAACGTTTTCAGTTCAACAAGTCAACGAAAAGAGATTGATAAATTTATTAAGATTGATTTATTTATTAATTTACTATCTATGTATAATTTGTTAGCTTTTTTAGTTTTTTTTTTTTTTTAGTTTCTGTACCCAAAGGAGGGCAATTGGATCCTATTACTGAGTTGTCTGTTTATTTATATTGTCTGTCTCTTTTCGTTGACCGTTGCATTGGTACCTTATTTTACGTCGCATTATTTTTTTTTAGGAAGGAAAAGATATTATGTTGCGAACTGTTGATATGTTTTGTGATTTGCGTGAATTTATTTTATGAACATAATTAATAAACTTTTTATACACTCTTAACTTTTTTTTTCTTCAAATTACTTACCTTTATTACAATATTTTTTTTTTCTTGTTTTATACCCCTAGTATATCTTAAGTAGAGTTAACAAAGGGCTACAACTTAAGTGTTTATATACTCCTAAAGCAGCCGTGACAACAAGCGCTCTGGGCCAGGGAGGTCGTCAAAACACACATGTTCATGTTTACATGTATACTCATTGAAAACCTATAACGTAATTTTTTTTTAATCCAACACAAGTTAGAACTTGACGGCAATCTCACCTGATGGTAAATGATGATGCAATCTAAGACAGTAGCAGGCTAACCTGTTAAGGGTATGGTAAACCCATACTCCTAATTGGTTTCTACGCGACATCGTGCCGGAACGCTAAATCGCTTTGCGACACGTCTTTTTCGGTAGGGTGGTAACTAGCCACGGCCGAAGCTCGACCAGACTCGAGCCAGGAATTGAACCCAGGACCTCAAACTTTATCATGTGACAGCAAGCGCGCTGCGCCAAGAAGGTCGTCAAAACACACATTTTCATTTTTACATGTATACTCATTGAAAACCTATAACTCAAAGAGTATAGTAATAAATAAAACTGCCATAGACTATATATATACAATAAGAAATTTATTACGTTCTACGCAAAGCCAAATAGATTATCATGTTTTTAGCTGGCAAAATTTCAAGTATTCACTAATCATTTTAATTTTCATTATAAAGGTACACGATGACTTTAATAGGTGCTATTCTGAAGAAAGTACAGTCCAAGGACTCTTTTAAAAACTATAAATCTCCTCCTCCAGAAATAGATGAAACTATATTCAAAAAGAAGGCGAAAAAACGAATTGATAAGGTACTCATACCATTACCACTAGCCGTAGATCGATCATTAACGCTCAAAAAATGGGACGGAAAAGTAGTGCACAAATAGCGACGCGTGCACTCCTTTCCCCCAGTGTGTGACAAGGCTAGACGAAAGTCGCCGATTTTAACACTCAAGCCGTATAATCCGAATGAATTACAAAGCACTACGCGCCGCTATAGATAATACAACGGCCAGATGTCTAGTGTATTAGACGGGTTGTAATACATCGATATACCGATATGTAGGAATGTATAGTTAGTTGGTGACAAATTCTCGCCTTGTTTTTGTATGACGCGCTCTATCTACGGCTAGTGGTAAATCAATGTACTCGTATAATAATAAAATTATCTAATCGGCCGTGGCTAATATTAGATGGTAGCGGGATAACCTGTTAGGGATATGATAAACCTATACTCCTAATTGGTTTCTACGCGACATCGTGGCGACACGTCTTTGTAGGTAGGGTGGTAACTAGCCAGGGCCGCAGCCTCGCACCAGACCACCCTTCACGACCCTGACGATCAGATGACTACTGTCAACATACTCGTACCACCTACCACACAATCATACGCTACACACCGTCTTCACGGCGAAGACGAGGTCCCCGCTATCTTACGTCATCCGGACGTGGGCTCCATCTACTGCCTCGGAAACGTACGGACCACTCACCGTCCGACCCCCCGTTATCCCAAACGTCGCCTAAGCCGAGGTTTGGCCTCAAAGGAGGCGCCCTTAGGCAGACGTTCCCTTAGTTTCTTCGAGCAATAGGTCTCAAAATTTCTTCTGGCAGAGCTTCCGAAGCTCGCCAAACAGCCCGGTTACGCTGTGGCAACCAATAGGGTTAGTACAGCTAATAGACAGTCAGAAAAAAAAGCACCAGACCACACTAGTTAACCCATGCTCAAACTGTAATGCGCACGAGTTGCACAACGGTCAAAACGATAGAAGGTGACGATTCCTCTTGACCAATTTATAGTTTGGGCACGTGAAGCCGGTCGTGGACACTTCACCTCCATGCTACGATGCGAGGAGGCTGTTCCGTGCTTTGCCAGGGTGGAGCCGAGACCTCAACAATGTGTTCAGCGAGAACGTCCGGACCGTTTGGGCGATTACCAACGCATACGTTACAGTGAGTCAAATAATATAATACAGGTTCAATCATAGGTTTATTCTAATACTAGCTGTTGCCCGCGACTTCGTCTGCGTAGAATTGCTGATTTCGTGAGATTGAGGTTTCCCGTGCGGCCAGTGCTCTGCTTCAGAAGTAGCTACAGGCAAATATCAAATTGCCGATTTTCGTGTCTCTAAAATAAAAAACATAGGACTCATACAAACTTCAAATCCTCTTCGGGGTAGATTTGGATGGAAAAACTTCTAACCTGATATTTATGCCCTAAAGAAGTATTTTCAAAATTTCAAGCTTGTAGACTTCAAATAATAAAAAAACAGCAAAAACTATCATCCCCTATTTTATTACCCTTAACAGGTAATATTTAAAAAAAAATGATGTACATGTTTCTTATTTGTTATTATTAATCTTAAAATTTTTGTGTCTCCAACTCCAAAAACAAAGGATTTTCATACAAATTTCCAAAACCTATTTTACCCTCTTAGGGGTGGAATTTCCAAATATCCTTTCTTAGCTGACATCTCTTAACTATCAACTACCTACTTGCTAAATTATAGCTTTATACGTACAATAGTTTTTGAGATCTCGTGTTTAATCAGTATGTAAGTATGTATGTAAATATGTAAGTGACCTTTCGCTTTTATATATATATATATAAGATAGATTCAGTTGTTCAATTTAATACAATTTTAAATCATTTATTTCAATTTAATTAAATTTTTCCTAAATTCTAATTCTAATTCAAATAATCTTTATTCAAATAGTCCTTAAAAAGGCACTTTTGACGCGTGAATAATTTACAAAGTAGTGATTTAATGGTGATAACTACATTCGTAAACTTAAAACTAAAGCTATGAGGGTTCGAAACGCTCTAAGAAGAATCCCACAACAAACTTAGCCGGTATTTTATTTGTAATAATAAATTATAGTACCTATGGAGATAGAGCAATTCACACCCAAGCTTTTTTATAGTTTCTATAATGCTTAGTATCGTAATATGATTTTTCTATAAGCTTTCGTTTTATAAAAACTTTTAAAGTACCCTGACCTCCAAACTAGGATGGGACGTATCTTGGGGGTCAGTCTCTTCCAATTATGCAATAAAAAATAAACTATGATGCCTTAAAGTTCGGACTCTCATGTATGAATGTAATTAATTCATACTTGAGAGTGAAAAAAAATATATATCTTAATATATATAAATCACGTGTCACGTTGTTTGTCCGCGATGGACTCCTTTACTACTTAACCGATTTTAACCTTTTTTTAAATGTGTGTTTTGTTCCAACTCACAGGATAGGATAGTTTTTATTTCGATTTATGGTCTCAATAATTCATCATCATGATCAACCCATTGCCGGCTCACTACAGAGCGCGGGTCTCCTCTCAATATGAGAAGGGTTCGGCCATAGTCCACCACGCTAGCCATGTGCGGATTGACAGACTTCACACACTTTTGAGAACATTATGGAGAACTCTCAGGCGTGCAGGTTTCCTCACGATTTTTTCCTTCACCGTTGAAAAAAGTGATATTTTAATTTTTTTTAAACGCACTTAACTTCGAAAAGCCCGGATTCGAACCGCCGACCTCTGATTAGGAGGCTGACGCCCTAACCATTAGGCTATCACCGCTGTTCATCTCAATAATTAATAATTAACAATAAACTCATTATCAATATTGATTATTGTTATTGATTGTAAGTTTTATTAGTAGTCAACAGATGGCGCCTTAAATTAGCTTATTTATAGAAAACTGTAGAACTTTTTGTCATAGACGTCTCATAGATGACGTTACGTTCTAACTCGTTTTTTTTAAACCACACGTGATACACCTTTTTTGTTGACAAATATACAGAGTATAATAAAAAAAATATTCTAGGCCTTTATGAAAAGTACAAAATTGCTTTAAAAAAAATTTTACACTTAACCATTCACTGCGTTAGTTTTTATATACATAGCGAGCAAACAAGCAGGCGGGTCTCCTGATGGTAAGTGATTACCGCCGCCCATGAACATTTGCAGCACCAGAGGAACCGCCAATGCGTTGCTGGCCCTTGAGCAATTTGTTAATCCGCCCTTTGAAGATCCCCATATTATAACCATTAGGGAACACAGAAGATGGAAGCTGGTTCCACAATTTGCAAGTGCGTGGCAGAAATGACCTGGAATAGCGGGTGGTGGAAGAGGAAAAAGTCAGATAAAATATAAGATAATATTTGTTTTGCCGCAAATGACACGATCTGTGGGTATTTTTATAATGCGTAAATACGGGTGTGCTGTGGCTAAGAATTCAGCCTCCTTTTCGGGGCCGAGTTCGATCCCCAGCCAATCTCACAACTAACTTTTATATGTTTATATGCTTTTAAAATTCAAGCAATTTTAAATTAAACATCAAATGTTTAAAACCGAAGAAAAAACATCGCGACGAAACTGAATTTCACCTCTAGAAACCGCATAATAAAAACAATGGATTACATAAATAAAAAACATAATATTACATCTTTATTTAACTATAAAACACATAATTAACTATTAATTATCATTTTCATTGGTCACGTAACGAAAATTTTCGAGATAAACCACAAAATTGACGACTTTTCTGTTAGAATCCTGCATCGCGCTATTGAAGTTTTTGAAATGTGGCGGTATATATACACACGAACTACGCTTAACCCGCGGGGGTCAGCATCGCCTCGAGGGAAGCCAGTACGCCAAACTGGTTTAAATTGGCGAACAATCAGATGAGACTCTCGAGTCTACTCCATTGATTCCGATACTGTAACAAGTATACCGTAAAAGACTTATTCACCCTTCTCGCCTGAAGGAGGCTTAGCAGTCTGTCACCTCGAGGAGTGATTTAAAGGGTTATCCCTACCTCGACCCCTTTTTTACCTTTATATAATAAAATAAACAAAGAAAAGGAATAATATAATTTATAGTTAATTTTAATTATTAAAATATTTCTTATAGTAAACGTAAAAGTGACCATAGAGGAAGTTATTTTTTTTATTTTTTTTTTATGCTATGTTGCGAAAACAAAAACCAAACTTCATAATGACACCACTGAGGCGGGAGACTTCGTACATGGCGGGCGCGGTTTTTTCACGCTTTTCTTGAATTAGTGTTTGTTGGCTAATTTTGAAAAGGACTGGTGTTGGTTGTGTCGTGGACAGTTTTGGTGGCGTTTGTGTAGTGGCTGGTTTTCTGAATAGTTAACGGGTATTGATTTGGGAAAGGATTAGCCAATGTCATACTTGACATTGGCTAATCTGTGCAAAGCCATAAAAAGAGAGAACTAATAAAATAATAAACTTGACATTGGCTAATCTGTGTAAAGCTATAAAACGAAAAAAAAAAAAAAAAAAGACACCACTGAGAAAGGCGGGAGACTTAGTATTGGGCGGGCGTTTGAGGGAGCCGCGTCCGCCGAGTGCGAAGTTTCCCGCATTTTTTCCTTAACTTCAATTCTACATTGCAATAAACTTGACATTGGCTAATCTGGCTTCGCACGAGTATAAAATATATAGCCTATGTCACGCCTATGTCATTCACTGAAAACATGATTAAAATCGATCCTGTAGTTTTGATTTATTCCTTATTGCCCGTGGCCAGCACGCGTTAGATTTTGAGTAAAACTATTCACGCTACGTCCCGCAATTTTTAAATCTGTAGTATCTTCGAAAATATTCATTTAAATCATATGCTGTAAAGGGCCTTATAGATCAATATGATGTTATTCATTTTTTAAGATTTTTAGTTTTAGGTTAATCTAAGTTTCAGTTTAAGTTTTATGTAAAATGTTTGATGTATAATAAAAATTAAAATTCAAATTTAAAAAAAAAAGATCAATATTAAATTAACAATGTATTTAGAGTACTTAATTAGATAAGGATTAATGCTATATTGGTTAATATCGCTTCGAAAATTAGCCATTATTTCTCGTAAAAAGTAAATGACAAAAATATGTTATTGTGGGATATCCATAAGAGATAGACATATACTATAGCGGAGTTTTCTGTAGATCTTTTCAATGTGTACAATACTTAGTACAGAATAAATAACAAAATATTGAAGTTGTTAAGAATTAGAATGACCTAGCTGATGCCCTCAATTTCGTAAGCGTAAAATAAGATTAAGCTTGCCAAACATTTTTTTTTTTTAATTTTCCTACTTGTCATTCCTATTCCCACCGCGTTACCCGAAATATAAATCTGTAACACTACAAACAAAATTCAACTAACTCGTCACTCTAACTTGGGGGAGAAAGGCGGGAGACTTCGTATATGGCGGGCGCGGTTTTTCCACGCTTTTCTTGAATGAATATTTGTTGCCTAATTTTTAAAAGGACTGGTGTTGGTTGGGTGGTGGACATTATAGTTTTGGTGTCGTTTGTGTAGTGGCTAGTTTTTTGAATGGTCATGACATGTATTAATTTGGGAACGTTTTGAGGGACCCGCGTCCGCCGTGCGAAGTTTCCCGCCCTTATTCTCTAACTTCGATTCACCATTGCTTTAAACTTGACATTGGCTAATCTGTGTAAAGCCATAAAGCGAAAAAAAAGTTGAAACTAGATGGCGCTGGCTGTATGTTGGCAAAAATTATATCGCGCTAGGGAGATCGCCGGAGCCTACTATAAGACACCGCCACAAGCCAGAGAAGAATGTAGCTGAATCAAAAATTAATTTAATGACCGCGATGGGCAACCACGTCGAGTTGCTAAAAAAAGTTCAGATTCTCCAAAAATCCATCCAATAATGGGTAGCACAAGTAAGAGTAGAATAAAACCTCACTCCCTGGCTGTCACGTTCTTCAATGCATGCGGCCTTACCGATCAGATACAAGAAGTCCGCGATTTTGTACAAAACTGCGTCCCTCTTCACTGCGTCCCTCTCGATCCTCCCACGCTCACCAACATGGAAGTCTCTATTTGTCGGGTGGGTATGACCGGCCATCCGCCGATCATACTAGCATCCGTTTATCTCTAGCCAAGTAAAACGTTTTTAGAGAGCGACCTACTCGCTCTCCTCTCTTTAGGAGATAGTGTAATTTTAGCTGGCGACTTCAACGCCAAGCACACCAACTGGTCCCGCAACACCAACACGCGCGGACAGGCATTAGAGCGACTGACGAATCGTCCGGACCTCAACTTCATAGTTGTAGCGCCCGACGTGCCGACGCGCTATCCGGATAGCGACCGTCTGAACGACAGTCCGGACATATTAGACATAGCGCTCCTGAAGAATATCACCCTACAGGTGACTTCTTTGGAAGTGCTATCCGAACTACGTTCAGACCACCGACCAGTTAACTTACAATTAGGTCCCCCGGCCTCCGTGCCCCCCCCGACCCGTACAGTAGTCGACTTTAAGAAGCTCTCCGAGCAACTTAAGTCGTTAGATTCAGTTCACTTGTCCCAAATTCCCGACAACATAGAGACGTTAGAACAAGCCCAGGCAGCTTCACTGCATTTGATGAATCATGCGCGCGATGCTCTATGCGAATGCTCCCGCGAAATGCCATGCGATCACTACCGCATGGAGCTCCCGGAAGACGCGCGAGAGTTAATCACGTACAAGAATCGTATGTGTAGGACCCACGACGCGTGCCCATCGGACGACAACAGACAGGAACTGCGGAGAGCCCAGAGGTTAGTGAGGGACCGCGTTGCCGAACTCCGGGACGAGAAATGAGACAGGCGGCTTAGTGAGCTCACGCCATCGCATGTGGCTTACCACAAGCTGGCGAGGGTTCTCAAAGCCGACCCAGTCGCCGCCACCCCACCGATAGAGCGTCCGAATCTCCCGCCCGCCTTTGAAGATATCGATAAGGCCGAATGCTTGGCTGACAGCCTGGAAGCCCAATGCTCTCCGAGCACCGTCTCATTTGATAGGTCCCACGTATTGCATGTCGAAAGCGAACTTGCAACAATTCTTTCAGTTCCCGCCGACGGTGAACCTCTCGCCCCAACGACTTGCGACGAAGTTCACGCGATCATCAAAGGCTTTCACTCTAAGAAAGCCCCAGGTCCTGATGGAATATCCAACAAGACCCTAAAATTACTCCCAGGGGAAATAATCAACCTCCTGGTGATTATTTTTAATATTTTCATGGCACACTGCTTTTTCCCCGACTGGTGGAAAGAAGCGACAGTGATAGGGATCCCGAAGCCGGGTAAACCCCGCAATCTAGCGACCAGCTATCGTCCTATCAGCCTGCTCAACACCCTAGCCAAGGTGTACGAGCGGGTCATCCTAAATAGGCTAAAAGCAGTCGTAGAGGAGAAGAAACTCCTCAACGACGGCACTCTGTCTTCCTCGCGGCCCATCCAAGCAGGAGTCCCTCAGGGCTCCGCTCTCTCTCCGCTCCTCTACGCGCTGTATACCAGCGACATTCCGAGAGACACGCCGGGTGTCAAAATAGCACAGTTCGCGGACGATACCGCAGTCTTCACGACTCACTGTCAAAAGAAGATCATATCCTCACGCCTCCAAAAGGCGGTCCACAGCCTAGGCGAGTGGTTCCGCCTCTGGAGAATCGAAGTGAACCCCGAGAAGAGCGCAGCAATGCTCTTCACGGGCTTCCCTAAGCCCCGCTTCAACGTAAACCCCGCAGAGGTAACTCTCTACGGGCGTCCAATCCCTTGGCAAGATAAAGCCAAGTACCTGGGAGTAACGTTCGATAGACGAATGAGCTTTGCCGCACACATTCGCAAGGCTCGCCAAAAAGCCGCCTATGTGATGAGTCGTCTTTACCCGTTAATTTGCGCTAAAAGTAAAATGTCCCTGCGTAATAAAGTAACACTTTACAAATTATGCATTAGACCTATCATGACCTACACCAGCGTTGTCTTCGCCCACCGTCAGCCCAGCTCTTACAAGAGCCTACAGGTTATTCAAAATAAATTCATGCGCATGGCCACGGGAGCGCCGTGGTTCGTGCGTAACGTAGATTTGCATCGGGATTTAGATTTACCGACGATGCAGCAGCTTTTTAAAAAGTTCTCCAAAGCCTACTTTGAGAGAGCAGCCCGACACCCCAACCCTCTAGTGATTGAGGCCTGTAACTACACCCCCGACCCTAGCGCTCCTCTCATAAAGAGGAGACCGAAGAACGTCCTTGACGAACCTGACGACCAACTGACATT
This sequence comes from Lasiommata megera, assembly GCA_928268935.1. NCBI lineage: Eukaryota > Metazoa > Arthropoda > Insecta > Lepidoptera > Nymphalidae > Lasiommata > Lasiommata megera. Next base: position 3,704,699 of record OV743333.1, read on the forward strand.
GGACAACGCTTCCCAAGTAGGTCACACACACACACACAACAGTACACAGCGTCTTCGCCGGCGAAGACGAGGTCCCCGATATCTGTCGTCATCCGGACGTGGGTTTCATCCACGCTCACGGGGGCGCTCGGACTGAGACACCAGTCCAAAAAACCCAACAAGTCCCAACGTCACCCTAAGTCGAGGTCCGAGTCTCACAGGAGACGCCCTTAGTGGGACGTTCCCTCAGAAGTCGTCGAGCCCAGGTGCTCTTCTCTCAGGCTGAGCTTCATGCTCGCCAAAAACCCCCGGTGACGCAGTAATGACCACTATGGTTATCTGCAAATGTCAATTCGAAAAACTAAAGTGAAAGATGGTTACAATAATGGGTAGTACAATTAAGAGTAGATTATAACCATACTCCCTGGCTAGTGGCTGTCACGTTCTTCAACGCATGCGGCCTTACCGATCAGATACAAGAAGTCCGCGATTTTGTAAGTGCACATCAAACAGATATTTTACTACTTGATGAGAACTAGAATGACCTAGCTCAATTTCGTTCGCGTAAATTAAGATTAAGTTTGCCAAACATATTTTTTATATTTTCCTACTTTTCTTACTTCCCACCCCATTACCCGAAATATAAATCTATTTTTGAGAAAGTTTGCTAAGTCATGATTTCCAAATATTAATTTCATTTTATTTTAATAAAAAAAAAAGTATATATATAAGCACTATATTTAATCTAATTAATTCCAGTATTGGTTTAAAAAATAAAGTTTTTATTGTTTGTCTGTTGGCGTTTTCCATCCAGTTTCATTCCAGTGAGTAAGAAATCATAAATCTAAAACATTATTCAAATAATCCTAGAAAGGGCACCTTTGACGCGTCAATATCTTATATAGTAGTGAGTCGATGGTGATAACTACATTCGTGAACTTAAAACTAAAGCTATGAGGGTTCCAAACGCGCCCCGGTCTAAGAAGAAACCTACAAGGATACTGATCTAAGAAGAAACCTACCACAATCACTGTATTTCTGTCTCAATTCACTGATTCTTTAACCATATATATATAACCTACAGATTTTTGAGAGCAATCTTAAATAAACTCTTTATTGAATTCTTTTTATTTCAGCTCCGGCTCACTACAGAGCGCGGGTCTCCTCCCAATATGAGAAGGGCTCGGCTATAGTCCACCAGGCCATGTGCGGATTGGCAGACTTCACACGCCTTTGAGAACATTACGGAGAACTCTCAGGCGTGCAGGTTTCCCCACGATGTTTTCCTTCACCGTTGAAGCAAGTAATAATAATATAATAATATATTCATTTATTTCGACTAAATACAACATTTCTTAAACTACCCTGACCCTCAAACTAGGATAGCCCGTATCTTGGTGGTCAGTCTCTTCCAGATGTGCAATAAAAAATAAACTATTGTGCCTTAAAGTATATAAAGTAATTATAACATTTAAACATATAAGTGATATTTTAATTGCTTAAAAACGCACATAACTCCGTAAACTTAGAGAACCCCCGACCTCTGATTAGGAGGCGGATCTATCTATCACAGCTTCTGTATTTACATATAGTATACTTATAGGTACAATAGAAAAGAAAGGAAAATTTACCCAGCTAAAAAACATTGTTCTGTCCCCATACAAGTTTCGCCTAAAAACCAAAAGTCATAAAATATTGATTACCTAATGGGTTCAAAAAAAACCTATTTAAATCCTTGAATGCAGATTGAAACAACGTCCACTTCTGAGAATTTAGTTATTATCAAAAATGTTTTCGATTTTGAGGTTATTTTTTATTTTATTTATTTAATTTTTAATTTAATTAGAACGGACAATATCCAATAACACTAATTAAATGATTACACGTAATAACATTATAACAAAAACAAAGTCGAAACAAAACAAATATACACTAAAAACAAAAAAACAGACGAAAACAAATATTTAAGATCTATGACAGAGTCATAGTGGTATTATTTATAGTTTTCGGAAAACTGCAAGCATTAGCTTACGATTTTATTCCATTGGCCTGCAAATATGTTATATTTTACCTCGCCAGTTCCATTTCGGTTTTGGGTTTCATTACGTAGGTACATAATTATGGATATGTCTTTGAGGTTTCTGTCAATCCTCTAATTAGGATACGTTGGCCCCTTCCCATCTACATAGAACCAACAACAGAGTTGGTGGGGCTTTTGAAGCGGCGGCAAAAACCAAAGCATACAAATACAGGGGTCTAGGCTCTGAATATGATTTTGTCCCATTCGTCGAGACCCTCGGTCCGTGGGGTCATAGCGCTATAGGGCTTTTTAGGGAAATAGCAAAAAGGTTAGTCGACATCACAGGTGACCGAAGAGCTGCCAGCTACCTCGGACAACGAATTAGTCTTGCAATCCAAAGGGGGAACGCTGCCAGTATCTTCGGAACCTTGCCTAAAGGGACTCCTTTTAATAATATATTTTAGTTATTATATTGTAATAGCTGTTGCCCGCGACTTCGTCTGCGTAGAATTACTGATTTCCCGTGAGATCGAGGTTTCCCGTGCGGCCAATGCCTTGCTTCAGAAAGTAAGCTACAGGTCAAAATGCCGATTTTCGTGTCTCTAAATTAAAAAACATAGGACTTTTATACAAACTTCCAGCCCCTATTTTACCCCCTCAGGGGTGGAGTTTCCAAATATCTTTTCTTAGCTGACATCTCTTAACTAACAACTATCTACTTGCTAAATTATAGCTTTATACGTACAATCGTTTTTGAGATCTCGTGTTTAATCAGTAAGTATGTAAGTAAGTATATATATATATATATATATTTTTTTATTATTATATATATATATATATATATATATATATATATATATATATATATATATATATATATATACAATATAATATATATTTAAAGATTTTTAAGTGTTTATAATCCAGTCACATTGTTTTAGTTGTTAATTATAATTAGGAAACGTACGTCTAACCACTAAGCTACCACAGCTATTAAATAATTATTTAACGATTTTTATTCATCTTTTTATGACGCAGGGTAAAGTGGACTGTCGCTGGACGGCTATGCCGTTAAAAAGCAAACAGTATCTAGACAACAGGAGGAACAAATGTACAATTATAAACCGGCAGAATCGACACCTGTACAGACGTATTACAGAAACTGTAAGTATCTGTATCTTGTATATAAAATTATCGTGTCAGGTTTGTTCCCATACTCCTCCGAAACGGCTCGACATTTTTTATGCATATTCAGTAAGTCTGAACCCCTAAATGATGCTACCCCAAATTTTTTATTTTTTATATTTTGATAATTTTTTTTTATTTTATATTTGTATATAGTAGTTATAAACGCGCCACTTTTTGCTTACTACTTCTTCATGTAAATTGTTTATTTTTAACTAGCTGGGACTAGATTTTATCTAATGGGACGGGATGTGTGAAAGTGTGTTTGTTTGTCTTCCAATCACGAAGCTATGTATTACTAAACCGACGACCTTGAAATAATTACAGGATAAACATTAAAGTATCTCCTTTCTAACGAAAAATAATGAATAAAATCGGATAATGAATTAAAACTGAATACACATTTTGACTTTCATCCTCTCTCCAAAGGGAACCGTGCTGAATTCCGGGATGAAAGCTATCCCACATGTTGAACCGGAGTATCAGCTACTCCCATACCAAATTTCATTCAAATCCATCCAGTAGTTTCCATCGGCGTGATACGCGGCCAAGATACAGACAGACAAACAGACAAAAAAAAATTGTTCTAGGCTCAGTATTCTCAATCTTTCTTTTCGTTCTCTCATCCCTTTGTCGATTCTACATTAGCCGAAGAAACGTCGTTCCTACCTTGTGTCCCACGACACCACATCTTTTTTTCTAATATAATTTATAATTACCAGGGTCCACGCGTCACACCGACCGCGTGCCTAGAAGTAGACTGGAAACGCAATAAAAAAGATATGGTACAGAAGGCTTCCAAAAAGTTCGTGCTTTTTCCGATAACCACACCAGAAACCATGGAGGATAGCGCCTTCGCCGCTTCGCCTGGAGTGCAGCGGCCGAGGTTCCTTATCTAAAAAATATTTTGAGGTCCTGGGTCGGATTCCCTTCCTTCCGAAAAGTTAGAAGTGCGTACTCGGGATCGAACCACCGACCTCTGATTAGGAGGCGGACGTCCTAACACTAGGCTATCACAGCTTTTGTATTTATCGTATACTCGTAAGTGAAGAAAGGAAAATTTACCTAGCTAAATTTGTTGTGGGCTTCATCTTAGAGCAGGGCGCGTTTGGAACCCTCATAGCTTTAGTTTTAAGTTTACGAATGTAGCTATCACCATCAACTCGTAAAAGTGATTAGGAGGCGGACGTCCTAACCACTACGCTATCACAGCTTCTGTATTTAGATAATATAGTATATGTACTCTTAGATGAAGCGGTGATAGCCCAGTGGTTAGGGCGTCAGCCTCCTAATTAGAGGTCGGCGGTTCGAATCCTGGCACGCACCTCTAACTTTTCGGAGTTAAGTGCGTTTTTTTAAGCAATTAAAATATCACTTTCTTCAACGGTGAAGGAAAACATCGTGAGGAAACCTGCACGCCTGAGAGTTCTCCATAATGTTCTCAAAAGCGTGTGAAGTCTGCCAATCCGCACATGGCCAGCGTGGTGGACTATGGCCAAAGCCTTCTCATATTGAGAGGAGACCCGTGCTCTGTAGTGAGCCGATAATGGATTGAACATGACTCTTAGGTACAATGGTGAAGAAAGCAAAATTTACCTATCCAAATTTGTTGTGGGCTTCTTCTTAGACGGGGCGCGTTTGGAACCCTCATAGCTTTAGTTTTAAGTTTACGAATGTAGCTATCACCATCAACTCGTCAAAGTGATTAGGAGGCTGACGTCCTAATCACTAGGCTTTCACAGTGTGATAATACAATTTCCAACGTGATATACAACCTGTACATGTATACAGGGTGTATATCACGTTGGGTATGAGGAATGGAGCGCAGTTGGGCACCCTGGTGGCGGAACTGTTCACGGACGTCTGCCCCTCCACCTGTCAGCTGTTCCTCGAACTCTTGGACGGCGACGGACTGGGTTACAGCTATGTCGGCACGAGGTTTTTTAGGTTGGTATATCTCTTTTTCTTCAAGTGGAAACCTGTCCATTGAGATTTTGAAAAGTCGCTTGTATATCTATTTTATATCGTTTTATTTAGATTATATTATTTGAAATATGTAGAAACATATGTAATTACCATACTCCTAACAGGTTATCCCGCTACCATCCTAGACAGCATCATCACTTACCACCAGGTGAGATAGCCGTCAAGGGCTAACTTGTAGTGTATAAAAATAAAAAAATAAAATAGTTTATTTGTTGCTATACGAACCCTTTCTTTATTAATATAATAGATCGTTTCAAAGATAAGTCCGCCTTTAAAGACCCATTTATTTATTATTATTAACTATTTATGTCTACTCTTCTTTATTTTTCTGCATCTTTTATTTTGTATGCTAAAATGATTCATATAAATAATATCGTCGGGAGGTTGGCAGCATTCTATTGAAAATTATTGAAAGGGAAAAGTGGATTTACCCTCTCATCGAAGTTGTACGCGTACGCAGTGGCTGGGAAATTTATAGTTATTAATATAAAACGTATATTTTACCTTTATCTGTCCATAATAAATAATTGTTCACCGCAATCTCGCCTTTCTTTATATTTTAACCCAGGTTGTGCTAGGTTGCCTGGTAGAAATCGCTCTTTAGCGATAAGGCCGCCTATTGCACCCATTTTCATTTCTGTGTGTTTGTTTGCTCTTTTGTATGGTGTGCAATAAAGTATATTTTCATTTCATGAATAGAACCTCTTTATAATATCGCATTCATGTTTTCACTGTCATAAAACAAAAAAAAAATATTTTGACAGTTTGTCAACCTAAAAAGAAAATATTTATTAAATAGCCATATTTTTATTTTTGTCAATAGATTTTTAAATAAGAAGCAAAATGCTAAATAGTTATGCTAAAGCTGATTTTGTGTCTAATGTTAGTTTTTAGCAGCATATTCTTCTTCCTCATCTTGTTCTGCATATTAAGTGACCGGGATTCCAATACGCGACGGTCGGACAATGCTGGTATCCGACACTGGTTTAAATGGAGCTTATGATATATCAGTGAAAATCGTCAGCCCGGAGGGGCAGATGTTTGCCGCAAGCTTTGCAGAAGACACGCTGGTTGAGGAGGTGAAGAACCGCGCCGTGGACTTCTTCTACCCAGCGGGAGAAACGAGGTCTGGCCGCTTCAAGGTCGTGAGAGTTTGCGACTCGTCAACCTTACACGATTTCCTCACCCTCGCCCAAGAGGAGATCATGATGCACGAGGAGTTACTACTTGTTGAACGCCGCGTACCTGAAGCTGGTGCTCTTTGGGATTTAGGAGCGGTGACGGCTCCCCAACCCGCTGCAATAGTCGCGGCGACAGCATCTCTACCCAACCCTCAGAACATCACGCGTCAACCAAACTTGCAATCACTGTTATCCACCAACGAACTGTCCTACGAGTTGAGGAAGATATTGATCTCACTGATAGAAGCTGGGGCAAGATTGGCAGCGTCCGGGAGAAACTTTGAGCTGGCGTTAGCTCAGCTGTCAGCGGCTTTAGACGAACCCAGACGCGCCCAAAGGATTGTTGCGCAGGTTATAACTCCTGAAGAGTTGGCCGCAAAACTTAATAAGGAAATGGTGACGACTTCAGAGCCGGATAGATCTGGAAGTGACGAATTATACAAGCGAGCTGATTGTTTGGAGAGTTTTTTGGTCAAGTTCCGAGCTTGGAGGAGGAGAATACTAGAACCGCCTAACCCAGAAGCGATTGCTGCGCTGAGGAACTTGGGGTTTTCTTTCGAAGATGCTGATGAGGCGCTGCGTTCAACTGGGTGCAATGTACCAGCTGCAGCGTCTTGGCTGATTGGGGAACGGGGATCCAGCGTGTTTGAGCTGGTGGACGGGCTTCCAGAAGGAGTGATACTCCAGACATTGTTGAAAAATCCCCAGATTCAACGCGGGCTACTGAACACCAGGATGCTGTTAGCTTTTATAGCGATGGTGGGGCAGACTGGCAGCGCTTCTCTGTGGCTGAACTCACCCCATGGAAGTCCTCTCCTCTCGCAGATATCGAGGACGTATCACTCGGAGAAGTACTGCTTGGCGGTGAACCAGTTTTCCGAAAGGAAGGAGAATGGCACGGCACCCTCGACATCGAGACAGAGGAGTTAAATATGGTTTTTTAAATGTGCTTTTATTTTGTGTTTTTGGATTCATGATTTTCTATTGTTTGTTTCGATATTTTAATAAATCGCTGAGAAATAGTATTGTTACAGTAATGTTGTTTTTCGCTTGTTCCTTTTTTTTTTTTTTTATTTTTTTTTTATTTGGCAATCTTAACAAATTACAATTCTTATAATTAAATCTTAACTTAGTTACATATTCTATATCTAATTGTAATTCTAACAGACTGCACAGCATGACAAAAGCTTAATACAACCAATTACAGAAAAACAAATCCAAAGTTAGGTGTAATACCTTTTTTTTTTTTTTTTTTTTTTTTTTTTTTTTTTTTTTTTTTTTTTTTTTTTTGTCGTGGTGGAAAAGCTTTATTGCTACCTCTGTCCCTTGGGCAGGACTAGAGGTTATGTGGGACTCCCCCCCTAGGGGTATACCCGAACTAAAAACCACCACGGCGTGTCCCTCACGCTTAGTTTTTCCAGACGCCCGGGGAACACCATTGCATTCTTCCCAGGTATCTAACAAGCACCCCAGCCTTGAGCCGGGGCTCCGCGCGGAGGGGAGAGGATCGGGACAGCACGATCCCTCCCAGACTGACAGGAGGTTTGTTTAATGTCAGGTAGCTAGCCCAATAGCTACCCGTCACCTCCTAAGGCAAGCTGACGAGCGGCAAATTGCCGCCGTCTTCTACCGGGCCGTCTACGTCGGAGTGGGTGTGCATCAGCGGCTTGCTCACGCGCCCGTTCCGCAGCTTCCTTTTGAGATATAACGGCCTCGCAGAAAGTGGCCATGGCATCCCAGGATCTCTCGCTGCTCAGCATGGCTCTGACTATGCTGGATAGCGATAGGTCTCCACCAATTATCGCAACCAGCGCTCTGCGCTGGGGATCCCAATGGCCGCACACCTCAAGAGTGTGCTGAGCCGTGTCATCTTCGGCTCCACATTCGTGGCACGTTCTGGTCGGTTCTCTCCTCGCGACCCGGTGCAGGTAATGACCAAAGCAACCGTGCCCCGTCAGTACCTGCACGAGTCGAAAGGAGAGCGACCCATGCGCTCGCTGGCACCACTGCTCCAACACCGGACGGATGGCCTCTATCGTACGAATACCATAATGGGCATCCGCCAGGCTCTCTTTCCAGCGGTCCCGCATCCTCCGGGATGCCTGTCGTCGCGTTCTCTGCACCACTTCGATAGCCATGCATTCTCCTCTAACTCGGCTCTCTACCCTCGCGTTATGGACCTCCGCAAGTACCCCAGCCTCCATCTCCCAGGGAGGGGTGCCCGCGAGGACGCACGCTACCGCAAAAGATACCGTGACGTAGGCCCTACAGATCCGTGCAGCTACTACCCTCTGTGGCCTACGTAGAAGTGCTTTGGTCGACCCACGGAGCGAGTCGTACCATATAGGGGCCCCATACGTCGCCATACTTCGCACCACCCCCGCAAAGAGACGACGACATGGAGTTTCAGGGCCTCCAACATTCGGGAGCAGCCGGCTCAGAGCCGAGGCTGCTCCTATCACTCGAGGAGCTAGTTGGCGAAAGTGCTCTACGAATGACCACTTGCGGTCCAGGATCAGGCCCAGATATTTGATATGGGGCCTGATTCGCACCGGTTCCCCCGCCACCGAAACGCTGGCGCCTGCTGGGGGCCGCCATCCCGGTCCCCCAAATACGATTGCCTCAGTCTTTGCGAGAGCCACCTTCAGGCCCAGCATCTCAATCCGGGCCACGATCAATTCCGTAGCAATTGTGGCTCTTCTCGCCGTCTCCTCGTACCCACAGCCCCTGACGGCAACCAATGTGTCATCCGCATAACACATAATTGCCATCCAGGGGAGTAGTACGGGACGGATGGCCCAGTCAAACCCGATGTTCCATAGGAGTGGTCCCAGGACAGAGCCCTGTGGGACACCGCACTCCATCCGTTTTTGGAGTCTCTCACCCCCGCTCCCCTGATAGAGCACTGACCTTTCCGCCAGGTAGTGCCCAATCATGCGTCGTAGATAGAGAGGGACAGCATGAAAACGAAGCGCCTCTTCTATTACGGAAAAGGGAAGGGTTCCAAAGGCATTGGTGATGTCCAGGGACACCGCGACAACCCCCTCCTTTTGCTGCGCCGCGTACCTTGCAAAGTCCTTCAGAGCACCAATAGCATCTAGGGTCGATCTTCCGACCCTGAAACCGTATTGGCGATCCGATATATCGGGCCCTGTTTGAGCAAGATGTTGATGGATTCTGAAGGCTACAATCCTCTCCAACATCTTGCCCGTCTCATCCAGAAGGACGATTGGTCTGTAGGCTGAAGGAGAGTCTCTTGCGCGACCCTTCTTTTCTAGAAGAACGAGTCGTCCTTCCTTCCACACCCTTGGAAAACGCCCAGCCATGAGGCAGTCGTTAAACAACTGTCTCATGCGGTCTCCTATGTATTTTCCTGCTACTAACAAGACCTTCCTCGGAACTCCGTCAGGTCCTGGCGCTCTTTTGGCTCCCCGAAGGCGATCTATCGCCCCCTTCATTTCATCATCTGTGATTATGGGTGCGACTGGAGGTCCTTGCTGATCCGCTGGTAGAGGCGGAGCCATGCTCGGGGCTGTGTAAGACACCGGCGGCCGGGGAAAGAGGCCAGCCACTACTCGGGTAAGGAGCTCCGGCTCCAGGGACTCTGATGGGAGGGCACTCCGCATCTTGTTACGCACGATGCGGTATGGCCTTCCCCATGGGTCTCTGTCCAGTGTCGCCAAGAATTCTTTACGGGCAGATTCCTTGGCATCGGCAATTGCCTGCTGGAGTAGTATTTTGGCTGCCCTGAGCTCCTCATAAAGCCGCTGTTCCTCCTCCGCGGGTACTCGGGTTCTACGGCGGCAACGAGTATACGCCCGCCGGGCTCTGTTTGTAATGGTGCGGATAGCCTCGATCTCTGCTGACCACCAGTACACCGCCCTCCAAGGTAGAGGTCTTCTTGCCCGGGGCATTGCCGCATCACAGACCCTCGTTAGTGCGATGCGGAAATTCTCTGCCCTCTCTTCGACTCCAGCGGAGGTTGGAGTAGCCATATTCCAGGCCTCGACAATAGCTGCCTCTTCTACCATGTCAAGGTCGAGGCGAGCCAGGTTCCACCTCGGAAATAGCCCAACAGATCTTCCTCCCCGGCTTCGGGTGGCTGGAAAGGATGAGGAAACCGTCCACCGAATATAACGGTGGTCGGAAAGGGTTTCGACGTCTTCTAGGACGCGCCAATCCCTAACACGCGCGGCGATGGCAGGGGTAGCGAATGTGACATCCACTATCGACCCCCCCTGCCGCCGCACACAGGTGTTGACGCACCCTTGGTTGAGAAGTACTAGGCCAACTGCAGCCACCCAGTCCCCCAACTCAGTCCCCCTCGGGTCTGTTCTAGGAGACCCCCACGCGGTGGATTTCGCGTTTAGGTCCCCCATTAATATCATTTGGGCCGGGGCCGCCCCTCGCACCACTGGCTCTAGCCGCCGCAGGAACCCTTCGAAGTCGGACAGGGGTTTATTGGGGGAGAAATAAACGCCAAGAAGCATAATTTCCCCCCATTTGACCGCCACAAAACCCGGGCCCCTCTGTATCGGGACCAGGGGAAGCGCATTTTCCTGTGCCGACACGACGATGGCTACGGAGCCTTCGGTATCTCCTGCCCAGTGTGGCTGGGGAAGGACAAAATAGGGCTCCGTGATTACCGCCACGTCTATCTGCCACTCCGCCAGGTGCTGCATTAAAAGATCCTGCGCACGGGCAGAGTGGTTCAGATTACATTGGAGAAAGTCGTTATGACGTCTTGGCATTATGTTTCCATGACTATCTCATCCCGTACGGGCGCGCGACTGGTTTCCGCTACAGAGGGAGCCGGGGTCGAGATGGCCTTCCTTCCTTTATTGGGGGGTGGGAGGCAATTACGTCCTCCCATGACGTGGCCGGCTGGCCGTTGTAAGTGAACGCAAATTGCACACTTCGGATCAGCCAAACACGCAGCCTTCATGTGGCCCTGACCACCACAACGGTAGCAGAGTATGCTTCGATCTATCGTAGACGAACAGAGGGCTCGAGTGTGCCCTACTCCCATGCATCTATAACAGCGCATGGGAAGAGGATCGAGGAGTGTAACACGGGCAGAGGACCACCCAACGATTACCCGTCCCACCTCAATGAGCAGCTTAGCTGTGCTCACCGGGCAGCGGATGAGGATTGACCCAGACCCGCCGGGCCCCACCCGGATCACTCCAACCTTCACCTGCTCCAGTGGGATGTTGCACTTATCGACTATCACCCGCTGTACCTCTTCCGGGGTTACCGACTCGTCCAGGCCGGTAAGCCGCAAATCAGCCGTTTTCGTGGGCCGGGACACTGTTGCGAGATCACCAATGAGGCCCAGTAACTTATCAGCTAACTCGTCCGCGGCTTTGGTGTTGCTAGCCCCTGGAACCTCAATAATTCGAGCCCCGGTAGCTGATTTCCTTACGCGGACATGATCTACCCCGATGTCCTTTAAGGCCAGCGCTGAGGCAGCCGTCTTTAGAACCATCGCATAAGAATGTGTCGCGACGGCTTCCGGTTTCAATGAGATGACGACCGCCGCGGATTTCGGGGAGGTCAGTTTACCCTTGTAGATGGACGGCGCTTTGGCGGAAGCGTTGCCTGTGACAGCTGGTTTTGGTACGGTAGACTTCGCCTTCGCTTTTCCCCTGACCACCGTCGACCATGTTTGTGGAATCGGAGCCGTGGCTGGGGCTACTGCCTCGTTGGCTTCCGTACTAATTGCACCATTTGTCGGGGGAGCATTGCGCTTTGCTTGCAGCAAAGAGGCTGGCTTAGTACCCTTAGGCGCCACCGCCGAGCGAACCCTAGCCAGACGCGCCGGCGAGGGACCTGCAGACGGTTCGTCCACGGGGCGATAAGTCGCTTGCGCCCTGTTAGTGGCAGCTGTGGGTCTTGGGGTAGAAGATGTAGTTTCTGCCTCTTTCCTTCTATCTGCCGCGAGGGGCGGCCTCAAGATGGGTTCCTGTGGGAGACGCCTTTCTAGGTGTAATACCTACTGTATACTAAATCAATTCCATCACACTCAAACAAAACCTCCTATAGTGACCGTTAAATATATGAATTTTGGAGTCTCTACTGATAATCTCATTGTACAAACGACACATTCTTACAATGGGATTATCCTTTCCGTGGATCCTTCACTGTCTCCTTCCTACCTTCCGCATCGAGGCTCGTATATTTAACCCGATGTTTATTTTAAACTGCACTAGTACCGTAGTATTTTGACTGTAAATCACGAGGTTTTAATCTGGGGTTAGCCTACTCATTGTTGAGTCTTGAGTTTAGTTTTCCACAAGATACTAGCTTTAGCCAGACCCGTTTCTCGGAATGTGCAATATCGGACCTAGTAAGCATTAGATCTCAACTTCTCAACAAGATCTCACTTATTGTGGGCTTCTTCTTAGACCGGGGCGCGTTTGGAACCCTCATAGCTTTAGTTTTAAGTTGACGAATGTAGTTATCACCAACAAATCACTACTATGTAAGGTATTGACGCGTCAAAAGCGCCTTTTAAAGGATTATTTGAATAAAGATGATTTGAATTTGAATTTGAAGATATGACGTATCTACCTTTGCATAGAAGTCAATGAAAAAAGCTGTTAATCCTCAACAGAAAAGTCCCCCATCTGTTCTGGAGCGGCGGAGACGTCATTCACGACAACGGGTTCGGCTGCTACGCTCAGAGAGGCCGCATCAGACCCATCCTGGCGGAGAACTACCACTTCTCGCATTCAATGCCAGGTATCACCATCTTTATCATATTTTTTATTTCTATATCATCTTTTGTTATCATTAAATTAGTTTTGTAGTTGCCTTTTCTATTTTATTCTTGTTTTTTTTCTCTCTAATTGTTTGAAGTTAGCATTTTTCTATAGACTGAGTAGAACCTTTAACTTTTCGGTGTTATGTGCAATTAAAATATCACTTGCACCAACGGTGAAAGAAAACATCGCGAGGCAACCTGCTCGCCTGAGAGTTCTCCGTAATGTTCTCAAAGGCGTGTGAAGTCTGCCAATCCGCACACGGCCAGCGTGGTGGACTATGGCCAAACCCTTCTCATATTGAGAAGAGGCCCGTGCTCTGTAGTGAGCCGGTAATGGGTTTATTATGATAAACTTCACTGTCGAATTGGAAGTTCTGAGTGTAAAGTAAATGAAAAAATATATTTTCTTTTTAAAACAAATAAACCTCCTAAAAAAAACATTGCTAGCATCTACAAATGCAACATAATTGATGGAATATCTGATTTAAAGGCTTCATATTCAATGTAGCTTTTGAGAACTCCGTAGCGCCGTGCGCGCTCTGTCGCATTATATAGTAGTTGAAAGTCCTGGGTTCGATTCCCGGGTCGAGTCTGTCTGGTGGGAGGCTTCGGTCTTTTCTAGATACCGACAAAGACGTGATTTAACGTTACGGCGTATAGTGTAAAGGGTTACGTAAATGATAAGCAAGCATGGGTGTTTTTTTTTTTCGGACTGTCTATTAGCTGTACAAACCCTATTGGTTGCCACAGCGTAACCGGGCTGTTTGGCGAGCTTTGGAAAGAAGCTCTGCCAGAAGAAATTTTGAGCCCTAGGGCTCGAAGAAACTAAAGGAACGACTTCCTAAGGGCGCCTCCTTTGAGGCCGAACCTCGGCTTAGGCGACGTTTGGGATAACGGGGGGTCGGACGGTGAGTGGTCCGTACGTCTCCGAGGCCGTGGATGGAGCCCACGTCCGGATGACGTAAGAACAAGCATGGGTGTGAAATATTGCTCCAATAAGATAGCTCTTATTAATTTTAAGTGGCATGTGAGATGGTGATGACTTAAAAAACAGTTACCCGGCTAAGTTGGTTGTGGGTTTCTTCTTAGACCGGGGCGCGTTTGGAACCCTCATAGCTTTAGTTTTAAGTTTACGAATGTAGTTATTACCATCAAATAACTACTATGTAAATTATTAACGCGTCAGAAGTGCCTTTTAAAGGAGTATTGGAATAAATTTTATGATTGATTGCATATTTTAGTAAAAAGTCTTTATTTAACTGTAACTTGAAAGTAAAATACAGTTTACTTCACGTCATTAGGTAAGTACGTAACTAAGAAGGTAAGGTAAGGTAAGGTAAGGTAAACCCGTATTCTTGATGGCAGGTTTGTTATCGATGCGCACCACAAAGGACCAGGAGCTGTGCGGTTCATTCAACATCACCTTCAAGGCATTACCGCAGTTCGATCTCAAAAATGTCGTATTCGGCAGAGTGAGTCTATCACATTACTAGCTGGTATCCTTCGTCTGAAGCGGTGATAGCCTAGTGGTTAGGGCGTCACCCTCCTAATCAGAGGTCGGCGGTTCGAATCCGGGCACGCACCTCTAACTTTTCGGAGTTATGTGCGTTTTTAAAACATTAAAATATCACTTGCTTCGACGGTGAAGGAAAACATCGTGAGGAAACCTGCACGCCTGAGAGTTCCCCGTAATGTTCTCAAAGGCGTGTGATGTTTGTCAATCCGCACATGGCCAGCGTGGTGGACTATGGGCGAACCCTTCTCATATTAAGAGGAGACCCGTGCTCTGTAGTGAGCCGGTAATGGGTTGATCATGATGATGATGATGATTCTTCGTTTGCGTAGGATTATTATTTTGAGTACCTACCTAGCGTATATTAGCGTTGCGTGGAAAAGAACTCACATTATGTTTTCGCCGCGATTCCCGTGACGTCGCGACGTCCCGACCCGGTCAGCAAGTGTATATATATACTAGCTAACCCGGCAAACGTTGTTTTGCCATATAAATTATTAGAAATCGTAATACTTTAATTTCACCATAACTTGACAACCTCCGTGGCGCAGTGCGTGCGCTGTCGCATTAAAATGTTGGAGGTCCTGGGTTCGATTCCCGGCTCGAGTCTGGTCTGGTGGAAGACTTCGGCCGTGGCTAGTTACCACCCTACCGACAAAGACGTGTCGCAAAGCAATTTAGCGTTCCGGCACGATGTCGCGTAGAAACCAATTAGGAGTGTGTTTACCATACCCCTAACAGGTTAGCCCACTATCATCCTAGACTGCATCATCACCTACCACCAGGTGAGATAGTCGTCAAGGGCTAATTCGTAGTGTATAAAAAAAAAACTTCAAAAACCAATGTCCAATTTTAATCATTGAAAGATCAAATATTATCTACATAAACTTTAATTAATGATGAAATTTTTTTTTTTGATAAGGATTAATAGTATGAGTAAAATAAATGCGTTTAAATGTAGTCCAAAAAAAAATTCAAGTTTTTTATTTAAAAAAATGGTTGTTGGGCCTCACTGGACGATCGATAGATAGTGTGCCGCGGAATTTTTTGTAGATATTTATAAGATCTACAATTAATTAGAACATTTTATGATTCTATCTTTTATAGTTTAGGCAGCGTACGCAAAATAAGTAACTTTTCTGGTTGATTTTTTACACCTTGTGTCCGAAAAAACCCAAATATCTTACGGAACCCTACTTTTTCCCAAAATAAAATTTAGCCTATTTTACTCGTGGATAATGTAGCTTTCGAGTCTCGCCAAACAGCCCGGTTACGCTGTGACAACCAAGAGCACAGCTAATAGTCAGTCCGAAAAAAAAATATCGTAACCTAACAACAACAAAAGCCCTAGGGTAGTGGAATGAAATGAAGTTACACTTTATTGCACACCATACAAAAGTACAAGACAATACAGAAACACACACACACACAAAGAAAGGAAATGCAATAGGCGACCTTATCGCTAAAAAGCGATCTCTTCCACGCAACCTAAAAAAAGTCTAAGTCGTAGAAGCATTTTCCTTTTTTTTTTGTTTCTTCGTTTTATGGCTTTGCACAGATTAGCCAATGTTAAGTTTATAGCAATGTAGACGTTGGGAGAAATGGCGGGAAACTTCGCACTCTGCGGACGCGGATCCTTCAAACCTTTTCCAAATCAATACCTGTTAACCATTCAGAAAAGTAGCCACTACACAAACGACACCAAAACTGTCCACGACACAACCAACACCAGTCCTTTTCAAAATTAGCCAACAAACATTAATTCAAGAAATGCTTGAAAAAACCGCGCCCGCCATATACGAAGTCTCCCGCCTTTCTCCTTTTTCCAAATTAGACTTCGGATCGTCCTTTAGTGGTGGGAACAATTTATTTCAAGTTTTTACATGTTTTTCTGTTAACTTTTTGTCTGTGGTGTGCAATGGAGTATCTGTATACACACATTCATAATTTGACACGTCCACAGATTATACGGCCTTGCCCCACGTATGACGTCATACGTGGTCTGGGCAACCCGCTGAGCACTCGGCCCGTGGTAGAAATAACGAGTACCAGGCGCCGAGTCGACAGCCACTGGGTCACCGGCGCTTCGAACACAAAGCTTCGAACTGATTCAATACATGTTACCGAATAAATAATTAATTAAATATTACACTTTTTTTCAATGATCATCACGATCAACCCATTACCGGCTCACTACAGAGCACGGGTCTCCTCTCAATATGAGAAAGGTTTTGCCATAGTCCACCACGCACGCATCCGTGTGTGATGGGCAGACTTTCACTCTGAGAACATTATGCAGAACACTCAGGCGTGTAGGTTTCCTCGTGCAGGAAATCCAAATCGAAATCGAAATCGGAATTGAAATCGGAATCGAAATCGAAATCGACATCGAAATCGAAATCGGAATCGGAATCGGAAACGAAAACGAAAGCGAAATCGGAATCGAAATCCGAAGCCGCATCGGAATCGGAATCGGAAGTGGAATCGCAATCGGAATCGGAAGTGGAAGTGGAATCGGAATCGGAATCGGAATCGCAAAACGACGAAAAACAAATGTTGACGATGTAAACCACTCTCTCGCGAAAGTAGTACATTGGTTTGAGGCTAACAACTCAGCACTTAATGGGAAGAAAACAAAGTGTATTAAATTCACGTTGCCCAATGTTAAACAGGTGAAAACCAGTGTACTACTTAATAATGAGGAATTGGATCTGGTAAATACGGATACATTCCTAGGCATAACGTTAGACGCTAAACTTCAATGGGGCCCACATATAAATAATTTATCGCACAGACTGCTCTGCTGCTCACGCGGTAAAAAAGATCCGTCATTTGACGGATATAGAGACTGCCAGACTTGTATATTTTAGCTACTTTCACAGCATTATGTCATATGGTATTTTATTATGGGGTAATGCTGCTGATATTGACACTATATTCGTTTTGCAGAAGAGGGCTGTTCGTGCGATATATAAATTAGGTCCCAGAGAGTCATTAAGAGATAAATTCAAAGATTATAAAATAATGATAGTGCATAGCCAATATATATGAAAATTTAATGTATGTTCAATATTTTTATATTGATAAATTCAAGAAAAAAATGGATTGTAACGCACTGAACATCAGAAGTAGAAGTAAACTTGTGGTACCGTTTAGTAGGTTGCTCAAAATTAGTGACTCATTCAAAGGAAATTGTATTTTATTTTATAATAAATTACCTATTGATATCTTGGAGATGACTGTATCTGCATCCATTGCTCTGTTGCAACGTGATTGAAGGACGAACCAACATACAAACACACTTTCGCATTTATATTACTATGATTTTGTCTGGATAGTAAGGATTTCTTAGTACAAAGTATTTCAGTGTTATACTAATTTTACCTCAAGTGGATTCCAAGAAGTAAAACTATAATTTTTTTTTCTCGTTTTATGGCTTTACACAGATTACCCAATGTCAAGTTTATAATTTAAAAATTAAAAACTATATAAATTTTTTTTAAACCACTTCACAGATAACCTTGAGAAAAAAACTTCTTTATATTAGCTATTGTATGAGACAGTAGATAAAAAATTAAAAATCGAGGGTAAAGGTAAGATAAATAAATTAAAAAAAAAACAGCATTTAATTAACTTGCAATTTTATAATAAACCTAGAAAATGATCTTCATCGCCAGTCTTGTTCTTCAGGTACCTGAACACGGACCTGAAAAAAAAATATTAAATAGGTTGTATGGTATTCGACCTTCGCCTTTTCGAAAGCGTTTTTTTTTTTATTATTTTATTGTTCAAAAATAATTTTATACGTAGTTATAGGTAGCCACTGAGAATATAAACTATGCAGTTTACATACATATTTTTGTTTATCTTAAATATAAAATTTTCGGGTTACATTGAAAATACACACAACCCTAAATTTTCACTCTTCATCGCCAACCCCTATTTTTTAATAGTCATTTTAGTAATTTAATCATTCGTCATCCCGCTCGATAACTGAACAATTACCGTCTTTATTGCGAATGTTTTTTACTCTAACTCGACTAAAATTTCCCTGAGCTTATTGTAAAGCTAAAATGTTTGAACATAACAATATTTATGTTATTTTTATATTACCTCATCGTTCACAGCGCTCCATGCGTCTTTCACTCATACACCACATCCTTACACACAATAAGTTAGTTATTTTTTTTAGGTTAGGTTAGCCCGCTACCATCGGGCGCACGATCGCCGCCTGTCCCCCTGACGAGGAACTCCGGGTGCTGGATGAGAAGCATCCTCACCCTTCGAGCCTAATCTTCGGGTCGTGAAGCGCACCCAATAATCCTGGTGCGCCTCGGACAGAGTTCGGGGGTGACCATAGGCCTCCCGTGGAGGGTCTGCCTAGGCGGACGCCGCTGGCTGGGTTGCGGTCGAGTGCACAAGTGTTCCCGTGACCCAGCCACCAGGCGACGCGAAGGAGCATCGCTGGGTTTTAGTGGGTATTCTGGTCGCCAGCCTGGCCGCCGGGGAGTCGCACATACCCTGGCAGAAGCGGCGCAGTCTTGCCTGCGTCGCCTCCGGAGGGGATGCGTAAAAGCATTTCCAAGCGTGAAAAAAAAAGAAAAACTACCATTGGGCGCACGATCGCCGCCTGCCCCCCTGACGAGGAGCTCCGGGTGACGGATGAGAGGCATCCTCACCCGTCGAACCTAATCCTCGGGTCCGGAGGGGATGCGTAGAAGCATTTCCCAGCGTGAAAAAAAAAAACCCGCTACCATCTTAGATAGCATCATAACTTACCACCAGATCAGATTAGATTGCCGTCAACGGCTTACTTGTGTATAAAAAAAAACTTAATACCTGTTTTTTTTTTTAAGTCAGACCACCATCTCACCATATAGTGGCAAGTTTACTAGCGCGCCTAATGACCACTCACCATATAGTGGCGGGGGCGTGTCTCCAGTCCTGCGGCATCTGTGCCGCGATCTTGGCCACGTCGACCGTCGACGCGGTGTCCGCGAGCACGGCGCACGCGCGCACGTCGCCCGCGCACGGCCACGCCACTTGCTCCGCGTCCCCGACCACCAACTCCAGACGGAAGCGCACCTCCCACACCGACCGCAGGGGGAAGTTCGCCACCTGCGTTTTAAATGTGTTTCTGTCATCATTATCTTCCGACCCCCCCGTTATCCCAAACGTCGCCTAAGCCGAGGTTCGGCCTCAAAGGAGGCGCCCTTAGGCAGTCGTTCCCTTAGTTTCTTCGAGCCCTAGGGCTCAAAATTTCTTCTGGCAGAGCTTCTTTCCGAAGCTCGCCAAACAGCCCGGTTACGCTGTCGCAACCAATAGGGTTTGTACAGCTAATAGACAGTCCGAAAAAAAATATCATCATTATGTCCTGACCAAGAAATGTCAGCTCAAAAACTCAACCAACAAATCAATCGAATCAACAGGTCAATCAACTGGTGTAAGGCTTCGGCCGTAGCTAGCTACCACCCTACCGACAAAGGCGTGTCGCCAAGCGATTTAAGTTTGTTGTGGGTTTCTTCTTTGAACAGGGCGTTTGAAACCCTCATAGCTTTAGTTTTAAGTTTACGAATATAGTTATCACCGTGAAATAACTACTATGTAAATTATTGACGCGTCAAAAGCGCCTTTTAAAGGACTATTTGAATAAAGATTATTTGAATTTGAATTTAACATTAATAGAATATAGCTAGATAGATAGATGACATAAAGTGAACTATTAAATATTGTTCATATTGTTCACAATAATATAATGTGTCGTAATCGTTTACCAGAATATCACTAGATGGCGCTGTCAACAAACAAACACCCTCTGGTGTTTCAAACAACGCCATCTAGTGGTAATCACCACAACTACCGGTGAAAGCACCATAGGAGTCTTCCATCACTAGATATTTTTAGCAGTGCTAAATTTAAGCTAAAGAGGCCTTTAGGATTCCTTTTTTGAGAGAAAAGGATTATAACGTATAAGTTTCATGTGCCTGAGCATAAAATATCAATGATTTTGGGTAAGAAACTTTGGCCACATGGTATTATCTTTAGGGGTTTTATCAATTTTAGGCATTGATTTACCACTAGCCGTAGATGGAGCGCGTTATACAAAATCAAGGCGAGAATTCGTCACCGACTAACTTTACATTCCTACATATCGGTATATCGATGCATTACAACCCGTCTAATACACTAGACATCTGGCCGTTATATTATCTATAGCGGCGCGTAGTGCTTTGTAATTCATTCGGTTTATACGGCTCGAGTGTTAGAATCGGTCACTTTCGTCTAGCCTTGTCACACACTGGGGGAAAGGAGTGCACGCGTCGCTATTTGTGCACTACTGTTCCGTCCCATTTTTTGAGCGTTAATGATCGATCTACTCCTAGTAGTAAATCAATGATTTTAGGGCAAAAGTTACGAATGGTGTCTCTGTAAACACTGTAACCCTGAACTAACTGAAAATGGGAAATCGGACTGACTAGTAGCTGTACTAACCCTATTGGTTGCGACAGCGTAACCGGGCTGTTTGGCGAGCTTCGGAAAGAAGCTCTGCCAGAAGAAATTTTGAGTCCTAGGGCTCGAAGAAACTAAGGGAACGTCTGCCTAAGGGCGCCTCCTGTGAGGCTGGTGTAAATCGCTCGCTAGAGAATATAAGGGAGCTTTGTGCGACTTTCAGTGAGTGTATTCCAGAACAGCGGAAATAATGAGTCTGCGTATTTACAATATGATCCAGCCAAAATTTCGACCACCTGGTCGATTTTTTTTTTTTAAAGATGGGCAGGGCTAGATTTAGTGAACTTTTTTAAAGATTATGATTGATTGATAAATAGATGCTTATCTGGGGCATGTGCTTAGGCATGACAGATACAGGCTCCTGCAACTCATAATGATGGGCAAAGTAGTGGGAAGGAGGCGCATCGGTCGCAAGAGGAAGTCTTGGTTGCGAAACATCAGGGAGTGGACAGGGATCGCGAGTGCCGCCTCGTTTAACCTCGCGAGAGACAAGGCAAAATATGCCATTCTGACTGCCAACCTTCACTAGTTGGAGAGGCACCTAAAGAAGAAGATAAATAGATATTTTGTATTGAACGTCCTCCCCCCCATACCTTGAGCGTGACGGCGCCGTCGTGCGTCACGCTGTACGCCAGGTGGTAGCGTGCGTCGCGCATGGCGCGCGCCCAGCGCACGGCCACGCGGGCGACGCGCGCGCATCGCCGCAGCAGAGCGGGCACGTGGCTCGCGCGCGCACGGTCGCCCTCCCGCGCGCATTCGTAGCGCATCGCCTCCCCCGCGAAGCGCACGCACAGCGACGCTATGGGATCCTTTATATCTGGAATTATAAAAACATATATTATTTATTTATTTAAACAACTTTATTGGTAATTGACTCAAAATAAACGTGGAAAGAAAAAAATATATAATGTAAAAGCAACAGGCGACGTTATCACTAAAAGTGATCTCTTCCAAGCCACCTTTTTGAAAGAATGGCGGCTTCTTTCATAACCTGCACGCCTGAGAGTTCTCCATAATGTTCTCAAAGGCGTGTGAAGTCTGCCAATCTGCACATAGCCAGCGTGGTGGACTATGGCCGCACCCTTCTCATATTGAGAGGAGACCCGTGTTCTGTAGTGAGCCAGTAATGGGTTGATCATGATGAGACGGGTTTTAAATAAAGCTAATGATTAATAATGAATGATTAATAACTTTTATATTACTTATTTTAATTTAGTTCCATTTCATATATATTTTAAAGTATAATATATAAGTTTTTTTTGCCCAACCTGCTTTTTTTTCTATTCTCAATACCTATCTGGCAGACATCGTTATTAAGCGATAAGGCCGCCTTTTGTGTGCTGCATTTTGTTGTTTCTTTCAATCCGACACCCCAACCCTCTCGTGGTTGCGGCTTCTTTTTACTCCCCCGACCTAAGCGCTCCTCTCCGAAAGAGGAGACCTAAGCTAAATAAATATCCTTCACGAACCTGACGATCAGATGACTACTGACAACATACTCGTACCACCTACCACACAATCATACGCTACACACCGTCTTCACGGCGAAGACGAGGTCCCCGCTCTTACGTTATCCGGACGTGGGCTCCATCCACGGCCTCTTAGACGTACGGACCACTCACCGTCCGACTCCCCCGTTATCCCAAACGTCGCCTAAGCCGAGGTTCGGCTTCAAAGGAGGCGCCCTTAGATACTTTCCCTTAGTTGGTTCGAGCCCTAGGTCTCAAAATTTCTTCTGGCAGAGCTTCTTTCCGAAGCTCGCCAAACAGCCCGGTTACGCTGTCGCAACCAATAGGGTTAGTACAGCTAATAGACAGTCCGAAAAAAAAATGTTTTTTCTTTTTAATTTCAAGATGTGGATGATGGTAAGCCTACCTTGTCCTACGGGCTCCACAGTGACGCCCTCTAGAGGTGTGTCGGCGAGCACGCGCGACCGCGACGCGTTGTGGTGTCGGTGCGACAGTCGCGCTGTGAGACGGATGCGTGTGCGCAGCAAGCGAAACACCCAGACATCGCCACCCGAGGACTCCCATTCGCACTCGCGTCTGTTTCAACATTGAAATTTTCCATCATTAATAGTTTTCTGAAGCTGTGATACGCACGCACGCACCAACTTTTCGGAGTTATGCGCGTTTTTAAACATTTAAAATATCACTTGCTTCAACGGTGAAGGAAAACATCGTGAGGAAACCTGCACGCCTGAGAGTTCTCCATAATGTTCTCAAAGGCGTGTGAAGTCTGCCAATCCGCACACGGCCAGCGTGGTGGACTATGGCCGAACCCTTCTCATATTGAGAGGAGACCCGTGCTCTGTAGCGAGCCGGCAATGGGTTGATCATGATGATGATGATGATTGAACGTTACAAGATTGTTGTTTGAAGATGGAGTGGATAAAGATAATATTTATAATTTAATCATAAACTTACCCCATAAACTTAAGCATGTTTATCCTATCAACCACGTTGACCGTGGAACTACAGTCGGAGAGGTTTCGCGAGCTGGTTACTTCAAGGTCAGCTCGCCAGTTCATATTTGACTCGCTATGCGGGTTGCTGAAACTCTTTCTATCGACATCTTGAACCTTTCCCGCCTCTATACTGCTGGTGAACGAGTTGATTATATCCACACTCTTCACACTTTCAGCGTCACCCTTAGAAGAATCTGTGGACTCTAGAGTTTTATCGCCAATTACCGCTTCTCTGTCATATTCTGTGCTAACACGTTGAACAATAACTTTATCGCGTTTTGGACTTTTCTTCTTCGGTGATTTAATGTGACAAGTGGCATCTTCGCGTATGTTGGGCACTGAATCCATTTTATCCAAACACAATAGCAATTTGTCGAGGCGATCGTTGATTTTTTTGTGTTCTCGAGGACTGTTGGACATTTTTTGCATTTTGCTGAGCGGTTTTGGTGTTATTTCTACGTTGGAGGTGTCAGCTGTAACATCATTTCGTCTAGTTGGACTGTAGCTGCGTTTTCTCGTATTCGGGTTATCGATGTCCTCGTCGGTTTCGATATTGGACGTTGCGTCGGAATCGATTTTCTGCAGCAGTTCCCCATCAGATCCCATTTGGTAAATCACCCTGAGCGGTGATTTCTGTCTGTTAGACTCCTTGGAAGTTTGACTCTGAATTTTTGTGTCAAATAAGCTTCGAGCGAGCGCGTCGTCTACTAGAGTCAGCGAAGAGCTTGCTTCCAAAAGGTCTTTATTTGCTTTCATCGCGATCAAAGTGTTTACTTCAGTGCTTCTAAGTTCTGTCGCCAAACCATCTGTTGAACGATCGATAGATAAAGGTTTGCTGACATTCGAAGCTAGACTACTTGAATCTTTAATTCTTTCATCATCTCCCGATTGCAGCATCGATTGCTCCCGAGATGTTACGTTTCCCAAATTATAATGCGTGGATAACCTCTCCACTTCTATGACGTTCTCAGTTTTGTTGTCTTCCATTTGAGTGAAATTTTCGCGTTCCGAATGCATTGTTTCCGTTGATCTGATTGGGTTGTATTTGTGTACTTTGACGCCATCTATCGGCGCTAACAGAATGTTGTTCAGCGGGTTTGATGGATCGAAGACTATAACTGGATCATTTTCTGTAGATCGTGGTATCGGTCTTTCAACACACGATTGTATGGTTAGAGAATGGTCGACGTTTTTAGATGCTGACACAGTTTGGAAGGAAAGTGATAAAGAGCGATCTACATTGTTAGTTGAGACTGGTTTCTCGGTCATAACTCTAACGGGTGGCAGATTCGTTTTAGCATTTCTAATATTTTCATCTGACTCTGAATTGGAATGTAGTTCAACATCTATTTGGCTCGACGCAATTAAATTGGCTTGGATTTGCGTACTGCAGGTAGATCCCGTCGTTTTCAAAGACCTGTCCAAAACAGACTCAAACGGTACATCAGCCATTGGTTTTACTAAATCGTCCATAAGAGACTTGAGATTGTCTGAAACATCTTTAAGGTAGCTGGGAATAACTTTCCCCTTACTTTCTCTCATATACGTTGTTTCACCGAAAGCTGTTTTCTTTAAGGGTGTTGTTTTTACACTAGATTTAAGACTTTCCTCGCTTATACAAGAGTCGTCTTCTTCAAATTGTAACGTTTTTACTACTTCGTTGCTAATCCTGACAGATTTTCTTCGAGATTTGTCATCTTCTTTGACTTCTTCTGGGGAATCGCGACTTTCTTCGGGCGAATCCTGAGTTTCTTCCATGCTTTCATCTTCAAATATTTCAAATTGAGATTGCTGTAAAGCAGCTTGAGCCATCGATATATTGCTCAGTAGTTGTTCTCTACTCAAAGATTGTCTTTTTGGGATACAACTTAAGCGATTTGGTATACTTTCGATCGGTAGACTTTCTTTTGTTTCGACCATGGCTATCGATTTACCATTATCTAGCTGATCAGTCGTCCCTTCCGTGAAATCCGAAAGCATTTTCAACAATTCCCTTGTATCATCCGCGTTTACGAAAGATTTCTTACTATTTCTCATACTTTTATCGTTAATTGCAGATTTATTCGAACTTTCTTTATCGTCATATAGATCAGAGCTAACAACCCTCTCGTAATGCCGGTTGTTTGAAACTACTTTTGTATTATTTGCGGCTTGCAATTCCGCAATTTTACTGTACAAATCCTCAACGACTTCCGTTTCCTCGACATATTCAATGGCTGGTATGTTTTTCGTAAAATTCTGTTTTGGTTTATTTGTAATGCTTTTTTCTAATTTATCAACGATATTATTATCTTCAACACTTTCTTCCTTCATACCATCTTCACTATCATTTGTTATGACAAACAAACTTTCATTAGACTTTTCTTTATTGTTTGGACTTATATGCTTAATCATTGACTTATCTACGATTCCCGAAACGACAGCACTCACATCAGACTCGGCGACAGTTTTCAACGAAGCATTCGACATGTCCAATAGCTCATTAAGAAAAGATTTTTTCACCGTTACATTTTCATCTAGATATTTCGTTTTACTTTGCCTCATTTCTACAGAGATTTCATTTACACATTCGTTGTCCATGTTCTGTTTTTCTTCGCTATAATTTTCAGATATTTTAGTATTGCTTAGGGATTTTGTAGATGTTATGTCATATGTATTATTTGCAATGAATTTTTCTTCACATACTAAGGATTCGTTCATATTTTTAATGCAACTTCCACTTTTTAAAGGGGCAACTTCACTTTCAATTTCTGTTTCAGAAATACTCTGCTCCAAAGCCTGATATAAAAAGATGTCTTGTTTGATGGATAAGTTTGGCTTTAACAGATCATCTGTTTCCATTCGTGGACATTCGTCTTTTTCTTTATCTATTATCTCATTCCGATAATCAATCTTACTGGGTATCGGTTTTGTTATTGACAAATTACCTCCACTAGTTTCAGACTGTCGTTCTGTCTTATTATCTTCAATTAATTGAAACAAAATATCATTCTTTCCACTAGTGTTCAAATTTGTTATGAAATTTTGTTGTGCATTGCAGCTAAAAGATTGGCGGCTAGTCGATTCCTCTTTCATTTGATTTACAGACTCTTGCACGTATATATTTGTGGGCAAAACGCGTGTTACAGAAATATCAGCTATATTGTTATCACTCGAATTTCCCATTTTATCAGATTCAGATACAATAATATTAGAGGGCATAACTTGTGTCATTGAAACATTCCCTGCCTCATCATTGTAAATAATTGTCTTTCTTCTATTGGAGTTCTCGATATTATCGTTCTGATTATTTGAATTATTTTCGGCTTTTACTTTACCAGAATTTACACAAGATTTATTTAAAGACATATTTTCCTCAGTTTTCAGTGACTCTGCTTTTATGACGCTCTTTACTGCTAAAGTTTCTAACAAAACATTTTCAGGAACCACCCCAGTAACAGATAAATCACCAGCATCGTCTTCGAAAATCATAGTCGTTCGTTTTTCGTTGTTTTTAACAGGTAATATTATATTGTGGGAGACTGCCTGCGTAATTTCGATATCTTCACTTTCATGTGCGTCGTAAATTAAAGTCATTGCTGAATCGGTTGGCTTAACCTGTTTATCAGCTTGAATAACTGAATTATTACCTATGTTACAGTTACTTTTATTTTTTCCTACGTCTAGTATATTTTCTGGGATACCTTGAGTAACAGATATATCATAATCATCTTGGTAAAACATCGTCTTATCTTGCGTTATTTTACTATTATCGTTTACTAGCAAATTGCCCGGTAACGCTTGCGTAAAGGAAATGTCATCTTCATACACAATAGTTTTTCTTTTCTCAACTATCGTTTTATTAACCCCACCCATGATGTTTGTAGGCACCACTTGAGTCACCGATATATTCGCGTTGTCATTTTCATATATTATAGTTTTCCTCTTTTCCTGCTTATTAATAATAACTTTGGCGGGAACTGCCTGTGTAATGGAGATATTGCCCATGTCATCTTCAAAAACAATTGTTTGTCTTTTGGGTATGTTAACTTTATTGTTCACCGCTTGTGTTATTGACATATCGCATTCGTTATATATTATAATACTTTGTTTAAATTGTGGTATATCTTTAGAACTGTCCGTTTGTTGATTTCCTACCATCGAAGGATTGTCGGATATGAAATTTGGTAAGTCATCGTTTGTATTTAATACAATTGTTTTTCGTTTCGGAGACGCGCCTGTGGTTTGATTTGATAACAAAGTGCTTCGGTAATCATCTCTTATGTCTAAATGTGGTATAGTCTCTCTTTCTGACTTGACTGTTAATTTCTTGCCATCGAAAACTAATATTTTGTCAGAAGATTCATTTATATTAAAATTCTTAGTCTCTTTCGGTGCTGTGTAAGGATTGATTGCAATATTTTCTTTGTCCACTATCCAATCGTTTTCATCGTTTAGTTTCTTATCACTGTGAATGGAGGAGATGCTTTTGGAAACTTCCTGAACTTCCGGATTACGGATTGTGTCTGTGATGGACATCTCACAATCGTCGTTCTTTATAGCGATGTGCGTCATGTTTAGATCAACTTCAATGTACTCGGACATATTGTCACCGTTGAAGTGACCTGGACCTATGACATTCGTCGGTTGCATTCTGCCAAAGTCTTTGACTATCTCGTCTAAATCATCACAATTGTCCTTAGAGTTCATAGGTCGCATTGAAAAATTTATGTCAATAGGGTTTGTCATTTCTGGCATAGTGGGAATGCTGTGGTCATCACCAAAAACTTTACTCTGATGGTCAGTGAGGGAGCTCAATTCGAAATTTTGAAAGGGAGCGGTCAGTTTCCTATCATCATGTGGGCATTCGAGGGATGCAAGTTGTTGTGTTATGTTAAGATTATTAAGCGATGAGTGGAAATCTTGTGCTAGTGATTTTGGTTGTAGGATGCCTCCTATGTCCACGATTTCGACTTCCTCGAATTGTTGGTCAAATATTCTCTTGCCAATGTGACCGATGGACATGTGGCGGGGTGCGTTCGCGACGGACTCGTTGCCGGACGTCTCCAAAGATTTGTTGTGCTCTTCATAAAAGTTTTTCCAGGTTGTCGTACCTTCGTTAGTTACGAATTCCCTGGAAGCAAATACAAATTCAATATTATCTGAATGCTGTTATAAATGCGAAAGATTGAATGGAGTGACGTTTGTAACTCGATCACAGCTTAACAGATCTGAATAAATCTGGATAGATTTCTTGATCACGCAGTTGCTTCATCAAGTGTAGATAATTATATGAAAATACTAATTTAGTAATATAATAAAAAAAGTTACTGTTATGATACCATACAATATATTACTACTACTCAACCAAATTTAATGAAATCCGACACAAAGATGTCTTCTTCCGTTGATCAACTGGGATATTCTCTGACTCAATAAAGTTTTTTTGCAAAATAATTTTTTTTATTAGTATTATACATCAAACATTTTACATAAAACTTAAAATAAAACTTAGATTAACCTAAAACTAAAAATCTTAAAAAATAAATAAATATATAACATCATAACTAAAATATATTATTAAAAGGAGTCCCTTTCGGCAAGGTTCCGAAGATACTGGCAGCGTTTCCCCTTTGTATCCCAAGACTAATTCGTTGTTCGAGGTAGCTGGCAGCTCTTCGGTCCCCTGTGATGTCGACTAAGTAGTGCGCTAGGACCCCACGGACATACATATCATCTAATTAAAAGTCATTGTCATAATATGGTATATGTAAACTTAGGATCACACTTAATTAACAGTTTCACTTACCCATTGCAAAAAAATCCGATATGGATACTTGTATCTAAGGCCTAGAATATTCCTTACAACTTGGTAATAGTAAAAAAAAAAGTCCAGAATTGTGTGGTTTGGTCTCTTCAGAAGCTATTATCTATATATATATAAAAGCGAAAGGTCACTTACATACTTACTGATTAAACACGAGATCTCAAAAACTATTGTATGTATAAATCTATAATTTAGCAAGTAGGTAGTTGATAGTTAAGAGATGTCAGCTAAGAAAGCATATTTGGAAATTCCACCCCTAAGGGGGTAAAATAGGGGTTGGAAGTTTGTATGAAAATTCTTTGTTTTTAGAGTTAGAGACACAAAAATTTGCATTAAGATTAATAATAATAAATAAAAAACATGTACATCAATTTTTTTTTTTAATACTACCTGTTAAGGGTGGTAAAAAGGGGATGATAGTTATTACTTATTTTTTATTATGAAGTCTACAAGCTTGAACTTTTGAAAATAAGTTTCTTTTAGGGCGTAAGTATAAGGTTAGAATTTGTTTTCATCCAAACCTACCCCGAAGGGGGTAAAATAGGGGTTTGAAGTTTGTATGAAAGTCGTTTTTAATTTAGAGCACGAAAATCGGCAATTTGACATATGCCTGTAGCTTACTTTATGAAGCAGGGCATTGGCCGCACGGGAAACCTCAGTCTCACGGGAAATCAGCAATTATACGCAGACGAAGTCGCGGGCAACAGCTAGTGAACTATATAATCGTAGTAATAAGGATTTTTATTAACAGTACACTCACGCAACACCGGTCCGCCGCGAGAAGCTGACTCGGCGACTCTTGGCTGTATCAGTGGGGGTGGCTACGTTGAACTCCAACTCGGACAGCGGAGTCCGCGGCGGTCGCTGACTCTTCAGTATAGACGATCTGCGCTTCCTCCTGTAACATTCATAATGTAAACATTATTATTAATTTAATATGACGGTAATGTTAATAGTTAATAATTTATATAAAAAATTTGCACACTATTGATTTGGTAGAATGTAATGATCTGTAATGACCAATTGACATCTGACTATTGTACATACATTCTGGCAAATAAATGATTTATATTTATTTGCCAAATATTATTTATTATTATTATTAATCAGAGAGCAGCGCCATCTAGTTTCGGAGTCATGTACGACAGACAAGAGAGTGGCATCGCCCCCTCTCTTTACGCAACACTAAGTGACGTATGCAGGTTCTTATAAGACTCAACGGCGCGGGACGTCGCATTGCATTGATTGCATTCGGTCGGGTCTGCTCCTTATAAAGTACCATACTTATAATTGTAATTCTGTTCTACCAAGAGTATCTGGTCTCTTTGCCCGAAACTACCCACGTCTGCCTAAGTATAAATATATAGGATGACTACGGGGCGGGGGCGTGTCTTCGTCGGTAATATGAGTAGACGTGGTTAGTTTCGGGCAAAGAGACCAGATACTCTTGGTAGAACAGAATTACAATTAAAAGTATGGTAATTTATAAGGAGCAGACTATACGCTCCACCAAGTACTACTATGCACTACCGCGACTCTACCGCCGAACCGAACCGACCGATTGACCGCCGTCCCGCACCGGTGAGTCTTATAAGAATCTGCATCGGTTAATACACATTATAATAAATAATACTAATGTGTTTGTTGCTGTATTGTTCTTTCATTCTGAAACCATGATGATGTGATTATAAGCAGTGATATTATAATTGGCATGAGAGCAAGATAAGCAAGCCACTGTTAATCCTTGAAAGATGCATTGTAGAGGATAGGTCTGAAGAACGGTAAGTCAATTACTGCTATTATAGCTTCATCGCAAAATAGCTGAACAGATTTTGGTTAATTTTACTAAATAGTAGTTAAACTAATCAAAATTACTTTAGGTATTTACAGGTCTTGTCATATATATACAAGATACCTTATTAGGGTCGTTTAGTCGGTTGGCGACCGATTAGCGGGATACTCAACTTTACGTCAAAATTTAAGTACAATGCATCCATAGCACATGTATTTTAGTTATTTGAAGGGGTTCTAGATATTGTCAAGTTATATTTAAAAGTAAAAAAAGTTGAATTACAGATATGAGAACATTTTAAATTGAATAAATTTGAAAAACTATGTAAAATCCTAGTTAGCGACCACTTTTTCTAGTTCACGACTGATCTCTTATCTAGTTGGCGACCTCTTCATTTGATAGGGAAAACTAGATTGGATTAATTAAATATAAAAAAATGGGAACGTGTAAACGTTTAAAAATAAACAAATTATGTTATGCTTTATTATTATTCATTTAATAATTATAAAAGACATATTTTCATGAGATCAAAGGTAACTTTGTAATATCATTTTATTTATTCTCTGTTCCTAAAATATTTCATTTATCGGTTTTCGTTTGTTTTAGTCTTTCTTCTCTTAACTTCCAATTTTTCTGATGATCCATTTTTTTTGATGATCCATTCGACGACTTTTTCTGAAAATTCGTTCGGGTCCTGGGTGTTGAGAATATTCGTCCTTTTGTCACTTAGTCTATCTTGTACAGTTGTTCTCGGGATGTTATACTTTTAATATGTATCTCTAATATCGTTTCCTCCTTCTCTTATTTCTCTTTTTGGGCACATTCCAGATCTTTTTGGGAACAAGCCGGTGTTTTTTTTCTTATTCTGTTTGTGGAGGATATCTTTAGTAAAAATATAACATATTAAACACCTACATTATACAAAAAAACAGATAAGATTATTGTAGTGATTGTAAATGGTTGTAAAACCACATGTCAATTTGTCACTTTTAGTAGGCGAATACTTGATGCCCATACATTTTAAGATTATTAAATATAACTTTTACACTTATAATTTTGCGGTCGTAATCTAAAAGCTATGTAGATAAAAGTAAACCAATTAAATTGGAAGTGATTTAATTCCGAACTAGATTTATAGTCTATAAAAAAATTAAAAAAAATGTTTTTCTTTCTAAATATCTATTGGCGACCAGGTGGCCGCAAACTAAAGCTATTAGATTTTTCCAATGTTAGTTAGCGACCATTTAATTATTTTACAAAATTTTGTATATTACACGTAATTTATGTACAAATTACGTAAAATATGTATATATCCACTAAATAGAACATTAAAAAGTTGTCTCAAATAAATACATCACAATCTACTTACCTCGAACGCATCACTTGCTCACTATTTTTTCCGTTGTTTTGGGAACGTCTGCGCGCCGAAAGCAGGAGCGGTGGTTTGAATTAAGAATTTTTAACTATTAAGTAAACACAAAGCTGCCAACTATTGTAGGTAAAACTAATAATCTATCCCCCTCTTTACTTACGTGAATTTCATTTCGAAAAGAAGGGTAGAATTCTTATTTTTTTCGTTTTAATGACGTAGGTCCTGGTAGTGGTCGCTAACTGACCCTGGTCGCGTAACCAGCTAAATGACCCTACCTTATACACGGAAATATTAATAAACAAAGATATATTAAGATATATAATAATAATGTATCAACTTTAATGTTTATAATATTCATCATCATGATCAACCCATTGCCGGCTCACTACAGAGCACGGGTCACGTCTCGTCACATCAATATGAGAAGGGTTTGGCCATAGTCCACCATGCTGGCCATGTGCAGGTTAGCAGACTTCAAACACCTTTGAGAACACTATGGAGTTCTCTCAGGCATGCAGGTTTCCTCCAATGTATTCCTTTACTGTTGAAACAGGTAATATTTTAATTGCTTAAAAATGCATATAACTCCAAAAAATCAAGAGGTGCGTGCCCAAGTTCGAACCTCCTACCTCTGATTAGGAGGCGGACTACCTAACCACTAGGCTATCACAGCTTATAACATTACTAGCTAACTTAGTCCATATAAATTAAGGGTTTTTACAATTTCCTGTGGAATAAGCAGCAAAAAAATGTACTACTGTTTACACTTCATTTCTCAACAGTTAAATCTAATATTACACAAGAGTAAGAAAGAAAGAAAAAGTTTTTAGAGATAGTATGTATAGCAAATTATAACTAAATCAAAAACTTTTTAAATAATGAATAGAAGCAGACGTTACTTTGCCGACAATTGTATATTCTGCCGACAACCGGGACATTTGTATAATATA
The DNA here is from genome assembly GCA_928268935.1 of Lasiommata megera. NCBI lineage: Eukaryota > Metazoa > Arthropoda > Insecta > Lepidoptera > Nymphalidae > Lasiommata > Lasiommata megera. Next base: position 3,738,226 of record OV743333.1, read on the forward strand.
ATCTGAGGATGATCCAGTCTCTGGTCGAAACGTGTGTAGAGGTTCTAGTGGAAGATTTGGTGTGGTGTTATATTATACAAATATACCGGTTGTCAGCGGAATATAGCAAATTATACTTGCTGTTTGTTGTTTATCATGGACTTCCGCAAAGTAACGTCTGCTTCTATTCATTATTTAAAAAGTTTTTGATTTAGTTATAATTTGCTATACATACTATCTCTACTATACATACATACAATCAACATGACCAAATAAAGGCAACCCACTCAGCATCAGCTGTGGCAAGCCGCAGCGCTTGTTTCAGTGGGAGCCTGAATACTGGCAGAATCACTGAAGAGATCACCTATAATCTACTATCTAATCTACCTAAATTACCTACCAAAAGGTCAGAAATAATAAAAAAAATATCACAAAGAAAAAAAACAATATTACCAATTATTAAATAATACTAAAACTAACACTAATACTAAAACTAATACAAATGCTTATTCTAAGTGCTGGAACGATAATATTTACGTGTGTTACTGCAAACTATAGTAAACTGTAGTAGTATAGTGTACTGTAACTGTAACAGTTACTCTTCACTCCAGGAATATAGAACTAATTTAGCTGGAGATAGATCATAAAGCTGATGTACCCTAGATAAAAACACATAGGCTACTTTTTATCCCAGGGAATTTTTCCTACAGGATTAATGATAAATTCGAATATACATTGCTGAGCTACACCAATACTAAATGTATTATGTACTTTCGCCCTCATATTAGGGTAGATATGGCAGTCGGATGCAGTAAACGCACTCGCAGTCGCAGGCAGAACTTGTCTGTATATTTAAACTTAAATGGTAAATGACTGACTGACGCACAGTTCCCAATAGGCTTAAATATGGCAAATAGCTAGTTAATAGGTTCAGAGATTTGTAAAAAAAAAGGTTTCTTGAAAATTGGGGTTTGATATTTATTGAAAGTCGGTCAGTTATTATAAATTACGAAAACTTTGTTGGTTTCGTAAGTTAAGACTTAAAACCGCGGATAAAAGTTAATAAATACAAAAGATGTTCAAGAGCAGTGCATTAATTGCAACCTTTGATATGGCTACAAAATAAATACGTAGTTAAAAATAATTAATAGTTAGTCATACGTTGCCGCAGCGTCGGTCATGCTTTTCATGGACGTTTGCGTGTCCTCCATATTTTAAGATATGAATTAATCACTTCTCAAAATTATACATTATAAAAACAATACGGCGCAAAAGTAAACACTGTCCGGTCTTATAATTTTAATTAACAATTTAACAACAAAACAACGCGAGTTTGAAATCAACACAACACCGCAAACGGTCTTTTTTAAATTTGTCATTGACACATTACATTATATTTTGATTTTTTTTTTAATTAATCCGACCTAGCTCTAGACACCAGTAGTATTTGTGGTATACTTTCGTTGATATAATTGAAAACCTACTCCACTAAATACTGTGTTATCTTATTATAAATTTTTATATATCTAAACTGGCTTCATTTGTGAAATATCGTCAAAAACTCTTTTAAGCAAAGTCTAGTACATAATATATATCTATTGCACAATATTTATGGTGCAATGTTTAAAAATTCACACATATCTTGCAATCTTTTTTTTCCACAATAAATATAGTTAAAACATTTTTGTACATGCCAATTTAATTCATTAATTAACTAGTTTAATTTTGTGTACAACTTGACAGGCATTATTGTCTCCGGGCTTAATCGGCGAAAATCAGTTGTTGTTCATAATATTAGCAACGCTTTCAAAAGTGTTGCTAATATTATGAACAACTTCAGTTGTTTTATCAGTCATAGACATATATTTACTTGGTTCTTACCCTTTCATATATTTTTTTTACGGTAATAAGATAGTTCTTCTCAGTCAACTAAGCTCAAAGTCATAAATGCTCAGACGGCAGCGAAATGAGAATAATAGAATCCCCAAAAAAAATTAACAAGATTAGTAATTTAAATGTTGAAGAGAGGATTTTCAGGATTATTTAAGTTAGAACTGTGATTGTGCCTTCAGAATCGATTCAGCGACTCCTAAGATTAGTCCAGACAACCTTTTTAGGAACGCTCAAATAAATATTGCTAATCTGTCATCATCTCCTATTAATAACATAATTTAAACCCCACTGCTGGGCACACGCTTCTCTCACACGTCAGAGTTATATAGGCCTAACACGCTGTTTCGACACGTCTTTGTCGGTAGGTTGGTAACTAGCCACGGCCGAAGCCTCCCACCAGACCAATACCTGATATGTAAGAAATAAACTTACAGGCAGAAATTTGGATCGATAGAAGAATTAACTAATTTGGGTAAGGGACCACCTCAACACTCAGATTTTTTTTTTTATCCACTACAAGTTAGTCCTTGACGGCAATCACACCTGATGGTAAGTGATGATGCAGTCTAAGATGGTAGCGGGCTAACCTGGAAGGGGTATGGTAAACCCATACTCCTATCGATTTCTACGCGAAATCGTGCCGGAACGCTAAATCGCTTGGCGACACGTCTTTGTCGGTAGGGTGGTAACTAATCACGGCTGAACCTGACAGCGCGTACGCTGCGCCACGGAGGTCGTCAAAATGAGATTAGGATGAGGGAGGAGATTTATGCGGGGAGGATTGTTTCAGACATAACCATCCCTTTGTAAAGGTTCCTCTTCGGTGATTCTTTTCGTCTAGTGCTCAGCAATACAGGTCCACACGGCTAACCTAACCTAACGCGTACCCTTGCCGATGCTCATATCAATGTTTTACAGTTTTAAATCGCCACACCTCAACCTCATGACGCCGTGCACACATCAATTTTTTGACCTAATAAAGAGAACATGAGCGGCCATCCCGCAAAGTAATCATCATCATGATCAACCTATTCTCGGTCTCCTCTCAGTATGAGAAGAGTTTGGCCATAGTCCACCACGCTGGCCATGTGCGTATTGGCAGACTTCACACACCGTTGAGAACATTACGGAGAACTCTCAGGCGTGCAGGTTTCCTCACGATATTTTCCTTCAACGTTGAAGAGAGTGATATTTTAATTGCTTAAAAACGCACATAATTCCGAATAGTTAGAGGTGCGTGCCTGGATTCGAACCCCCGACCTCTTATTAGCAGGCTGACATCCTGTCCTAACCACTAGCTTTCCTCAAAGTAATATTGAACTAATTAAACGTGTAAATCGCTGTGCTAGTATAATTAGTGTTTAGTTGTTTTTGTTTTAAAAAATTGGACTTAAAACAAACAACGTAAACATTGCGAATTCAAGAAGCAAATCTAGAATACTTAATTTGGTTTATATTCGTTGGATAATTGTTATAGTTAAGAATGTACTTAATCCTTAGACACTTTTGATTTTTTCAACTGAGGGTACTGGTTTGACCTGAGTGTCAGTACCAGTTCGAAGTACTAAATAAGTGTACTTTGAAGAGCCTTCACTATTTATTAATTATTATAATTCTTAAATGGTGCAGCTACCTACTAAAAGTTCGGACCCAGCAGCTATAGATAATAAATAAATAAATAAATAAATAAAATAAAATAATTTTTATTGCAGGTCAGGGACCCATATAACACCTTATAATTTAAATTTTGAAAAAAAAAATAAAAAAATTTAAAAGTTGAGTTAGTAAAAATGAAGTTAACAGATTTACTATCTGAGAATGTTAAAGGATCTTTTGGTGTGATTGATCCATAGTTGTGAAGTATAAAAACTCATACAATAAGCTTTAAACAAAGTTATTTTAACATCCTCAGAGCACCGTGAAAACCGCCGGGCAAGCATATTACACCGTATTGCCAGTGACCTACGCTCTCGTTCTATATCAAAATATAATAATTGCGAGTCCACAGATATAGGCATAAACTAACTCACAGGATAAGTACCACAGCAAGCGCGGTCGCAGTCAGAAGAGTGAGATATATCGAGAAGACCCCAAGCCATATGATGTACACTGAACAGTCATCTAAATTTAGAGGAGACGACATTAGATCTCCTTAGAGTTATCACTTGGAACTACATTTCTTATAATTTTGTTAAAGTTTCACTGCTCACACGATAATTTTGTACCCAAATTAATGACATTACTGATGTGGAAAACGGGGAGTGTGTCTAAAATATGTTTTGTTTTGGATGCTTCTGTCATGTTGAATGAAGACGAAGAAGGTCGAACGACCGATCGATACGCGATTAGAAAATACCAAGGATATATAACTTAGAACAATATAACTTAGAAAATAAAATAATTTTCAGAACAGATCAGAAATAAGAATATAGCTGTGCAATACTGAGAAGAGAATAGAACAGAACACAACATGGCGGTACTCTACTCTACACCATTACTACTTATGCATTATACTTATACAAATACGAAGAATATACCATGACATATTTAAAAAACAATGTTGAAATACTCTCTGACTAAAAATATGAGACCTCACCTATATCTGTATAATTCTGCATCGTTTCAAATGTTAAATTTTAGTAGACTAAGATATATTTATAGGATGATTACGGGGCGGGGACGTGTCTTCGTCGGTAATTTGGGTAGACGTGGGTAGTTTCAGGCAAAGAGACCAGATACTCTTGGTAGAACAGAATTACAATTATAAGTGTGGTAATTTATAAGGAGCAGACTATACGCTCCACCAAGTACGACTATGCACGACCAATGCAATGAATGCAATGCGCCGTCCCGTACCGTTGCGTCTTTAAGAACCTGCAGTGTTTAATCCACTTAGTGTACACCACCTAAAGAGAGGGGGCGATCACACTCTCTTGTCTCTCATACATGATTCTAAATCTAGATGGCGCTGTTCTCTGACTGCCGTCATATTAAGTATTTTTTTTGTGTCTGTCTTAAGTATTTTTTTTTTGTTTTTGTCTCTCGTCTGTTTTTAGTGTATATTTGTTTTGTTTATACTTTGTTTCTGTTATAATGTTATTATGTGTAATCATTTAATTTATTTAATTAGTGTTATTGGATATTGTCCGTTCTAATTAAATTAAAATTAAATAAATGTTAAACTCTTTAAAGCCGTTTCATCAAGTACAGAAAACATAAATATTTAAAAATATTAAATAAAGTCTATTTACTATGTATTCTGTTGTTTAGGTAACGTAATGCACTTTTTTCGGGGTTAAAAAAGTTGCTGTGCTTTACGTTGCAAGTTAACAGATCTGAATTTCCCCAAAAATAAAACAAAATCAGTGTACATATTAAAGGAAATTTATTAAAAAAGAACCTGACGGGTTTTTGGTTGGTTGAGACATCATTTTGATGTAGTTACTGACGAAGATAATTCTGAGTCACAGGTGTCGGTAGAGTACGAAGAACAAGAGGTGTCACACCTAAAAAAATAAAATAAAAAAAAAGGTGTTTCACATAACACTTCCTGATTAGAACATACTAAAAATATGATTCAATTCGTTTCAAGTTTTATGTACAAAAACGTTATAAATTTATTTATATCTAGTTTTTCTACTACCTCCAATGATGTGTATTCCATCCACTTTGAACAAATTTTTATTATAAAGTTGCCAGTATTGTAAAGTTTGACTTGGTATTATGTAAGGATTAGCAATCCAAGAGGAATCGAAGAGAGTCCAGAGCTTGAAATATTTTAAAAAATATATCGAGAGTATTTCTGCTAATGAACATAATCGCACTGATCTGTAAACGGCCGATAAATGGCTACAAATCCCATAAGGAAGTGCCAATTGAATCTACGTTGACCTTCTATGTACTAACAGAGTGTGTACCTTTTGTGCCGTACTCTACATTTGCAAACATGTTTCCCGCTAGATTCCATGTCGTCCCCTTTATCTGGAATAGAGTCATCGCTACTATCATCTTCATGTTTTTTCCTTCGTCTATTATAATTGCGACGATGTCTATCTCTGTAAACCTCAACGGAGTCCTTAGGCAGAACTTTCCACGATCCTTTGCATTCTGCACGTTGGAATTTCTGTAAAAAAAAAAAAACGGTTTTGAAGCGATATTTTATTAGACGCGTTGAGCTAATCAAAGAGAATATAATCACTATGTTTGAGTTAATTTCAGAAGTGTTAAAATTTATCTTCACGCAGTCCTTACGACTATTTTTTCAGTAATTTGCGTGGAATTTGTACATTGTACGATGCCTTTAATCATTCATACATTCACTCATTAAACTTATCCGGTATATCAGTAACTTTCCGTTGGTAAACTAATCGATGCCTGCGACTTCGTCTGTGTAGATTTAGGGCTTTTTAAAAACTGCGGGTTGGGTTAGATAGCCGGTACTTGATTTTACTTATGTTTTTAGCTTAAGAGCCTTGTCTGGTTTAAACTTGAACCTGCCATGCAATTTGAATTAATTACAGTAAAAATAAAGTTCACTAAAAATTGCGTATAACGAAATGCAGCTAGATATGCATACAAATAAAGTGTGTAACGGAACGTTTTCTGTGAAAAGCCGAAACTATAGTTATGTTATGACGTGAAATTCAGTTTCTCATAAATCCCATGACAAATGTAGCGGGATAAAAGGTATCATATGTCCGTGTTCTGGTTCCAACTGAAACCGATTTGATTTTCAGCCAAATCGGTCCAACGTTTTTGAGATGTAAATAGCTAACACGACTTTCTTTTTTACGTTATTATTAATCATCAAGATTTCAAATCTGTTAAGCCATCCTGGCATGATTGAATAACAATCATCCTTCCGTCCAAACTCTTGATTTTATATTTGTACTAAGATGGATAACTGCGCTGCATATTGACTACCAGCGTTTGATATACATGGCGCGCTCTATATTTAGAATAATATAATAATATTTATACATAAATCTAATACGAACATTAATATATAATGCATGGTTAATAGTTTCTATTTCAGGAGTATTAAGAATACCGTAAGAAAACCAGCCTTTCTTCTTTTTATACGTATTTTTCTTCTTTCGAATTTTTGTTTTCAAACATTTCTTTGGTTTTTTGCGTACTAGCCTCATGTTGGTTAATTTTTATACTATTATTTTAAACAAGCATAATTTTCTTGGTATTTTTTTTGTAAATAACAGAAAATTTCTTATCTATTAGACTCGTTCAGCTTTATGATAAATTTAGCAAAGAGTACGTAAACACTAATTCATTAATGCCATTTTGAGCAAAAAGGATTTAAACTGTTCAGAAATTAATGCAAATTTACAGTGCATCTTGTAATGACCAAAAAACTGCTTTCTTTTTGCTATGTTTGTTTAATTTTGCTTACCATACTGACTTTTATTCTTCTCGTTCTATAATAGAGCCTAGCAAGATTGTAACCGTTTGTGTTTGTATCATCACTGGCGCTTAACCAGCTTCTGAGAGTTTAATAAAATTAGTAGAGTGCAGGTACATTAAATAATACATATGCAGAATTTAATACATGCGTGTACTGAATTCTGGTTGGAAATAGCATAAGAAATTTAGTCAATAAGAAGTGACAAACTATAATTACCATAATCATTTTACGGTACAATAATCCAAACATTGTCATATGACCAATGACGTTTATACTACCAACCTAAGAATTTGTCCTCCATTTTAGGGCAGCTGATATTTGTTTTGCGTAAATTTCTTGGTCTGAAAACAGATTCTATAATTCAAAAATGGGTTATTCGATTCTTCCCATCGCTATTTTTACAGTTTTCTGGGGTGTGGTGGGTATTGTATGCCCATTCTTCGCTCCTAAAGGACCAAATAGAGGGTGAGTAATAATGTACAATATCAGAGCATAAAAATCCTTATAGATTCGTTTTCTAATTAAATCTTTTGCTATTTCAGGATAATCCAAGTCGTGTTGATGTTAACAGCGTCGACGTGTTGGTTGTTGTAAGTAATCTTGTAAATTTATTTATTTATTTATTATTTATGTACAAGGAATAAAATAAGTTATATAATAAAGGCACCGAAAAAACCAAAGAGGTTTGTCCTCGGTGCTAATCAGTAACATAACAGCTTAAAGCTAAAGGAACTGAGTAAGCATATTAGGCAAGAAAAGAACATTTCCTAACTGAGTTAGACGGTCGACACTAATAAGTCAACCGTCCAACTTAGTCAAAAAATATTCTTTTAATTTCGGTTTGAGATTTTTAACGTGTAAATTTTGGAACGCTGGAGGTAGTTCGTTCATGAATCGTGGAACCGAATACGCGGTCGTTCGCTCGCCGTACGTATTGTTAGCGCGCGTAATGTTAAAGCGGTTGGCCGCCATCGCCCGCGTCTGTACAGGATGTTCTTTTTTATAATATGATTTGTATGCCTTCAAAGCAATAATGTTGGGAACTGCATATTTCTTGATAAAAGTTAATCAATCCTTCATCAATCAATCATCTCTACAACACAGCAAACAAACTTTGCCACTAGCATCTTACTAGGACAGTACTTTGACATACTTCGTTACTAGAACGGTACAGTATGTTGACTTACTTTTTGACTGTAACAGTCCCAGCTTCCGCTTACAGAAGAGATGGGTTCAGAGCACAGACTACATACTGTTCTAATGCAAGTTACTGATAAAAACTAAGACAAAGAGCCTAACATGCTCTCCAAGGCTGTATAGAAACATAATGGTACTGAAAATGTCTTAATAATCATGATTAAACAAATTGTTTTGGTAAATCAATACCTACTTAATCATGATCAACCCATTGCCGGCTCACTAAAGAACATGAGTCTCCTCTCAATATGAGTGTCTACAATGCTGGCCATGTGTTGATTGGCCGACTTCATACACCTTTGAGAAAATTATGGAGAACTCTCAGGCATACAAAAACATAGTCTTGTTGCATAGAATAAATGCAGGTTTCCTTGCAATGTTTTCCTTCACGGTTGAAGCAAGTGATAGTTTAGTTGCTTAAAAACACATATAGCGCATATCTAACACAAGCATGCCCGGTGTGCCCGGGTTCGAACCCCCAACCTCTTATTAGAAGGCGTACACCCTAACCACTGAGCTAACACTGCTGATGTACAGCAGTACATTCTGCCTACTAAGTGCAGAAGTATAACATAGCACAGTGGAGTCCATTTGTTATTAATCTGATTAAATTGACCCAATAGTTAAATATATTGATACAGTAGATGTGGTTTGTTTGATTAGTTCCAAACCAAAAAAAATACTTGAGGAGTGATGAGAAAACTATTTATTCCATCTTAAACATTTTGAATCTATTGTACACGAAACATAATCATTATGAAATTTATATAAAATACAAAGGGCATGTCAGACATTCAGACATGCTGCTTCTACAAGCGATTGTCACGGAATCTACAAATTTGACAAAATTCAATCTAAAGAAATAAATCTAACATTCCAAATTTAAAGTAATTCAAACATAATACATAAACCAACCAGATCAGAGTTGACATCAAAAGAGTATGTATAATCTGAGATTACCAATCAACAAAATATGACGCCAAGTGTGTTTTTATTATAAAATTCTTTTAAAAATTTCGGATAAAGTGACATTTAACTTTGCTTATTCTAAGACATATCAGTATACTAAGACCTTTATAATTTATGCTCAATTGTAGTGTCCAATGTGTATGTTAATGATTGGAAAAATTGTATACTAAAACAGCTACTCACTTTTGTGACATTTCAACATTTCATGAGATCTCTATTAGTTAGTGATGCTTGTTGTATTGCTTTCTGTTAAACTAAATAGCAATAAAAATTAGAAGTTATTTATTTTTACAATGTTTGGTATTACATCATCCTCTTATTAAGATATCTTGCTTTCCTTAGATGTCATAAGTGGATTCTACTTTTGATTATTTGAAGTTTAGTCCCGCTGGAACACCAGGATTAGGGATTTCTTAATAAGAGACGTTGGCTTAATTGTAAAACTATATTAACCACCGGACTGACATAACTGACATTACAAAACAAGATATATATAAAATATATGGAACCTACATACGTCACAGATTAAAAATCCATGACAGAAAAATGTAAAATTTATAAGGCAACTTAATAAAATTACATTAACGAATTTGAAATACCTTGTACTAACTAAACATAAAAAATTATCTACAAAACATAAAAACCCTTTGAAATAAAATGTACGTTGAATAATAATATGGTACACAGATTATCTGTGGTGTTATTATCCCAAACAGAGCACTAGAAATACCGTGCTAATTTTCATGCAATAGTAGATAAAGCCAACTATTATCAATTTTTAAGCCCTACAATTATATTGGGTCAACTATACTAGCAATTAAAATATCACTTGCTTCAACGGTGAAGGAAAACATCGTTGAGGAAACCTGCACGCCTGAGAGTTCTCTATAATCTTCTCAGAGGCGTGTGAAGTCTGCAAATCCGCACACGGCCAGCGTGGTGGACTATGGCCGAACCCTTCTCGTATTGAGAGGAGACCGGGCTCTGTAGTGAGCCGGTAATGGGTTGATCATGATGATGATGATTACAAAGTATTCCAATTTTGTTTATTAATATTACGTTTTTCTGTTCTCCATAATTCTCCATAATCTTCTCAGAGGCGTGTGAGGTCTGCCAATCCGCACACGGCCAGCGTGGTGGACTATGGCCAAACCCTTCTCATATTGAGAGGAGACCCGTGCTCTGTAGTGAGCCGAGAATGGGTTGTTCATCAACTATACTAGCATAATATGACATACCCGTCAACTATATTGACATATGATATAAAGTTAACGATTGCATTTAATGTTTCAGCTGGTTGTGTGCGTACATGGCACAAATGAACCCCCTGATTGGACCCAGACTTTCCAACGAGACCCTCATTTGGATCTCTCGCACTTGGGTAAGATATATTGTCAAGTTCCCAACTATCTCAGGCTCATATACTTATTTATTTATCTCCTCTTAATCTAGCTTAACAGGATAAAAACCTAATTTGCTAGAGTAGCCTAATATAAAAGTATATATATATAAAAATTGCCTAAATTTAAATCCGGTAACATATCATCCATGATGACACTCTTGTGAGTTCACTCAGATTACAACTGAATAGGTCCAGCCTCTCTGCGACATCGTTCAGAGTGATAAGTGTGCGTGTTGTGTGGGTGTGTGCATATGTTTTTATGATGTTGGTTTATTAAAACCTAACCTTAGTTTGGCATGCCTTATTTGAAAAACAGAATCCTTATAGGATTCTTGTGTGTCTCTGTGTCATAATATGTAAGTTTGTTTGTTACGCTTTCACACAAAAAGTATTTAACCAATACAAAACTTTGTACACAAATTCTTGGAGATATTAGAAGTAATATATATATATATATATATATATATATATATATATATATATATATATATTTTAAGAAAGGTAAAAATAGAGATAATCCCAGCCAAGCAATAAAATATTGTTATCATATTGATACATTTCTATTGTAATGATCTCTGATACTTGATGGCTTCAATGCGAGCAAAGCTGAGTATAAAAGCTAGTAGTTTTTGGTCTGGTGGGAGGCTGCGCTGCTAGTTACCACCCTACCGACAAAGGCGTGTCGCCAAGCGATTTAGCGTTCCGGCACGATGTCGTGTAGAAACCAATTAGTATGGCTTTACCATACCCTTAACAGGTTAGCCCGCTACCATCTTAGACTGCATCATCACTTACCATCAGGTGGGATTGCCGTCAAGGGCGAACTTGTAGTGGATAAAAAAAAAATAGTATTATATATATTATCATAAACGATAGTATGATAAATAAATGTTATAAATATAATGATTAAAAGTGAGGAACACATGATCTTAGAACATGCAGGATCTTATTACTAATGTAATGTAGTGATTGGAAAAATTGTATGAGCTACATATTAATAAACCATCATCATTTTGAGAATAAGTTCTCAAGATCAGTATTAAACTTGATCTAGCCTTAGAGATCATCATCAGGCTACTAATGCCCCACTGCTGGGCTTAGAATCACTGGAGATAGGGTTTAAGAGCATATCAATCAATCGTAAACTAAATTCAAATAATAATTTAAAAGAAACTCCTAATAACTCAATAACTTACATTGTAGTGAGTTGAAGATAACTTTTATTTTTTTATTCATTTATTTTCTAACAATATACAGTGATAAATAGTTTTATGATCTCCCACTTTCCAAGATACTGTACACACTAGTTTGGAAACTTCCCTCTATGATACAAACATAGTTGCTAGCATATGTTGTGTGTGTGTGCGTGTGTTTGTTGTATGTGTCTGGGTGTGTGTTTTTGTGTGTGTGTGCTATTTCGTGAATGTTGTGTTTTACATTTATGTCTTTTTATATTATCCCTATCAGAAGATCTACATTCATAAACTTAAAATTAAAGCTACAAGGGTTCAAAACTAACCCTGCTCTAAAATGTCAAACTCTGGCAGGTAAGTATTGTTATTGTTATTACCATGTAACTTTTCATCTCATATGAAACTTAAATACCGACGACCTCCGTGGCGCAGTGCGTGCGCTGTCGCATTATAAAGTTGGAGGTCCTGGGTTCGATTCCAAAAAGTCGAGTCTGGTCTGGTGGGAGGCTTCGGCCGTGGCTAGTTACCACCCTACCGACAAAGACGTGTCGCCAAGCGATTTTAGCGTTCCGGCACGATGTCGCGTAGAAACCAATTAGGAGCGTGGGATTACCATACTCCTAACAGCCCTTAGCCCTTAACAAGGTTAGCCCGCTACCATCCTAGACTGCATCATCACTTACCACCAGGTGAGATAACCGTCAAGGGCTAACTTATAGTGTGTAAAAAAAAACAAATATACTTTTTGAACAGTCTATATGTATGAATTTTTTTAGACAAATTTATTTCCCAGCGGAAAAAAAGGCAAATTTATTTTATTTATCATCTACCAGCTATAATTAAATTTTCATATGAATATCCAGGTATATATAACTACAGCCTGTATTTATTTATCTGCATATTTTATATGAATAATTAATGAAAAAAATTGTAATTGGAAAGCGCTCATGGAGTGCATGATATGTGTGAAAAATGAAACAAATTTATTTATATGTTTATTTATTTATTTATTAATTTACATGATACACCAATCGATATACTGTATTAGCATTAAAAATATTACGATATAACGTTTGTCTAAGCCGAGTACAATCCGGTTTCTCCGGTTAAAATTTGCATTACAGTACATTACAGTTATTAGAACATTAATGTTAAACAATAAATATAAAAAAAAAAAAACTATGAAATTAATTAATTATGAAATATACAGACTTAAAATAAATAATAGGATTATAATGAGAACTATACATCTAGATATATTTTTTTCTTAAAACTAGTTAGGGTGTTGTGTTAAAAGTTTTGGACAATAAATGCAAGTTTTTATAGAAATTTATAGAAAGGTATACAATTTTATAACAAATTACCAAATGAAATTTCTCATTAAATAATAAATTCAGTTTAGAGATTATAGAAACATAATCTTAACATTAGAAGTAAAAATAAACTTGTGTTGCACGCTACTAGATTAAAAAAAAATTGAAATTCATTCAAATGTCATTATTGTATACAATTTTCTCACAAATTACCAAATGAAATTTGATCTGATTAAGTTTAGAGATTACAGAAACATAATCTTAACATTAGAAGTAAAAATAAACTTGTGTTGCACGCTACTAGACTACAAAAAATTTGAAATTCATTCAAATGCCATTATTGTATACAATTTTTTAACAAATTACATGTGAAATGTCTGGGATGTCTCTTGCTCGATTATTTCAAAATTTATATAAAACGTAAGCTTGAAAAGTCCTAATATAGTGTAAAGGATTATTATAGGAGTATGGTAAACCCAAGCTGCTAATTGGTTTGTACACGACATCGTGCCGGAACGCTAAATCGCTTGGCGACACGTCTTTGCCGGTAGGGTGGTAACTAGCCACGGCCGCAGCCTCCCAGTAGACCAGACTCGAGCCAGGAATCGAACCCAGGACTCCAACTTTATAATGCGACAGCGCACGCACTGCGCCACGAAGGTCGTCGAAATTATGATTATGTAAATGATATACAACCTTGGGTATGATTGCTCTAATAAGATAGCTTTTAAATTATTTAGAAGACATGTGAGATGGTGATAACAAAAATAAAAGTTACCCAGCTGTTTGTCATCATCACACAAATTAAAATAATTAAAATATTTTATACTATGTATGAACGCTGATTTTTAAGGTTAACCTTAAATTTATTGCTATTTTTTTATTCAAGCTTTGCCAACTGTCTAAATATATATCATAGTAAATAAAATAATTTACATCATACAGTAGCATAGCTTAACCAAAACGAACCTCTCCTCCATGTCATCATCATCATCATGATCAAGCCATTACTGGCTCACTACAGAGCACGGGTCTCCTCTTAATATGAGAAGGGTCCAAAGTCCACCACGCTGGCCATGTGCTGATTGGCAGACTTCACACGCCTTTGAGAACATTATGGAGAACTCTCAGGCGTGCAGGTTTCCTTACGATGTTTTCCTTTACCGTTGAAGCAAGTGATATATATATTTTTTTTAAACGCACATCCGTAAAGATAGAGGTGCGTGCCCAGATTCAAACCGCCGACCTCTGTTTAGGAAGCTGACGCCCTAACCACTAGGCTATCACAGCTCCTCCATGTATTTACATTATTTTTTATTGAAAAAATGTTATAATTTTCTTATATATAAAATTCTCATGTCACAATGTTCGGTCCCATACTCCTCCGAAACGGCTCGACCGAGTCTTATGAAATTTTTTATGCATATTCAGTAAGTCTGAGAATCGGCTGCTATCTATTTTTCAAACTCCCAAGTGATGAGGGGTGTCCACCCCAAACAATTTTTATTTTTATTTTATTTCGCAACACATACATACTAATTTTTCTTAATAATCCTAAATTTTCACCCTTCCATCGCCAACCCCGGTGCTATAAGCGGTGATAGCCTAGGTAAGCCGTCAGCCTCATAATCAGAGGTTGGCGGTTCGAATCCGGGCACGCACCTCTAACTTATCAGAGTTATGTGCGTTTTAAAATAAAAATTAAAATATAACTTGCTTCAACGGTGAAGGAAAACATCGCGAGGAAACCTGCACGCCTGGGAGTTCTCCATAATGTTTTCAAAGGCGTGTGAAGTCTGCCAATCCGCACACGGCCAGCGTCGTGGACTACGGCCAAACCCTTCTCATATTGAGAGGAGACCCGTGCTCTGTAGTGAGCCGGTAATGGGTTGATCATGATGATGATGATCGCCAACCCCTATTTTGTAATAGTTATCTTAATAATTTAATCATTCGTCATCCCGATCGATAACTGAACAATTATCGTCTTTATTGTGAAGGTTTTTCACTCTAATTCGACTAAAATTTCCCTTAGCTTATTGTAAAGCTAAAATTTTTCAACATAATCAATATTTATGTTATTTTCATATTCCCTCATCGTTCACAGCGCTCCATGCCTCTTTCACTCATACACCACATCCTTACACACAATAAGTTAGTTATTTTTTTTTCTACACTACAAATTCCCTACAAATAATTTATATGGCAAAACAACTTTTGCCGGATCATCTATTATATTCTTAAACTTCGGTATTGAATACGTTTTAAAGTTTCTAATTCAATTTTTACGTTTAGAGTGTAGATAAACATTATTTTTTTTTTTTTCGTTTTATGGCTTTACACAGATTAGCCAATGTCAAGTTTATATATACATTGTTTACATTGTGGGATAAGTAAGGAAAAAATAGACTACAGAGGTGCGTTGACACGTCAGGTTGGCACCACTGGCGCGCGCCAAAGTCACGTGCCCGCTTGTCACACCAAACCATTCAGTTGTATTTTTATCTTGCCAAGATGCCAGATAATTTATTGTGAAGGGCAACTGTCGATGCATTGTTGCTGTGTATTAAACAATGGTCTCGGAAATATCGATATTTCTCTCTGATCGCATTCCGTTACCGTTGTGCATTATTAAAAACAGTACTTGCGTTATTAAGTTAAAAAAACTCCGACACTGAATTGATTTTCGACTTATTTTATTTTTACTGCTAACAGATTTATACCTGTCAGAGAGTTATATAGCCGAAAGACGAACGTCTTTGAACGAAGTCTCAAAGCGTGTTTCTTACTAACAATAGGGAATTGTAATTTCCATGTTTGTGTTAAAACTAAAAATACAGCATAATATAATTTATTATATTTTTTAAGTTCATATTTATGCTGTATTTTACAGTTTTACGCGTTAAATTCCAAGTTTCTTTTACTTCAATTTTTTTTGTTGTTGTAATCATTTGTCTATCTGAGATCAGTCCTTGGACTATAATCAAATTTGAGGTGTTAATTGGCTATTTAGGTCTTGTTCATTCATTAATGTAGCTTAATATTTATAATTTCATATTTTTTGCTATATTCTATAATTCCATATTCCATTCTTCAAATTATAATAATTATTATTTGGTAAAAAAAATAATTGTATAATTGTTTCATGCTGCGAAAATGCCATTTAAATATACTTAATTTAGACTTTTTTTTTATAATCGTCTGTTGGCCGGTTCTTCCTATTGTCATTAGAACATGATATAGATGATTTTTCTCTTACTTTCATAATGATCACAGAAACAAGAAAAAAAAACAAAGAATTCAGTTCGGAGCGCCGATTGTCTATAAATACACGTTAGTTTAGTTTCAAAGGACGAGGCGAGCCTGCGCCATCTAAAGATAGCCCGGTTAATTTTGTACGGCCAGGGATGAAGGCTGCGACCGTGTTTGCGGTGTCTATGGTCAAGGACATATCAAGGCTACCAACCTTTCAATAATTACACTCGTATTGTCACGTTGTGTTTCCATACTCATAGGTATTTGTCAAAAGATTTCAAATCCTACCCCATCTACACACATTACACGTAAAAACAACTTTTATATGTTAACATTTATTTAGGCTGTTTTATACAGCAAAAAAGGGCTTGGCTCCTAAAGGACTGAACTTAAAAATAAATCTCATAAATCACATCGTAAATTCAAAAATCAAAAAAATTTAAAATTGCTTTATTCACATAAACCTATTACAGGCATCTATGAATTATTGTTCATTTCATTATCCTATTCGTGAAGTGATGGTGCTAACTACAATCGACAACTTAAAACTAAAGCTAAGAGGGTTCAAATCGCGTCTAGGTCTAAGAAGAAACCCGCAACAAACTTAGCTAGGTAAATTTTCTTTTTGTTATCACCATCGTTTATATAATCCTTAATATCGTAATATGATTTTTCTACAAGCTTTCGTTTTATAAAAACTTTGAACTTATTGATAGACATCTCCAAGATATCAATAGGTAATTTATTATAAAATAAAATACAATTTCCTTTGAATGAGTTACTAATTTAGTTACTAATTTTGTGTAGCCTACTAAACTAATTATTTCTCTCATTCCATAATCTTTCTTTCCGTAACATTCGTCTTTGACTATGTATACAGTTAAAAAAAACAACTGTTGGCAATTCTAATGTCATAGTAAATCAATCCCCAACTTTGTTTTTACCATTGAATCTTTATATAAATGAAACATGTTGAATTAATGCAATTAAATCAATAAACAACATATAATGTTTTATTATAAAAGAACGTATGTATTTTTTTTGCAGGGAAACCCGATCAAAGCCTAAGTGAAGAATTTATTTTATGGCTGACGAAGATTTTTCCTCGGCGTTTGGGAAGATTTTTCCTCAACCTTCTTACTTAACTGCAGTTTAATATGTAATTAATTTAAATTAATTATTTTAAATGACAGTTCATTAAATATTTGTAATATTATATTAAAATTACTTAACATCATTGTTGCAAAACAGATTTGAATATAACTGCGAAAACTAAGTTCACATTCGATTTTTTTGTGTCCATAGTCCACAATAATCGTCATTTTGCGTCTATAGAACTGTCAAATAATCGCCAAATATGGACGCACAAAGACCATAGATAAAAAAAAAGTTATAACTAATTTACCGTTAATAAAAACATTCGATGTAAATATTTAATCGTTTGAATTTAACAAAGTTCACAAGTATCGATGATGGAATACAAAGCGAAAACCATGTTACTGTATTTGTTAAAAACCTATTATTAAAAAAAAAAACAATATAATATCTGTGTGCACGTAATTCTATTTTACCGTTTTTTTTTGTTCAGAAATGCAAGAATCTGTAGCAATTCAACCATACTATTGTATTTGTATGGGTTTAAAAAAAAATCATAAACAATGATTTATCTGTGTTCAATAACGTATTTAATGTTTTGTGTTAGGTAAATTGAAGTTGACGGATTGTGACACAATATTGATTGATCATTCCATTTTGAAAATTATGTATCTATAGCCGAAGAAATAAAAATTACGAAAAAATATATATCTCTAAGTGTATCTTATCTGTGAAGTTGTATTAAAGTTTAGATGATATAATTTATTTCAATAAATAATAATTAAATAGTTGTCAAATTGTTTTTTTTTAATTTATCCTTATTTTCAGAATGTTTTATTGTCTTGTATAAGACGTGTTGTTTCTACTTATTTTCGTCTTATTTCCTTAAACATCAAAATGATGCCACCGTATCGGAGGTTTATAGAGTGAGGTCCCGGGTTCGATTCCCGGTCCGAGTGTGGTTTGGTGAGAGGCTTCGGCCGTGGCAAATTACCACTACTGGTAAGGACACCGCCAAGCGATTTAGCGTCCCGGCATTATGCAGAGCAGAAACAGATTAGGAAGAGAACGCATCCGTGACCCTTGTGTTATAGATGTTCATAGTCAAAGGTAATCACTTAACACTAGGGCTCAATCCGACACCACAACCCTCTTGTAGTTGCGGCTTCTTTTTACTGCCCGACCTAAGCGCTCCTCTCCGAAAGAGGAGACCTAAACATATCCTTCACGACCCTGACGATCAGATGACTACTGACAACATACTCGTACCACCTTACGAGTTTACGGAGTTTTGTGCGTTTTTAAGCAATTAAAATATCACTCGCGTATTAACATTTTGTATTATCTATGGTGTTCAATTAAATTGTATTAATTCATTCAATCAGGCAAGACAAGCTGTGATAGCCTAGTGGTTAAAATATCATTTGCTTCAACGGTGAAGGA